>CM055063.1:40069180-40119863 GCA_029204045.2 Tillandsia leiboldiana | reverse complement strand
ACGTTACGCCAGATGACGCAGCAGCAGGCTCGCACCTGTGACGGCCGGCCCTGGCCTCCGCTTGGCGGCCGACAGCACCGCCGCGGTCATCGCGACAGCGCCAACACCAAGCGGCGATCTGGGCGGCGCCAGGGAAACTAGCCGGTCGTTATTCTGGAAGGAACTCGGTGGTCACGCCTACCCTCTCGCGGCTGCCTGCCGCCACGAGTGGAGGGGGGGTTGTTGATGACCGAACGGGATCGAGTGGGGCACAAAAATTGAAGGACTTTAAGAAGCACGACCGCCACGTCGAAGGGGACACGAAAGATCCGTGGGTCGTGGAGAACTGGGTGGGTCAATGGAGAAACTTCTTTGAGACTTACTTATGGAGGATCATGAGGCGGGTTTCCCCTAGCCGTCCATGCTTGGAAGGGGAATGCCCTTGTGGTGGAGAGTACGCCCCGATCCGCTAAGGTACGCGCTCTTCCGTCCTGGACAACTTTCAAGAAGGAGCTGTTCGAGGCCTTCTCACCAGCAGCGTCAAGAAAAAGTTGAGGATACCTAAACCACATCAACAAGGGGACCGGACGGTCATGGAATTCAACGGTGAATTCGTCCGACTAGTAAATTGCGTCACCGTCGCGCACGGACGAGGCTCACAAGGCACAACTCTTCGTCGATGGCCTGCGAAGCGACATCTTCGAGGTGGTGGAACGCGGCTGGCCTGCATACCTTCAGGGAGTGGTCGCAAAGGCCCAACGGTGGAGCTGGGGTTTCGCTGTGAACCCGTGCCAGAAGGGGAGAACGCGGCGCGGCTAAGGGATCAGAAGCGACACCAGCAAGGCTGGGGGGGAAGGTTCTTCCAGCGGGAGACGACCCCCCCAACAAGATGGAGACCGCCGACAGGGCCCCGGGGCGCGCCAACAGGAGGGCCGAGGCCGTGGAATAGGCCTTGTATCATATGCGGGTGGAGGACACCTGACGGGAGAGTGCCCCCAAAAGAGACGACCATTGTTTCAGGTGCGGCAAACGGGGGCACTTCCGCCGCAACTTGCCCCTTAGGCGGGGGATCGGCGCCCATGGGAGCACCTGCGCCCAGGCCACAGCACTCAGGGCGGGAAAAGCTCCTATGGCGTCGGCTTCCAGACCCCCCGCACCACGGCGTGAGGAGGACCGGCAACCACAACCAGGCGGGAGGGTTTTCTCAATGACCCGCCAAGGGACTGATCCACCGGAGGACGCTCTTGCAGGTACTACTTCCGTTTTGAATTCCCGTGCCTAGAACTCTTTTCGATACCGGAGCAACGCACATCGTTCATTTCTCGTGAATTCGTTTCACGCATAACCTCGAGGAGACACCCCTCCAAGCCTCCTTGACGGTACAAACGGCGGGAGGGACTCTGGAGGCGACCAGTTTTGTGGCCGCCTGCCCGATTATGTTGGGACGGTTGGCCTGCCCTTGGGACTTGGCGGTGATCCCTTTGAAGGAGTACGACGTGGTGTTGGGCATGGACTGGCTCACAAGGTACCAGGCTCTCATTGATTGCGACAAGCGACAATTGCGGCTACAAGAACCGGGCTTCCCCGAACATGTGTACATAATGGGCAAGAGCATCTCCTTCCCGGCGGTTATCTCAGCGGCACGGGCCAGAAGACTGGTTGAGGGGGGGGTGCGTGGCCTATCTAGCATCGGTGGACTTGGCTATTCGACCCTCGACGACACTTGCAGATATCCCAGTGGTGAGGGACTATCCTGACGTATTTCCCCGCGGAGTTGCCGGGGATGCCTCCGGAGAGGGAGGTGGAGTTCCCTATTGAGCTACTACCAGGCACGCATCCTATTACGAAGGCCCCTTACCGAATGGCCTTCGCGGAGCTGAAGGAGCTTAAGGGACAACTGGAAGATCTCTTGGACAAAGGGTTCATCCGACCGAGTGTGTCACCCTGGGGCGCACCGGTACTCTTTGTACGGAAGAAAGATGGAAGCCTGCGGCTCTGCAATCGACTACAGAGGGATAAACAAAGTCACGGTGAAGAATAAGTACCCCCTACCCAGAATCGACGACCTCTTCGATCAGTTACGGGGAGCGACGGTCTTCTCCAAAATTGACCTACAGTCGGGCTACCATCAACTCCGAGTTCGAAATGAAGATATCCCCAAGACCGCCTTCCGGACTCGATACGGGCCACTACGAGTTCACGGTGAGGCCATTCGGACTTACGAACGCCCCCGCTGTTTCATGGACATGATGAACCGGATCTTCAGACCCTTCTTGGATCGGTTCGTGGTAGTCTTTATCGACGACATCCTGATTTACTCCACTACCGACGAGGAGCACGAGGACCATCTACGGACGATCCTGCAAACCCTCAGAGAGCAGAAGTTGTTCGCGAAACTCAAGAAGTGTGAATTCTGGCTGCGGGAAGTCGGCTTCCTAGGGCATGTGATCTCGGCACAGGGGATCGCTGTGGACCCCAAAAAGGTAGAAGCAGTGGTAGACTGGCAACCGCCGACGTCGGTGACAGAAGTGCGAAGTTTCTAGGGCTGGCAGGATACTACCGGCGTTTCGTTGAGGGCTTCGCGAAGATCGCTGCCCCTTTAAACCGATTGACCAGAAAAGGCGAGAAGTTCATATGGACGGCCAAGTGCCAGGAGAGTTTTGAGGAACTCAAGAAGAGATTAACTAAGGCACCAATACTAGTGCTGCCGACGCCCGGAGAGGATTATGAAGTGTACTGCGACGCGTCAAGGATCGGTCTTGGAGGTGTTCTGATGCAACAGGGGAAGGTGATCGCCTACGCGTCCAGGCAGCTAAAGGACTACGAAAGGAACTATCCGATACACGACCTGGAATTGGCCGCCGTGGTCTTCGTTTTGAAACTGTGGAGGCATTACCTCTTCGGAGTCCACTGCAACGTTTTCTCAGATCATCAAAGTCTTAAGTACATCTTTACCCAAAAAGAGTTAAACTTGCGGCAGAGACGGTGGCTCGAGTTGCTGAAGGATTACGACGTGACGATCCAATTATCACCCCGGGAAGGCCAATTGTGGTGGCAGACGCACTGAGCAGAAAAGGGCATCGGGACGGGGCGTCGGAGAGCGCGCTGACGAAGCAGGACCACCTGGTCGCGGAGTTCGCGCGAATGCGGTTTGGAGGTAGTGCCTGCAGGCACAGTTCTGCAACTCCTAGCCTTGGTGGTCAAGCCGACGCTTTACGAGAAGATCCAGGGGGGACAGCAGACCGATCTGCACCTACAGCGTATACGAGACAAGATTCCCCAGGGGCAAGAGATTGACTTTGCGGTGAAAGACGACGGCACCCTATGTTTCCGCGGGCGGGTCTGTGTGCCGGATTTACCAGAGTTGAAGAATGAAATCCTAGCGGAGGCACACCGAGCCCCTTATGCGGCCCACCCGGGGGGCACGAAGATGTACAGGTATCTCAAACAGACGTTCTGGTGGCCTAAGTTAAAAGAAGACGTGACGCGATACGTAGCCCACTGCCTAGTATGCCAACAGATAAAGGCCGAACACCAGCGACCAGCAGGGAAGCTACAGCCCTTACCGGTACCAGAGTGGAAATGGGACCAGATCACCATGGATTTTGTTACTGGATTCCCACGTTCACAACAGGGCCACGACGCGATCTGGGTTGTAGTTGACCGGTTAACCAAGTCAGCACACTTCCTACCAATTCACACCACTTGGACCCGCGAACGGCTGGCTCAAGTCTACATCAGCGAGATCGTGAGACTACATGGGGTACCGGCATCGATCACCTCGGACAGGGACACGCGCTTTGTCTCGAAGTTTTGGCAAAGCCTCCAGCAGGCCATGGGGACCAGACTACATTTCAGCACCGCCTTCCACCCTCAGACGGACGGACAGTCAGAGCGCACGATACAAACCCTAGAAGACCTGCTCCGCGCCTGTGTGCTTGATTGGGGAATCGGATGGTCACGCTACCTACCTCTCGTGGAATTTGCCTACAACAACAGCTACCAGGCCAGCATTCGGATGGCGCCCTACGAAGCACTGTATGGAAGGCGCTGCCGATCCCCGATCTGCTGGGACGACTTGGGAGAGCGAAAACTTTTGGGACCCGACTTAGTGGAAGAAACGGAAGAGAAAGTGCGCCTTATCAGACAGCGCTTGCTGACCGCCCAGAGTCGACAGAAGAGTTACGCAGACCAGAGGCGCCGGGACTTGGAGTTTCAAGTGGGGGAACATGTGTTTTTGCGGGTCTCGCCATCCAGAGGAATCAGGCGTTTCGGGCTAAGGGGCAAGCTGAGCCCACGGTTTGTGGGGCCATTTGAGATTCTAGAGCGCATCGGCCCAGTAGCTTACCGCCTCGCCCTACCACCAAACCTCGACCGAGTCCACGATGTGTTCCACGTATCAATGCTTCGGAAATATCTCCCCGACCCATCACATGTCCTGGACACCTCTGCACTCGAACTTAAGGAGGACCTGAGCTTCGAAGAAACCCCAGTGAAGATCCTGGCAAGGGAAACAAAATCACTGCGGAATCGAGCCATCCCCTACGTGAAGGTGCTCTGGAGCAACCACGAGGAGCGAGAAGCAACATGGGAGCTGGAGTCTAAAATGAGGGAGAACTACCCGAACCTGTTCACCACCACCCGGGTCTGAGTTTCGAGGACGAAACTCGTTTTTTTGAGGTGAGTGGTGTGATAACCGCGGATTTATTTTTACCTTTCGGGGCTTTCCGTCGATTTTTATTGAACCGTCTGGTTGACAATAGGGGTTCGAGGGTAATTTTTTCCTTATTTTTCTGGGCAGACGGTCGGGGCTCGCGGGTATTTTTGGTTAATAAAGCTCGCGAAACGGAGACCGGCGGCGCGATCGGTTTTGGATTCCGACCCCCGGTTCTCCCAGAATAAATTCCGGAAGCTGGTACCGTAACCCAGGTGACTTACACAATTACCGGGGGCGGACCGAACTCTGGTCCGCAATCAGATCGAGTTTAGTCGACCAGTTTGAGGTATGGGTTTCGACCACCCCTTTCTGTTTTCCTTTCACCCGAGGGGTTAAAATTAATTTTGGGGTCCAAAATCCACTACGCCCAAAACGTCTAAGTAGTCGGCCTTGGGAATTAGGTTTCCTAAACCTCGCCTCCCCCTCCTTGGCGTATATTATCCGAGCGTGGACGAGGAGCGGTCCCCAAAAAAAAAAAAAAAAAAAAAAAAAAAAAAAAAAAAAAACCCTCGTCCTTTCCATCGGCCGGCGTGGAAGAGAAGAGATCGATCGCCTCCCCGCAAAGATCCGACGAACGCGAAGAGGACGATCCCTCTCCTTCGCCCGGTACCGACCAAGACAAGGTGAGCCGTGTTTTCGTTTGCTTTTCTTGTCTTTTTCTCGTCACGTGCGGGGGGTTTCTTGATCTTCGTCGGAGAGGGAAGGAGAGGGGCGTGCCGCCGCACGGGGGCGCCGTGCGGGGTAACCGCATGCAAGGCGCCGCGCGGGGCAGCCCGCGCATGCGGGGGCACCGCGCGGTGCAGCCCGCGCATGCGGGGGCGCCGTGCGGGGCACCCGCGTGCGGGGCGCCGCGCGGGGCAGCCCGCGCATGCGGGGGCACCGCGCGGCGCAGGCCGCGCATGCGGGGGCGCCGTGCGGGGCACCCGCGTGCGGGGCGCCGCGCGGGGCAACCCGCGCATGCGGGGGCACCGCGCGGTGCGGCCCGCGCATGCGGGGGTGCCGTGCGGGGCACGCGCATGCGGGGGCACCGCGCGGTGCGGCCCGCGCATGCGGGGGTGCCGTGCGGGGCACCCGCATGCGGGGCGCCGCGCGGGGCAGCCCGCGCATGCGGGGGCACCGCGCGGTGCAGGCCGCGCATGCGGGGGTGCCGGGCGGGGCGCCCGCATGCGGGGTGGCCGCGGGGCAGCCCGCACATGCGAGGCGCCGCGCGGACAGCACGGCGGCGCGTGGGGGGTTCGGTCGCTGCCGTCGGGGGCCGGCCGGTGTTGGGGCTTTTCCTTACTTCGCGTTTAAAGGTTCTTGACCTCCCCGCCCGGGGATCCCGTCTTGCAGCTTCGGGGAGCGCGCCGGGACGCGGGGAGCCGAGCGTGGTTTTTTTTTCTACTGGCGACAGGTGGGTTGTTTTTACTTTATTCCTAGCCTCTAAATTCTATCTTATTGGACGGGGTCTATTCTAAGTGTACTGGGGTTACGTAATGACGGGTGAAAGCTTATGCATGTTAGTGGGTTCGCTATAATGACTAGCGTCGGTCGCCGACGGTGTTCTTCTTTTTCAACCCTTATATGTCAGCGGGCCACCTTCGAGTGCGCGCGGTATTACCTTGTTTTCGATTATGCACTTTACCTCATTTACCTCATTTACCTCATTTATCTCATTACTCTTATTATTCTTATTGTGATACTGACATGATGGTGGTTACGGTTACTGGGCTCGAGGTTGCCACACGCGCACCCGCGGTTTGGCCACCGCAGAGGGTGCGCTTTTCCGGAAAAGAGGTCGTAGAACCCGTGTTTACCCACGAGGTGACGTAGTGGGGGCCCCTTATTAGTTGTGGGGTTGAGGCGCCTAGGTGCGAGCGGAGCGACCCGCCGGTTTAGTTGTCCGGCGCGGTCGCGGTGTTGCAGGTACGGTATGGGGTCGTCGGTAGTGGACCGACGCGGCCGGGTATTACAGGATGCAGATATACAGGTTACCTTTTTTCCCCCCCTTCCCAAAAGGGTGGTTGCTCCGGTTGTCGCCACGGTTTGTTTTTATTATTTTCCCTTGCACGGCGTTTATTAGTCACTGACTTCCCACTTCGTGACAGGGCCCAGGCGAGGGGAGAGGTAGGTGGCGGTGAGGACGGGGCGGACACAGCGGGACCGTTGGAGACCCTGAACTTTATACTTTCCTTTTCTTTTCGGTTTTTCATTTATATTGTGGGCATGTGTGAGGTTCCCGATACCCTTGTGGGGTCGACGTAGATGTCGGTATTTGATTTTCTGTTTATGCACTACCTTCTCCTTTATTTCCTACTGGCCATTTGAAAAGCGAAACAAAAACAAAGAAAAGATTGCGAAAACCGTTTTCAAAATCTAAGTGTCGTGTGGGCACCGTTTTCAAAACCCTGGGGTTTATGCTGATTTCGAAACTCGTTTTCAAAACTTAAGTGCCGGGTGGGCACTCTTTAAAAACCGTGGATTTATCCTTTCAAGTTGAAGTGGCCATGCGCTTAAATATTTAGAATACTGGTTGTATGAAATTGAATGTTGTGATTGAATGGTTATGTTTGCTTGGGAGATGTATTCAACCACACGCCGTGCACGTACAGGGGAGACTCTGTCCGTTTGCAGAGAGATCCTGTATGTGCGGCGGGTCTGGGCACGCACCGGGAAAGAAAGAGACCTTTCAAAAAAAAAATGCCCAAAAAAAATGCCGTTTCCGCTAAAACAAACCCCCGGGGCGTGACACTTTCTTTTCTTCCTTCTTCACCCGAGCGAGGGAGGGAGTGAGGAGGAGATTTTTGGGGGTTGTGGCGGTGCGCCGTGGACCTCGCGGAGCGCGCGAGGTGTTCCAAACGGGTCGGGTGGGCGGTGCGACGCGTCGAGGTTGGTCCCGCACTTTGTTTTTTCGGTGTTTTTAGCACAGTTTTGGAGCGTTCTTTTGAACAGTGTTTTAACCCTCTTGCTCTTATCTGTGTTAGGGACTGTGTTTTACTGCACCGTTTTGCGCGAGGGTTTCGGCACCGTGCTCCGTTTTGCGTGCAGACTCCGTTTTGTGCGCGGGTTTCGGCACCGTGCTCCGTTTTGCGTGCAGACTCCGTTTTGCGCGCGGGTTTCGGCACCGTGCTCCGTTTTGCGTGCAGACTCCGTTTTGCGCGCGGGTTTCGGCACCGTACTCCGTTTTGCGTGCAGACTCCGTTTTGCGCGCGGGTTTCGGCACCGTGCACCATTTTGCGTGCGGACTCCGGCAGCGGGCATCGTTTTGCGTGCGGATCGCGTGGAGGCCAATTGCAAGTGTCTACGAGCAATTGGTGGCAAATCGAGGTGGGTGGCCTTGCTTTCAGGATCTATGGACTGTGCTCTAATTCTATTGATATAGAATCATGCATGATAGTGGTTGGACTTGGTAGCATGCTAGAATTTGAATGTTATTATTCCTTGTTTTTATCTGTTGATCGTTTGATCTCTTCTACTTCCTACCGCCTGTTAAATATCTGTTATCTTGGAACCTGACCTAGCACCCCTGTCATATGTTGCATGTGTAACCAGACCAGTAGAAAACCCTCACTTGGGTTAGGGTTATTTATGTTTAGACATCCACACTTTATGTTTCATTCCTGGACTTAGTGTTATCCTCGCCCGGGTAGTGGGCCGAGCGGTCGGGACTTCTTTTTAGTGTGGGATGCGTTTGCACTCGTGCTTGGGAGCAGAGTGGAGTCTGGTAGATGTAGTGTACCGCTTGTCTGTACCGGGAACCGTTTTGAGTAAACGGTGGTCCCGGGAGGTCTTGTTTTCCCCTGTTGGGGTTGTCGCCACTGTGTTAGTGGGTGCAGTTTACTAGTGTTAGCCGGACCTAGAACCCAGAACCCTTTTCGACATACACATGATTTTAGTTTACCAATGTTTTCTTCCAAGCATCGAAGGGCCGCTGGAGTCTGTTCTTGTTTGATTGGACAAAGGCATCAGCCCTTCGGGGCTTGGGTAAAACACTTATTTTTCTATCTGTTTTTCTAAAGAGAACTAAAATCATTAAATATGGATTTCTTCTAGATCAAATGATTTTCAATAACAAATGTCACCTTTTTCTTGTAAATCTCCCCACTCGAAAGGATTCGAGTGATCCGGGTTCTAGGGGCCGTTCCGTTGTCGGGACGAAAGCCACGAGGGCCGAGCCTGGAACCTGTTCTTGTTTGATAGGGTTGTAGGTGTAGGTCTCCCGGGACTTTCGGGCCCTGTTGGTGTTTTCTGCGTGTCGTACCGAGGTTATTGTGTTCCCGAACTATAAGGGATCGGGAACTTCGATAGGCGGAGCCTAGAGTCTGTTCTTGTTTGATAGGGTTCTTAGCACCGGTCTATCGGGTTTCCGAACCCTTATGGTGTCGGTCTTTCCTGTGAGTTTAGTGTTCTGTTGTGGGAGCCGTCTGGTGGACGGTGGCCCCAGCTGTGTGGTTTTCCAGCCTGTGGTTGAGAGTTGGTGTTGTTGGTCGATCTTGTTGATCGTGGTTTGGACTATAGCCTGCATGAGCCATATTTGAGCTCGACAGAGATACGCGATTACTTTCCTCGGTGGGGTCGCTCCCCTCGAGAGCCACTCCGGAGTTGGGCCTGTTACTTGCTATCGCGACTTGTCGACGCCGTCCCTCTGACTGTGCCAGTTAGTGGCAGTCACGGACACCCTACGGTAGACCCGTCCTGTTGAGGATGTGCGGCAGTAGGTGGGCGCAGGTTTGACTGGACCCTTTGAGGCAGTCAGTATAGATTTGGTGAGTTTACTGTGTGTGTTAGTAGATGCATCATGTTCCATCTGTTCCTTTTTCTTGAGCATCTAGATAGAGGCATAGTAGCTGTAGAGTTACTTTTCCAGCCATTTCTTTTCAGTATTATTGTTACTTTATGCCTCTAGTAGACTTAGTGGGCAGACCGTCGGGCTTGTTGGCGGCACCCACTGAGAACTACTTGGGACGTAGTTCTCACACCCGTCGTGGTGTATTTTCCCACAGGGACTTCTACTCCTGTTCCTGCTGCTCCTGGTTCTGCTTCTTCTGATCGAGGTAAGGGAGTCGCGAGATAGTTCCCTACCAGTCATCGTCCAGAGAGTAGATGTACCCCCGGTCTTGTTTGAGAGTTTATGTTGAGCGACCTTGTAGTGAGGTATAGAGTTGTATTTTATTTTACTGCTTGAGAGACTTATGTACTTTTGGTGAGGACCTTGTGTTGTATATAGCTTTTATTTCTAGCAGTTTTACTTTCAGCTCTGATATCTGTATAGTATAGATGCTCTTTTGCAGGTTAGTCGCTTCGTCTATACGGGGCTTCCCGTATGGGCGGCGGATCTGTTGGCGAGCCCGGGTCGCAGTTTCGACCCCGGGGCGTGACAGATTAGGTGGTATCAGAGCCTAGGTTGTAGGTCGTGGTGGACTTAGAAACCCTAGGCTTGTGGTTGGACATTAGGATGACTACGTGAGAGTCGTGACTTATAGCGAGAGTCCTGATTGAGTTTCATACCTCTCCCAAGAGACGGGATGAGTGATTGGCATGTTTATTCTCCTAAGTGATTATATTGGCTGCAGACAACATAATGCTATGGAATGGGTGACATGTCTTAGACTTTCGCTGGATTGGGTCGTATGGTTGTTGTGTCCTGATGTTTGTTATTGTGCAGTGGACTACGATGCCTCTGAGACGTCGTGCAGTGTGGTGAAGAGGGCACATCCCGCATCTGATGGGTACCCGAGCAGCGGGAGGCAGAGCTATCAGAGCAGAGCGAGACCCAGGGTTATGGACCCAGATGTTACCGATGTCGGAGGCTGTCCGATGCCAGGAGTAGGCCATGGAACGTTTGATGCGCCTGTTGGAGCAGAGAACACAGCCAGTTGCAGTACTGCTTGAGAGTCCTCCAGCACCTCCTTCCTATGCAGTGGCATATGCAGTTGTACTAGTGGCACCGATGGAGCGAGCAACCCCCTCCGTGTCGACGAGTAGTGCCGAGGCACCGAGGTAGGGTGGATGGCGGATAGTAGATAAACTTTGGGACATCATCGGTCGATAGGGCCAGTCCCGGCAGTCCGATCCACCCCGATTTGCCGGTTTGAGCTTGGAGCAGTGGGAGGCTGAAAACTGGATAGCAACAATGGAGAAGCTTCAGGTACACTTGGCTACGCACTTTTGGGAAGAGGACGCCGAGATTTGGTGGCGTCGAGTTCGTCCTGCTGGACCACCGAGAGTGCAGTTGTTGACTTGGAACCAGTTTCGTGCTTAACTGCTCAAGGCCTTCTTTCCTGACAGTGTAAGCAGAAACTGGAAGGGGATCCTAGACGCCTGCAGCAGAGGAGTCGACCTCTTCTGGAGTATGTTCGCGAGTTTTGCGATTGTTGAGCAGTGTACCCCATGTCGCCCAGGATGAGGCCCAGGAAGTTGAGCTAGTTGAGAGAGGACTGCAACGGAATATCTATCACTTGGTGTATTCTCGACGAGTGCCGACGTTAGATGCAGCGATTGAGCAGGCTCGGTGGGTTGACCGAGGATCAGTGATCACGTCAGAGAGAGACGGAGCGCCAGGGACCAGCTCCGGGGAGAGACATCCAGTGCCGCCTGAGTTTGGATAGTTGAGTAGATCGAGACCCCCGGGGCCGCCATGATCCCAGTCTGAGGGTCGTGAGTCTCAGAGGAGACAGAGACCAGGAGGTTCTCCACAGCCGATGTATCAGCAGCAGCAGCGTGATGACTATGTCATTTGTGGTAGGCCGCATTCTGCGTCGCAGTGTGACTACAGGCAGAGGCGATGTTTTTCGTGTGGACAGTCGGGGCATTTTCAGGCAGCATGCCCTCGAGCAGTACTTACAGCAATACCGCTTGCGACGGCACCCCCTCTACCTCTTCGGGATGAAGGAACTCCGCCGATTTACCGCCAGGCAGATAGGGATACGACGTCGGGGCAGACTGAGCGACGACCACCTACATCGAGCGGATGAGTCTGTACCGCCCGGTTGGAGGGCGCTACGGCAGTGGACCAGGTTGTCGCGGGCATGTTTTCTTTACAGCAGTTTGGGTTGAGTGTTTTCGGCTTTCCTGTCTGGACTGGAGGTAGAGTTGTTACCACGTGCACTAGAGGTACAGGAACCTGTTGGTGTTGTGCATGTGGGGGAGCCTTTTGGATTGTGTCCAGTACTGTCGAGACTTGGAATTATACCGGCAGGTGTTACAATTCAGGGGCAGCTCCACGACTCAGATTGAGCACACTGGATGGACCAGTTGTTGCGGTATTGTTCAACGGCTAATTGTGGAATGAGATCAGTTAGCCTTCCGCGAGTTGAGCTAGAGTAGTTCTAGAATGGGTGACCCCCTGGGAAGTGGGGCGTCACAGTTGGTATCAGAGCCATTCACCAGCCGGAAATGTGAGATGAGTCTCGGCTGAGCCAGGGTTATATAGTGGGTAGAGCGAGGCTCCCCAGCTAATGACCGTTGTGAGTGGAGTGCAGCTCCTCACAAGGTCGGCTAAGGCTAGCGAGACGAGTCTCACATTGCCTGGTGCTTGTGAGTGTGCTTGAGCCTGACGTGGACGTCAGGGCTTAAAGGGGGGGAAGAATGTGACACCCTCGGAATTTGGATTAGTCCTCTATATAAATGATATAATAGGACTAAATCTCTAACCCGGCTATAGCATTTTGGATGGTAGCAAGATCCAAGAGGAACATGAGAGTTAAGCGTGCTAGAGCTAGAGTAGTTCTAGGATGGGTGACCCCCTGGGAAGTGGGGCGTCACAACTGCCCGGGAGAGGGACACTGCCCACGGCTCCGACAAGATCTACGTTTCACCCCCGAAGGTATGCCCATTTTATCTTTTTATATTTTCTTTCTTTTCTTTCTACTTTAGTTCTTAGCCTCTTTGCCTTTGAACACTTGCTTTCCTTTCTTATTCAGGCTTATAGCTCCCTTTTTGCCACTGGCAAATCACTTTCTCTTTTCTTTGAGCATTTAGCTCCTTGCTTTCACTTTTAGCCATTCGAAAGTACCTCGTCCGACGGGTCACTGCCCAGGGAGTCCTGCTCCACTTGACGAGTCTCAAATTCGAAGGCGCCAATTACATTTTCTTTATGCTTTTAGCCACTTTTAGCTTGCTTTTAATATTTGCCTTTTAGCAACAATTTTTTCCTCTTATCCTAGGTCTTGCCATAAGGATAACTAGAGAGCCTCCTGGACTCTTAAACATTTCTCTTTTATTTCTTTAACTCAAATTGAAGTTAAAGTTATTATCCATTTGCCCAGACACCCTATGACCTTCTAGGGTTATATTTCATCAACTCTTTAAACTGGGGATCTCATCCCACATTTCTGATTCCTCACTGAATCCTAGAGTTAACTAAACTCTGTTTTCCTGCTTCACCATTAACTTAGAGTTACACTGACTCTAATTCCATATTCCACTGTTATCTTAGAATTACATTGACTCTACTTTTCTGTTTTCCCTTTCATATCTCCACACTTGATCCACCTTTTCCATCCTCCTGATTCCTTGCTGAATCCTAGAGTCAACTTGACTCTATTTCCTGTCTGTGAGTTTAAACTCTTTTAGCTCAACTTAGGTTCCCTTTACCTAAGTCCCATGTCATACTTGTCCTAGAGTTCCATGACTCTATGCTGACCTCTAGTTCACCTTAGGTTTCCTTACCTAAGTTCCTTGTCATACTCATCCTAGAGTTCCTTGACTCTATGTTGAACACTAGTTCTCCTTAGGTTCTCTTTACCTAAGTTCCATGTCATATACACCCTAGAGTTTTCCGACTCTATGTTGATCACTCTATCCAGTGTCCTTAGGTTATCACCTAAGACCATGCCACTCATCCTTCCTAGGATAACTCCTAAGTTGATGTCACTCGTCAAACCCCTAAACTAGGTTTTCTCCTAGTCTTACTACCAACAAGTTCTGTTCCCTTATATCACATGATTCCTAGGGTTGTACCCTAACATGATCACAGTCATCAAGTAATTACTCATTTCTACGCATGCAATTATTTTCATATCCATCATAAAAATAATATTTATCCTCTAAGTCCTTTTTGCACATGAAAATGAATTATCTCCTTTTGGCAACCGACAGTTGCATTTATCATCTGTGTCCATCTACACATACAAATTTATCCCCTTTGTGGATAAATCATAAATATCACTTTTCCTCTAAATTTCTCTACACATGCACATATATCATCTGTTATTGGCAACCAACAGTTGCTCTTTTCATCTGCGTTCCTCTAAACATGCAATCTTATTCATAATTACCTAACGCCTCTAACAGGCTACTATCATGCTTCGAATCAAAAAGCAAAGGAGCAAGGGGAGAGGTCACCCAATTTCGGCAGAATTCCCCACCTTGTAGTGTACCCAATTGCTTGTAGACACTTGCAATTGGTCTCCGCGCGATTCCACTTGTCTCCTCGAGCTTGCACGCAAAATGATGCACTTCTCTCGAGTCTGCACGCAAAACGGTGCACGTCCACCAAACCTGCACGCAAAACGATGCACGTCACTAAAAACCCGCACGCAAAACGGTGCGCGTCATTTAGTCTGCACGCAAAACGGTGCGCGTTAAATCAACCGGCACGCAAAATGGTGCACGTAACTCGAATCTGCACGCAAAACAGTGCACGGTCTACTGTAGGGTTGCACGTAAAACGGTGCACGTTTTTCTAACCCTGTACAAAAAATGATGTATAATATTAGAGAGTGCACGCAAAACGATGCGCGACAACATAACCGGCACGCAAAACGATGCACGTACCTCAAATCTGCACGCAAAACGATGCACGTCTTTTCCAACCCTGCACGAGAAACGATGCATAATATTAGGATCGGCACGCAAAACGGTGCGCGACAACACGATCGGCACGCAAAACGGTGCACGTACCTCAAATCTGCACGCAAAATGGTGTACGCCTCACTGTCGGGTTGCACGCAAAACGGTGCATATTTTTCTTGTCCTGCACGCAAATCGATGCAAAATATTAGACTTTGCACGTAAAACGGTGCGCGATAACACAAGTTGCACGCAAAACGGAGCACATACCTCGGTTTGGCACGCAAAACGGTGCACTTTTTTTTCCAACGTTGCACGCAAAACGGTGCACGTTTTCCGAGTTTGCGTCCAAAATTGCGCATATTTTTCGAATCCGCACACAAAACGGTGCATTTCTTCCACAACTGGCACGCAAAACAAGGCGCGCCAAAACTGCCCCCGGCAGTCCGCGCAGCAAAACGGCGCAGTATAACTTGGTTTCTAACACGCAATATGGTAATGGGGTCAAATCTAAACCGAAAGAAGGCATAAAAATTATGCTAAAAATATCGTGAAAATAACGTTACCTCGTACAGTCGCGCTGTCCATCGCCTTTTTGGAACGCCTCGTGCGCTCCACGAGGTTCACGGCGCGCTCGCTTGCCCCACAAAATCCCCTCTTTTTTTTTCTTTTCTTCTCTCTCTATTTCTCTCTCTCTCTCCCTCACTCGAAGCTCGGCTGGACAAAAATGGAAGGAGAAGAGGAAGGGTCTGCGGGGAGGAAGAAGAAGAAGAAGAAAAGAAAAAGAAAAAAAGAGAAGAGAAGGGAGAGTGGGGGGTGGCCCGTGGACCGGGTCCATGGGTCCCCCCAATGGGAACCTGCCAAATGGCGGTTCACCACGAGAGGGGGGGGGGGGGGGGGGGGGGGGGGGGGGGCGCACCGGGTCCAAGCGGCGCGCCCGCGCCACGTGGCGCGTGTCCTGCGCGCCACGCGGGCGCCCACTAGCGCCAGGCGCGCCTTGCGCAGCACGCCTCCGTCGCCTCGATCCGCGCGTCGCCATCGCCTCGAGATCCATTTTTGTTTCGTTTTCTGTCCATTTTTCGTCCGTTTCCGTCCAAATTTGACAGGCGGCTTCGTTTCAGCTTAATTTACCACAGAAAAATTTAAATTTTCACTTTTGGCCATTTCTGGGCCACCAAAAGCCCCGCTGTATCCAGAATCGCTGGCCGTTCTCGCAATCCGGATATCCTATCAACCCGAAATTTTTACTGTGGCCTTAAAACATAATTACGAAGCTCTCCAAATTTTCTCAGAATTTTTCGACACTGTTGGCGGAGCCCGTTCTCACTATCAGGCATCCGATCAACTCGAAACTTTTTCTGTGGTCTTAAAACATATTTACGGGGCTGCCGTAATTTTCTCGGAATTTTCCGACACTGTGAATTTTCCACTAAAAATCTGGGCCCCCTTTCTCCAATAAATTTTTAGATCTCTCCATTTTAACCCGAATTGGGCCCAACTCGCGTCCAAATGTTCCTTACTTCTCCAACTTTCATAACACTAGTATTTCATACCACCTTTATTTACATTTATTTATGTGCCGAAAATTTGGTACATTACATTCTACCCCTATTAAAATAAGTTTCGTCCTCGAAACTTGAATCACATCTCGACTCCTACTTGATCGAGAGGGAGGAAATCTTGCCCTCACTACTGGGCTCGCTGTATATCGTGACCTGCATCACATTGTCTGCTCGCCGAGACTAAACGAGCAACTCATTCATGAATCCCTATCTCAACCAGGGACAAACTCAGACCTGGTGTCTGGCCGCTTTCACCAAATAGGTGAAAGACACAGTTGAGCACTTGTTCTCTCAATTGCCACGAATGATCCAGTTTTTTACTTGCGAAATTTTCACTTTAATTCCGCCATCATTCTTTTCACAACGAGGTTGCATCTGCAGCTAGTTACATCTACCGCATTTCCGGTCGCTCCGCTGCCTAATGTGGAGGGCAAAGGCCAATCCACGAGTCCTCAACTATCACACACGCTACAAGCGCTCCATGTCCACGGGTTATCAGCTAACCCGATATCTATGTCTATTAATAGGTCCGCAGACCACGATCCAATAGGGGCCTATAGCCCAACTAGTCCAACACTGTACAATGACTCTCACTAGCACAAAGATCCAATCATCATACGGGTAGATCCACACTTAGGATTGCTACCCCAGCACTCCCACTAGGAGCTACAGAACCTCGATCACCCCTAGCACTACGGTCTGATCATATCACACACTCTTGGTGTACTAACAGCCTCAAGGGTCACACGTGGCATTTCACGTTCCTGGGTCGTCGCTCGGACTACCGCCCCGACCAAATCTCTATCATGCCCCGCCATCAGGTCTCGGGCCGCTGTCTCTCACAGCTGACTGAGCCTGCCCACTGGGCTATAGGCCCACAGTCCACAAACATGGTCTAGGCACGGATCAGTCCACAAGCGAACCCGCTAATTGTCGCCACGCGACCACTATGCTCCACTGAGCAAAATCAACTAACAAGCCGTCAATCCACGACCCAAACTCTCTATATCAACTCTGGCCACACTGGGCAAAGGCTAATACACCACATAATCAGCTCTCTCTGGCTAAACCGTACCTGTGCTCCATGAGCACCTAAACAGTTGGGCGTCCTACGCCCCTACGCTAACTTTGCGTAATCCAGAATGTTAAGCAACTTGCTTAAACATGCGCGTAACTCCTATACACCTCTCCCAACTGGGTTGAGGCACCAAAAATAACTGTCCACCAACTGTGGTGATCAACTCGCAAAGACTACGGTGGCAACCCTTGCCATTACACCGATTCATCAGAACGGCGCCACAAAACTCCTCGCTCTTTCGAGAGGTTCCCGCATCCTGAAGCCTACTCTGGGCCTCACCAACTCTACTATGCGGCAACACAGCCACAGTTGTCGCGCCACATGGTTACTACCGTCATCAGGGGCAAATTCACGCCGCCAGGCTCGTAAATCTTTCTTGCCCTAACCCTCAGGGCACTGCAACTTGGCTCTCGCGACATAGCGATCACCATTTACCTCGCGAGTCGGTCTCTTACTGGACCTTACTAACCATACTTTGCCAGCAACCTAGCTGACACAAGCGTAAAACACCCTATGCTGAAGGTGTTGGCTGCGCCGACAAAAGTTCGGCGGCCACAGCCATTTCTTTACTGTCGCCCCTACGGGCGGCGACGCCGTATACCTATGCGTCATTTATGCAGCCTCAACTTGTTGCGCTATCAGTCACTGGAGCCCATCTATCTGCTCCAGCTGTCACACTGACGTTACTCTTAGGCGTCGAAACCTGTCTTCCTGTCGGCGGGGAATTTCCGCCGACGGCAAGAAGTCTGACCTGCTGCTGGACCACTCCAACAGATGCGGTTCCCTGCTATCGCAGCTCGTATACGTCGTTTGACCCCGAGCCCTCTCGTGACTCGGGTCAAAACAGGTGCGTCTCCCTATGTGGTGTCATCGCTAATATGCACATCACAACGACACAACCAGCCCAAATTTAGCCATTTGAGCAACGCGCAATCTATACACCGACAAAAAGGCTCGTAGACCCAATCATGCGAAAGTATAAGAGGGTACTCCTTTTCATCTCCAAAATTACGTTGTCGGCCGCCAACGTAATATTCGAAGAATGAAAGCTCGTCGCCCTCGATCAGTCCCAACATCCTTTTTGGGAACAACAATAACCAATCAAATACTTTCGCCCAATAATCCACACACTCTCTCGTGCCTAAACCCTAGAGTCTCCCTAAGGTTTGCTAACCACCTAGGACTATTCCTAGGCTCTGATACCACTCTAATCTGTCACGCCCCGAGTCCGCCAATTTGTACGGTTCGGGCACGCCAACAGACCCGCCAATCGAGTAAGACCTGTTTCTACCCGAAAGGAACGGTAACATCCATAATAACACAACCAGTGTATGCGGAAGCTGTATATCAGAGCACTAAAAATCACTATAAATTTAAAACTTTCATTCAATAACGAATAGTTAATGCGGAAATGAAAGCATACAGGAGTGAACCATAAATTAAACTTACTACAGTTTACATTTCTGAACTTACAAATAAAATTATTACATTTCCTTTACATAAATTCCTCACTATACAAGGTTCACTCAAGAAATACATAAATGGGATACCTCTGCTAGACCCTCTAGGTCACCATGCTGCTGGGCCCTTGCCCCTGTCGTATGCCTCGCTGTCTGCTTCTGATCCGTCTCGACCGCTGCACCCATTCCCGAACCTGTGGGGGGAGTCACCCAAGGGGTGTGAGAACTTCATCTGAGTTCCCAGTGGGTTCAACCACCGAGAAAAAGTGTCCTACACCACTTGGTCCAATGGAAGCAATAATAATACTGCTAGGAAACTAAATCCTCAATATCAAAATGCAGCTATGCAATATAACATATCACTACACTATCTGTGTATAACCATCTACCCAGCACTACTCTGTCTAGCCACACTAGGCTGCTAAGCACCAACTCGGCCACTATGCCGCTGAATACAGGGTCCAACTAACCCGGCCACCTTGGCCACTCTATTTTTCTTTATTCTTTAGATTCTGGTGCTTTAGTTCAAGTTAACCCTCGGAAATTCTTATCCAACGGGCCCGAGCCCGGTAGTCTTGCTACCATAAGATAAGATTTCTAAGGTTGCCGATAACACCCGCAAGTGTTACCCCGCCCAACGGGGAACTTGTCATACGGGTCACTGCCCGCGAGAGGGACACTGCCCATGGCTCCGACAAGATCTACGTTTCACCCCCGAAGATACGCCCATTTTATCTTTTTATATTTTCTTTCTTTTCTTTCTACTTTAGTTCTTAGCCTCTTTGCCTTTGAACACTTGCTTTCCTTTCTTATACAGGCTTATAGCTCCCTTTTTTCCACTGGCAAATCACTTTCTCTTTTCTTTGAGCATTTAGCCCCTTGCTTTCACTTTTAGCCATTCGAAAGTACCTCGTCCGACGGGTCACTGCCCAGGGAGTCCTGCTCCACTTGACGAGTCTCAAATTCGAAGGCGCCAATTACATTTTCTTTATACTTTTAGCCACTTTTAGCTTGCTTTTAATTTTTGCCTTTTAGCAACAATTTTTTCCTCTTATCCTAGGTCTTGCCATAAGGATAACTAGAGAGTCTCCTGGACTCTTAAACATTTCTCTTTTATTTCTTTAACTCAAATTGAAGTTAAAGTTATTATCCATTTGCCCAGACACCCTATGACCTTCTAGGGTTATATTTGATCAACTCTTTAAACTGGGGATCTCATCCCACATTTCTGATTCCTCACTGAATCCTAGAGTTAACTAAACTCTGTTTTCCTGCTTCACCATTAACTTAGAGTTACACTGACTCTAATTCCATGTTCCACTGTTATCTTAGAATTACATTGACTCTACTTTTCTGTTTTCCCTTTCATATCTCCACACTTGATCCACCTTTTCCATCCTCCTGATTCCTTACTGAATCCTAGAGTCAACTTGACTATATTTCCTGTCTGTGAGTTTAAACTCTTCTAGCTCAACTTAGGTTCTCTTTCCATAAGTCCCATGTCATACTTGTCCTAGAGTTCCATGACTCTATGCTGACCTCTAGTTCACCTAGGTTTCCTTACCTAAGTTCCATGTCATACTCATCCTAGAGTTCCTTGACTCTATGTTGAACACTAGTTCTCCTTAGGTTCTCTTTACCTAAGTTCCATGTCATATACACCCTAGAGTTTTCTGACTCTATGTTGATCACTCTATCCAGTGTCCTTAGGTTATCACCTAAAACCATGCCACTCATCCTTCCTAGGATAACTCCTAAGTTGATGTCTCTCGTCAAACCCCTAAACTAGGTTTTCTCCTAGTCTTACTACCAACAAGTTATGTTCCCTTATATCACATGATTCCTAGGGTTGTACCCTAACATGATCACAGTCATCAAGTAATTACTCATTTCTACGCATGCAATTATTTTCAAATCCATCATAAAAATAATATTTATCCTCTAAGTCCTTTTTGCACATGAAAATGAATTATCTCCTTTTGGCAACCGGCAGTTGCATTTATCATCTGTGTCCATCTACACATACAAATTTATCCCCTATTGTGGATAAATCATAAATATCACTTTTCCTCTAAATTTCTCTACACATGCACATATATCATCTGTTATTGGCAACCAACAGTTGCTCTTTTCATCTGTGTTACTCTAAACATGCAATCTTATTCATAATTACCTAACGCCTCTAACAGGCTACTATCATGTTTCGAATCGAAAAGCAAAGGAGTAAGGGGAGAGGTCACCCAATTTCGGCAGAATTCCCCACCTTGTAGTGTACCCAATTGCTTGTAGACACTTGCAATTGGTCTCCGCGCGATTCCACTTGTCTCCTCGAGCTTGCACGCAAAACGATGCACTTCTCTCGAGTCTGCACGCAAAACGGTGCACGTCCACCAAACCTGCACGCAAAACGATGCACGCCACTAAAAACCCGCACACAAAACGGTGCGCGTCATTTTAGTCTGCACGCAAAACGGTGCGCGTTAAATCAACCGGCACGCAAAACGGTGCACGTAACTCGAATCTGCACGCAAAACGGTGCACGGTCTACTGTAGGCTTGCACGTAAAACGGTGCATGTTTTTCTAACCCTGTACAAAAAACGATGTATAACATTAGAGAGTGCACGCAAAACGATGCGCGACAACACAACCGGCACGCAAAACGTTGCACGTACCTCAAATCTGCACGCAAAACGGTGCACGTCTTTTCCAACCCTGCACGAGAAACGATGCATAATATTAGGATCGGCATGCAAAACGGTGCATGACAACACGATCGGCACGCAAAATGGTGCACGTACCTTAAATCTGCACGCAAAATGGTGCACGCCTCACTGTTGGGTTGCACGCAAAACGGTGCACATTTTTCTTGTCCTGCACACAAATCGATGCAAAATATTAGACTTTGCACGTAAAACGGTGCGCGATAACACAAGTTGCACGCGAAACGGAGCACATACCTCGATTTGGCACGCAAAACGGTGCATTTTTTCACAACTGGCACGCAAAACGAGGCGCGTCAAAACTGCCCCCGGCAGTCCGCGCAGCAAAACGGCGCAGTATAACTTGGTTTCTAAAACGCAATATGGTAATGGGGTCAAATCTAAACCCAAAGAAGGCATAAAAATTATGCTAAAAATATCGTGAAAATAACGTTACCTCGTACAGTCGCGCTGTCCATCGGCTTTTTGGAACGCCTCGCGCGCTCCACGAGGTTCACGGCGCGCTCGCTTGCCCCACAAAATTCCCTTTTTTTTTTCTTTTCTTCTCTCTCTATCTCTCTCTCTCTCTCCCTCACTCGAAGCTCGGCTGGACAAAAATGGAAGGAGAAGAGGAAGGGTCTGCGGGGAGGAAGAAGAAGAAGAAGAAAAGAAAAAGAAAAAAGAGAAGAGAAGGGAGAGTGGGGGGTGGCCCGTGGACCGGGTCCACGGGTCCCCCCAATGGGAACCCGCCAAATGGCGGTTCACCACGAAGAGGGGCGCGCACCGGGTCTAAGCGGCGCCCCGCGCCACGTGGCACGCGTCCTGCGCGCCACGCGGGCGCGCACTAGCGCCAGGCGCGCCTTGCGCAGCACGCCTCCCACGCCTCGATCCGCGCGTCGCCATCGCCTCAAGATCCGTTTTTGTTTCGTTTTCTGTCCATTTTTCGTCCGTTTCCGTCCAAATTTGACAGGCGGCTTCGTTTCAGCTTAATTTACCACAGAAAAATTTAAATTTTCACTTTTGGCCATTTCTGGGCCACCAAAAGCCCCGCGGTATCCAGAATCGCTGGCGGACCCCGTTCTCGCAATCCGGATATCCTATCAACCCGAAATTTTTACTGTGGCCTTAAAATATAATTACGAAGCTCCCCAAATTTTCTCAGAATTTTCCGACACTGTTGGCGGAGCCCGTTCTCACTATCAGGCATCCGATCAACGCGAAACTTTTTCTGTGGTCTTAAAACATATTTACGGGGCTCCCGTAATTTTCTCGGAATTTTCCGACACTGTGAATTTTCCACTAAAAATCTGGGCCCCCTTTCTCCAATAAATTTTTAGATCTCTCCATTTTAACCCGAATTGGGCCCAACTCGCGTCCAAATGTTCCTTACTTCCCCAACTTTCATAACACTAGTATTTCATACCACCTTTATTTACATTGATTTATGTGCCGAAAATTCGGTACATGACATTCTACCCCCCTTAAAATAAGTTTCGTCCTCGAAACTTGAATCACATCTCGACTCCTACTTGATCGAGAGGGAGGAAATCTTGCCCTCACTACTGGGCTCACTGTATATCGTGACCGTCATCAAATTTCCTGCTCGCCAGGACTACACGAGCAACTCATTCATGAATTCCCTATCGCAATTTAGGGACAAACACAGACCTGGTGTCTGGCCACTTTCACCAAGTAGGTGAAAGACACAGTTGAGCACTTGTTCTCTCAATTGCCACGAATGATCCAGTTTTTACTTGCGAAATTTTCACTTTAATTCCGCCATCATTCTTTTCACAACGAGGTTGCATCTGCAACTAGTTACATCTACCGCATTTCCGGTCGCTCCGCTGCCTAATGTGGAGGGCAAAGGCCAATCCACGAGTCCTTAACTATCACACACGCTACAAGTGCTCCATGTCCACGGGTTATCAGCTAACCCGATATCTAGGTCTATTAATAGGTCCGCAGACCACGATCCAATAGGGGCCTATAGCCCAACTAGTCCAACACTGTACAATGACTCTCACTAGCACAAAGATCCAATCGTCATACGGGTAGATCCACACTTAGGATTGCTACCCCAGCACTCCCACTAGGAGCTACGGAACCTCGATCACCCCTAGCACTACGGCCTGATCATATCACACACTCTCGGTGTACTAACAGCCTCAAGGCTCACACGTGGCATTTCACGTTCCTGGGTCGTCGCTCGGACTACCGCCCCGACCAAATCTCTATCATGCCCCGCCATCAGGTCTCGGGCCGCTGTCTCTCACAGCTGACTGCGCCTGCCCACTGGGCTACAGGCCCACAGTCCACAAACATGGTCCAGGCACGGATCGTCCACAAGCGAACCCGTTAATCGTCGCCACGCGACCACTATGCTCCACTGAGCAAAGTCAACTAACAAGTCGTCAATCCACGACCCAAACTCTCTATATCAACTCTGGCCACACTGGGCAAAGGCTAATACACCACATAATCAGCTCTCTCTGGCTAAACCGTACCTGTGCTCCATGAGCACCTAAACAGTTGGGCGTCCTACGCCCCTACGCTAACTTGCGTAATCCAGAATGTTAAGCAACTTGCTTAAACATGCGCGTAACTCCTATACACCTCTCCCAACTGGGTTGAGGCACAAAAAATAACTGTCCACCAACTCTGGTGATCAACTCGCAAAGACTATGGTGGCAACCCTTGCCATTACACCGATTCATCAGAACGGCGCCACAAAACTCTCGCTCTTTCGAGAGGTTCCCGCATCCTGAGGCCTACTCTGGGCCTCACCAACTCTACTATGCGGCAACACAGCCACAGTTGTCGCGCCACACGGTTACTACCGTCATCAGGGGCAAATTCACGCCGCCAGGCTCGTAAATCTTTCTTGCCCTAACCCTCAGGGCACTGCAACTTGGCTCTCGCGACATAGCGATCACCATTTACCTCACGAGTCGGTCTCTTACTGGACCTTACTAACCATACTTTGCCAGCAACCTAGCTGACACAAGCGTAAAACACCCTATGCTGAAGGTGTTGGCTGCGCCGACAAAAGTTCGGCGGCCACAGCCATTTCTTTACTGTCGCCCCTACGGGCGGCGACGCCGTATACCTATGCGTCATTTATGCAGCCTCAACTTGTTGCGCTATCAGTCACTGGAGCCCATCTATCTGCTCCAACTGTCACGCTGACGTTACTCTTAGGCGTCGAAACTTGTCTTCCTGTCGGCGGGGAATTTCCGCCGACGGCAAGAAGTCTGACCTGCTGCTGGACCACTCCAACAGATGCGGTTCCCTGCTATCGCAGCTCGTATACGTCGTTTGACCCCGAGCCCTCTCGTGACTCGGGTCAAAACAGGTGCGTCTCCCTATGTGGTGTCATCGCTAATATGCACACCACAACGACACAACCAGCCCAAATTTAGCCATTTGAGTAACACGCAATCTATACACCGACAAAAAGGCTCGTCGACCCAATCATGCGAAAGTATAAGAGGGTACTCCTTTTCATCTCCAACATTACGTTGTCGGCCGCCAACGTAATATTCGAAGAATGAAAGCTCGTCGCCCTCGATCAGTCCCAACATCCTTTTTGGGAACAACAATAACCAATCAAATACTTTCACCCAATAATCCACACACTCTCTCGTGCCTAAACCCTAGAGTCTCCCTAAGGTTTGCTAACCACCTAGGACTATTCCTAGGCTCTGATACCACTCTAATCTGTCACGCCCCGAGTCCGCCAATTTGTACGGTTCGGGCACGCCAACAGACCTGCCAATCGAGTAAGACCTGTTTCTACCCGAAAGGAACGGTAACATCCATAATAACACAACCAGTGTATGCGGAAGCTGTATATCAGAGCACTAAAAATCACTATAAATTTAAAACTTTCATTCAATAACGAATAGTTAATGCGGAAATGAAAGCATACAGGAGTGAACCATAAATTAAACTTACTACAGTTTACATTTCTGAACTTACAAATAAAATTATTACATTTCCTTTACATAAATTCCTCACTATACAAGGTTCACTCAAGAAATACATAAATGGGATACCTCTGCTAGACCCTCTAGGTCACCATGCTGCTGGGCCCTTGCCCCTGTCGTATGCCTCGCTGTCTGCTTCTGATCCGTCTCGACCACTGCACCCATTCCCGAACCTGTGGGGGGAGTCACCCAAGGGGTGTGAGAACTTCATCTGAGTTCCCAGTGGGTTCAACCACCGAGAAAAAGTGTCCTACACCACTTGGTCCAATGGAAGCAATAATAATACTGCTAGGAAACTAAATCCTCAATATCAAAATGCAGCTATGCAATATAACATATCACTACACTATCTGTGTATAACCATCTACCCAGCACTACTCTGTCTAGCCACACTAGGCTGCTAAGCACCAACTCGGCCACTATGCCGCTGAATACAGGGTCCAACTAACCCGGCCACCTTGGCCACTCTATTTTTCTTTATTCTTTAGATTCTGGTGCTTTAGTTCAAGTTAACCCTCGGAAATTCTTATCCAACGGGCCCGAGCCCGGTAGTCTTGCTACCATAAGATAAGATTTCTAAGGTTGCCGATAACACCCGCAAGTGTTACCCCGCCCAACGGGGAACTTGTCATACGGGTCACTGCCCGCGAGAGGGACACTGCCCATGGCTCCGACAAGATCTACGTTTCACCCCCGAAGGTACGCCCATTTTATCTTTTTATATTTTCTTTCTTTTCTTTCTACTTTAGTTCTTAGCCTCTTTGCCTTTGAACACTTGCTTTCCTTTCTTATACAGGCTTATAGCTCCCTTTTTTCCACTGGCAAATCACTTTCTCTTTTCTTTGAGCGTTTAGCTCCTTGCTTTCACTTTTAGCCATTCGAAAGTACCTCGTCCGACGGGTCACTGCCCAGGGAGTCCTGCTCCACTTGACGAGTCTCAAATTCGAAGGCGCCAATTACATTTTCTTTATGCTTTTAGCCACTTTTAGCTTGCTTTTAATTTTTGCCTTTTAGCAACAATTTTTTCCTCTTATCCTAGGTCTTGCCATAAGGATAACTAGAGAGTCTCCTGGACTCTTAAACATTTCTCTTTTATTTCTTTAACTCAAATTGAAGTTAAAGTTATTATCCATTTGCCCAGACACCCTATGACCTTCTAGGGTTATATTTGATCAACTCTTTAAACTGGGGATCTCATCCCACATTTCTGATTCCTCACTGAATCCTAGAGTTAACTAAACTCTGTTTTCCTGCTTCACCATTAACTTAGAGTTACACTGACTCTAATTCCATGTTCCACTGTTATCTTAGAATTACATTGACTCTACTTTTCTGTTTTCCCTTTCAGATCTCCACATTTGATCCACCTTTTCCATCCTCCTGATTCCTTACTGAATCCTAGAGTCAACTTGACTCTATTTCCTGTCTGTGAGTTTAAACTCTTCTAGCTCAACTTAGGTTCCCTTTACCTAAGTCCCATGTCATACTTGTCCTAGAGTTCCATGACTCTATGCTGACCTCTAGTTCACCTTAGGTTTCCTTACCTAAGTTCCAGGTCATACTCATCCTAGAGTTCCTTGACTCTATGTTGAACACTAGTTCTCCTTAGGTTCTCTTTACCTAAGTTCCATGTCATATACACCCTAGAGTTTTCTGACTCTATGTTGATCACTCTATCCAGTGTCCTTAGGTTATCACCTAAGACCATGCCACTCATCCTTCCTAGGATAACTCCTTAGTTGATGTCACTCGTCAAACCCCTAAACTAGGTTTTCTCCTAGTCTTACTACCAACAAGTTCTGTTCCCTTATATCACATGATTCCTAGGGTTGTACCCTAACATGATCACAATCATCAAGTAATTACTCATTTCTACGCATGCAATTATTTTCATATCCATCATAAAAATAATATTTATCCTCTAAGTCCTTTTTGCACATGAAAATGAATTATCTCCTTTTGGCAACCGGCAGTTGAATTTATCATCTGTGTCCATCTACACATACAAATTTATCCCCTATTGTGGATAAATCATAAATATCACATTTCCTCTAAATTTCTCTACACATGCACATATATCATCTGTTATTGGCAACCAACAGTTGCACTTTTCATCTGTGTTCCTCTAAACATGCAATCTTATTCATAATTACCTAACGCCTCTAACAGGCTACTATCATGCTTCGAATCGAAAAGCAAAGGAGCAAGGGGAGAGGTCACCCAATTTCGGCAGAATTCCCCACCTTCTAGTGTACCCAATTGCTTGTAGACACTTGCAATTGGTCTCCGCGCGATTCCACTTGTCTCCTCGAGCTTGCACGCAAAACGATGCACTTCTCTCGAGTCTGCACGCAAAACGGTGCACGTCCACCAAACCTGCACGCAAAACGATGCACGTCACTAAAAACCCGCACGCAAAACGGTGCGCGTCATTTTAGTCTGCACGCAAAACGGTGCGCGTTAAATCAACCGGCACGCAAAACGATGCACGTAACTCGAATCTGCACGCAAAACGGTGCACGGTCTACTGTAGGGTTGCACGTAAAACGATGCACGTTTTTCTAACCCTGTACGAAAAACGATGTATAATATTAGAGAGTGCACGCAAAACGATGCGCGATAACACAACCGGCATGCAAAACGATGCACGTACCTCAAATCTGCACGCAAAACGGTGCACGTCTTTTCCAACCCTGCACGAGAAACGATGCATAATATTAGGATCAGCACGCAAAACGGTGCGTGACAACACGATCGGCACGTAAAACGGTGCACGTACCTCAAATCTGCACACAAAATGGTGCACGCCTCACTGTCGGGTTGCACGCAAAATGGTGCACATTTTTCTTGTCCTGCACGCAAATCGATGCAAAATATTAGACTTTGCACGTAAAACGGTGCGCGATAACACAAGTTGCACGCGAAACGGAGCACATACCTCGGTTTGGCACGCAAAACGGTGCATTTTTTTCACAACTGGCACGCAAAACAAGGCGCGTCAAAACTGCCCCCGGCAGTCCGCGCAGCAAAACGGCGCAGTATAACTTGGTTTCTAACACGCAATATGGTAATGGGGTCAAATCTAAACCGAAAGAAGGCATAAAAATTATGCTAAAAATATCGTGAAAATAACGTTACCTCGTACAGTCGCGCTGTCCATCGGCTTTTTGGAACGCCTCGCGCGCTCCACGAGGTTCACGGCGCGCTCGCTTGCCCCACAAAATTCCCTTTTTTTTTTCTTTTCTTCTCTCTCTATCTCTCTCTCTGTCTCCCTCACTCGAAGCTCGGCTGGACAAAAATGGAAGGAGAAGAGGAAGGGTCTACGGGGAGGAAGAAGAAGAAGAAGAAAAGAAAAAAAAAAAGAGAAGAGAAGGGAGAGTGGGGGGTGGCCCGTGGACCGGGTCCACGGGTCCCCCCAATGGGAACCCGCCAAATGGCGGTTCACCACCAAGAGAGGCGCGCACCGGGTCTAAGCGGCGCCCCGCGCCACGTGGCGCGCGTCCTGCGCGCCACGCGGGCGCGCACTAGTGCCAGGCGCGCCTTGCGCAGCACGCCTCCCACGCCTCGATCCGCGCGTCGCCATCGCCTTAAGATCCGTTTTTGTTTCGTTTTCTGTCCATTTTTCGTCCGTTTCCGTCCAAATTTGACACGCGGCTTCATTTCAGCTTAATTTACCACAGAAAAATTTAAATTTTCACTTTTGGCCATTTCTGGGCCACCAAAAGCCTCGCGGTATTCAGAATCGCTGGCGGACCCCGTTCTCGCAATCCGGATATCCTATCAACCCGAAATTTTTACTGTGGCCTTAAAACATAATTACGAAGCTCCCCAAATTTTCTCAGAATTTTCCGACACTGTTGGCGGAGCCCGTTCTCACTATCAGGCATCCGATCAACGCGAAACTTTTTCTGTGGTCTTAAAACATATTTACGGGGCTCCCGTAATTTTCTCGGAATTTTCCGACACTGTGAATTTTCCACTAAAAATCTGGGCCCCCTTTCTCCAATAAATTTTTAGATCTCTCCATTTTAACCCGAATTGGGCCCAACTCGCGTCCAAATGTTCCTTACTTCCCCAACTTTCATAACACTAGTATTTCATACCACCTTTATTTACATTTATTTATGTGCCGAAAATTCGGTACATTACATTCTACCCCCCTTAAAATAAGTTTCGTCCTCGAAACTTGAATCACATCTCGACTCCTACTTGATCGAGAGGGAGGAAATCTTGCCCTCACTACTGGGCTCACTGTATATCATGACCGGCATCAAATTTCCTGCTCGCCAGGACTACACGAGCAACTCATTCATGAATTCCCTATCGCAATTTAGGGACAAACACAGACCTGGTGTATGGCCACTTTCACCAAGTAGGTGAAAGACACAGTTGAGCACTTGTTCTCTCAATTGCCACGAATGATCCAGTTTTTACTTGCGAAATTTTCACTTTAATTCCGCCATCATTCTTTTCACAACGAGGTTGCATCTGCAACTAGTTACATCTACCGCATTTCCGGTCGCTCCGCTGCCTAATGTGGAGGGCAAAGGCCAATCCACGAGTCCTTAACTATAACACACGCTACAAGTGCTCCATGTCCACGGGTTATCAGCTAACCCGATATCTAGGTCTATTAATAGGTCCGCAGACCACGATCCAATAGGGGCCTATAGCCCAACTAGTCCAACACTGTACAATGACTCTCACTAGCACAAAGATCCAATCGTCATACGGGTAGATCCACACTTAGGATTGCTACCCCAGCACTCCCACTAGGAGCTACGGAACCTCGATCACCCCTAGCACTACGGCCTGATCATATCACACACTCTCGGTGTACTAACAGCCTCAAGGCTCACACGTGGCATTTCACGTTCCTGGGTCGTCGCTCGGACTACCGCCCCGACCAAATCTCTATCATGCCCCGCCATCAGGTCTCGGGCCGCTGTCTCTCACAGCTGACTGCGCCTGCCCACTGGGCTACAGGCCCACAGTCCACAAACATGGTCCAGGCACGTATCGTCCACAAGCGAACCCGCTAATCGTCGCCACGCGACCACTATGCTCCACTGAGCAAAATCAACTAACAAGTCGTCAATCCACGACCCAAACTCTCTATATCAACTCTGGCCACACTGGGCAAAGGCTAATACACCACCTAATCAGCTCTCTCTGGCTAAACCGTACCTGTGCTCCAATAGCACCTAAACAGTTGGGCGTCCTACGCCCCTACGCTAACTTGCGTAATCCAGAATGTTAAGCAACTTGCTTAAACATGCGCGTAACTCCTATACACCTCTCCCAACTGGGTTGAGGCACAAAAAATAACTCTCCACCAACTCTGGTGATCAACTCGCAAAGACTACGGTGGCAACCCTTGCCATTACACCGATTCATCAGAACGGCGCCACAAAACTCTCGCTCTTTCGAGAGGTTCCCGCATCCTGAAGCCTACTCTGGGCCTCACCAACTCTACTATGCGGCAACACAGCCACAGTTGTCGCGCCACACGATTACTACCGTCATCAGGGGCAAATTCACGCCGCCAGGCTCGTAAATCTTTCTTGCCCTAACCCTCAGGGCACTGCAACTTGGCTCTCGCGACATAGCGATCACCATTTACCTCGCGAGTCGGTCTCTTACTGGACCTTACTAACCATACTTTGCCAGCAACCTAGCTGACACAAGCGTAAAACACCCTATGCTGAAGGTGTTGGCTGCGCCGACAAAAGTTCGGCGGCCACAGCCATTTCTTTACTGTCGCCCCTACGGGCGGCGACGCCGTATACCTATGCGTCATTTATGCAACCTCAACTTGTTGCGCTATGTCACGCCCCGGGGGTCGAAACTGCGACCCGGGCTGGCCAACAGATCCGCCACCTATGCGGAACCCCGCATAAGCGAAGCGTCTGACCTGCAAAGTATCATCTACCAACTAAATAGATATCAGAGCTGAAGAAAAACTGCTGTAATAAAAAGTCTAAATCACTGTACAACTGAAAAGTAAAAGTACAATATCCATCTCCCATAAATAATGATACAATAATCCGGTCCACCGAGACTGTAATACAAGTAAAGCCACCTATACAACATCTATAAATACAAAAAGGGAGATAACTGAAATAATAAAATACAACTGAGTACAGTGAAACCCACAATCTGGGTTGGTACATCTATCCCACTGTAGACATCAACACTGGTAAAGATCTATCTCGCGACTCCCTCGCCTCGAACCTCCAACCGTAAGGTCAGCAACTCCCGCAGCAGACACTGCAAAACAAAGGGAGGAAAGGGGAAAAACAACAATGGGGGTGAGAACCACTAGTAAAACCAGTAGCCTCCCCCTGTGGGTAAGGCCTCAAACCCCGATGTACCCGCTAAGTCTACCAGAGGTAAGAGAAGGAGTAAGAGAGGTGGTAAGCTATAAACAGAAATACTGATAAGAGGAAGCTACCACTAATATGCCTCTAAATGCCGTGCTAAGAAGTATAGCTAAATGTATGCATCAGAATATCAAAGCCTGCCTGAATAAACCCAATCTATACTCCAGTGAACACTGGTACTGCTTGCGGTGCCTGCCAAATCGGGTATGCCAGCCTACGCATAACACCGATAGGGGATAGGAGTCTCAAGGACTCAAGGTCTGTATAACGTGCACACTATACTTGCCAAATCGGGTATGCCGGCCAATGCATAGCACCGATAGGGGATAGGAGTCTCAAGGACTCAAGGTCGTAGTAACAAGTATCATAGTAGAATAAGTCAGCAGGACTGGATCATGACACTGATCAAAGTGGGAAAACCCATCCACTAAAGAGAGCCCGATCCCACCAATCTGATGCACTGTAAATACCCGGTCGGCCGCCCAAAGTCCGCGGTCGCCGCAATATCCCACCAATCTCCCAAATCAAGCCTGACCTGTCATCCCTAATCCGATGCACAAGTCACCATCCGGTCAACCGCCCAAAGTCCGCGATAGCCGCAATACCCTGCCCTCAAGCCAGCCTATCCTAGATCCCAAGAGTCCGCCTACACTATCTCAAAAACCACCTGCTCGCGCACGAGCTACAAATGCCCTGAGCCTAGTATGAAAGGAGAAAAGCAAGAAACATGGTTTCTCCTAAGTCAAGTCCAACATGATAGTGTAGCAGAAAAAGGTGGCCTATCTAAATGACCATACAAGCATGCAAATGTCCCAAGATGATATAAAGTAAATAGGTGTCGATGTTCTACATTTATTAGAGCATGCTATTCCATAATATTGATGATTGCATAAGAACATTAAGTGCAACATAGCCTATGCCTGCCAATACCACATACACGATATTCACAAAGTATGAAAATAAGGAAGTGCCACACCTAATCACAAATCTCATAAGATGGTACAACGCGGTCAACCCTCACATTCATATAGGAATAAGCCCAAGATCATTTAACATCACTTAAACAGGGACATTCAATCAAGTATCACCAATGAATAGCTTAAGGTTCAACAACCTTCATTGATCTTACATAGGATGAACATAGGATCTACCAACCACGTCCAATCTCACTGTAAGTAATAGGAGTCATGAAATTGCTTTGTCTCATAAGGAATAGGCCTCAACTCAACAATGATATCCATCTTTTATGAAGGAATTAGGAATCAAAAGCCTAGGTCATTCTCACATCAACTAGATCAACAACCCACATCATCACCCATTTTCATATAAGTTAGATCAATGATCAATCCACTAATTATTCTCACATAGATAGGTTATGAATTAACATCTATGCCCAACATCAAACATTGCAAGTTAAGGATCAGCAAAACCAACTACTCTCATATAAGCCATTCTCAGATAAATCAACCAAGTCCTTCTCACATAAGCAACCAAGCACTTCTCACATAACCCCATCAAGTCCTCACATAAATCAATCAACCAGTCACATATAACAATCACCATCATTCACCATGATTAGGTTAACCATTCATCACAAGGTGTAGGTTAAAGATTAATTTCCCAATTACCCTCACATAGCATAGGTTTAAGAATGATCACTTATAATGAACTTCATATGAGATAATATAACATCAATCAAGCTATTCATTCACTCATGTATACATTGAGGATCAATTAACTTAATCTAGACATGGATATCCAAGCATATTATACCAAGGAAAAGAGAACATCAACCGCAATGCCATGAGGGAAACCAATAGCCCGAGTGGGTAAATCGATGTTTTCGGCTAAGCACAACCACCCACCTGAAACTTGACGATCCGGTGCCCGATCTGGCTGAATTTTGGCGTGAGTAATCCTTATCCTCCCAGGAGTCCGATGCCGCAAAAATCATCCAAATCCGCCTCACGGATTGGGCGCAATCACTGAAACAATGCACACTGCGCATTCAAATTCCAGAATTTCGGCATGTGCAACAAGGTTAATTAAAATGTATGTGCAACCACAAATACCTCACAATAAAGTTCCCAGCAGTAAAGCAAAGATATCCTCTTTCATACAAATATCTTTAAGTCCTCAAAATCCACCATTAATTTTCCTTTGACATTCAAATACAACAAAATCACAATGCTGTCCAAAATTGCTAACATAAACTTGCTAGCATTTCCAAGCTTAATTAGGGGCTTTTCCAAAGGGATTCATCCACAGATCACAAAAGAGAATTTGCTCACCTTGAAGTTAAGAAGAAGTCCCAACTTGAATTTCTGAAAAAGACCTTATATCCACAAAGTTATCTGCATTCCAAGGTGCCTTGCTCAAATCAAAACTAAAACAGGGACTGCAGTAAACCATATAACAACACTTAAAAAGATCATTAAAGTTACCTAATCAAACGTGCTCCAAATCCTGCAAGAGAGGTACCATTGGATTCCTTGTCGAGAGTAGATACAAATTGAGCTAAAGAACTCCAATTTTCGTGCTCGGATGAAGGAGAAAACCCATAAACACTTTGAACTATCACCAAGTTCCATCTGTACAGGACTGCAGCAAGGTGCTCCAAAGATCATGAATAAACCCTAATAAAAACTCAGATCTGGGGAGAATGATACATACCAATATTGTAGATCTTCGAGTCCTGAAAATGTTCCCGCAAAAATCGTCCAAATATTCCCATCCTACTACCCAGAAAGGCCAACACACTGAGGACTGTTCAGGATTCCAGACTGAAATGAAGGGTTCCAAAGATGGCCTTAAAACTCTGTAAAAACATGAGATCTGGGGGAAGAGTTGAATACAAAAATTGTAGCCTTACCTCTTGTGAGAACGTAGAACCAAAAATGAGCTCAAAATTCCAAGAAATGAGTCCTGGGGAATTTTCGCACTGAAACGCGACGGAGAGGTTCACAAACTGCAACAATGGTGGTGCTTGCCTCAAGGAGAAGATGATGGTGATAAAGCCTCTATAATCCACCTCTTTGCTGATGAAGATGAAGGAGGGTTTCCAATAATTCCTCTGTAGAAGTCCCCAAGGTTGGAAGCATCAAAAGAGGGAGAAGGAGGTGGCATGAGCTCCTAACTAGAAGAGGAAGGAGAAGGTGTGAAGGGGAAAAAAACCCCTTCGGTTCACTGTGCAAGGCACAGTGCTGGGCCAGGCCCAACCCCGGCCCAGCCCGCGCGCTGGCGGGGGCACGTGGCGCCCATCCGGGCGCCCCGCCCCCGGGCGGACGGCCCGGATGGGGCCACGTCCGACGCGGCGCCCGCCAGTGGCGAGGTGCCGCGTGTCCCCTGCGCGGGAACGCGCGAGGCGGTGCGCGCACATGGGCGCGACGCGTGGCCCGCGCCCACCTCTCCTGCGCCGACACGTGGAGCTCCCGCAGTCGATGCGCCTGGTGCACGCGCGCTCCATGGACCGGCCGCCTTAAATAAGTCCAAATAAGCTCCAAAAATGCCTATTTTTGCTATTTTCGCGCGCCGAGTCCAATTCCGACCTCCAAAACTCCAAATAATGCAACCAAATAGCCGTTTTGATCGTTTTTCCGCGCTGAATCCAAATACGGTGTCCATTTTGCGCGAAACCACCTCTATTTTTCGACGAAATTCCCAATTAACCAATCTTGATCAATTTCTCACACTGAGTCTGTTTTCGGGGTCCGATTTGCGCGCAATCCACACTATCCACAGAAATAGGCCTCCGCAAGCTGTCGATCACACTGTAATGACCACGAAGGTCCGGGTCTTCACACGCTATCAGTCACTGGAGCCCATCTATCTGCTCCAACTGTCACACTGACGTTACTCTTAGGCGTCGAAACCTGTCTTCCTGTCGGCGGGGAATTTCCGCCGACGGCAAGAAGTCTGACCTGCTGCTGGACCACTCCAACAGATGCGGTTCCCTGCTATCGCAGCTCGTATACGTCGTTTGACCCCGAGCCCTCTCGTGACTCGGGTCAAAACAGGTGCGTCTCCCTATGTGGTGTCATCGCTAATATGCACACCACAACGACACAACCAGCCCAAATTTAGCCATTTGAGCAACGCGCAGTCTATACACCGACAAAAAGGCTCGTCGACCCAATCATGCGAAAGTATAAGAGGGTACTCCTTTTCATCTCCAACATTACGTTGTCGGCCGCCAACGTAATATTCGAAGAATGAAAGCTCGTCGCCCTCGATCAGTCCCAACATCCTTTTTGGGAACAACAATAACCAATCAAATACTTTCGCCCAATAATCCACACACTCTCTCGTGCCTAAACCCTAGAGTCTCCCTAAGGTTTGCTAACCACCTAGGACTATTCCTAGGCTCTGATACCACTCTAATCTGTCACGCCCCGAGTCCGCCAATTTGTACGGTTCGGGCACGCCAACAGACCCGCCAATCGAGTAAGACCTGTTTCTACCCGAAAGGAACGATAACATCCATAATAACACAACCAGTGTATGCGGAAGCTATATATCAGAGCACTAAAAATCACTATAAATTTAAAACTTTCATTCAATAACGAATAGTTAATGCGGAAATGAAAACATACAGGAGTGAACCATAAATTAAACTTACTACAGTTTACATTTCTGAACTTACAAATAAAATTATTACATTTCCTTTACATAAATTCCTCACTATACAAGGTTCACTCAAGAAATACATAAATGAGATACCTCTGCTAGACCCTCTAGGTCACCATGCTGCTGGGCCCTTGCCCCTGTCGTATGCCTCGCTGTCTGCATCTGATCCGTCTCGACCGCTGCACCCATTCCCGAACCTGTGGGGGGAGTCACCCAAGGGGTGTGAGAACTTCATCTGAGTTCCCAGTGGGTTCAACCACCGAGAAAAAGTGTCCTACACCACTTGGTCCAATGGAAGCAATAATAATACTGCTAGGAAACTAAATCCTCAATATCAAAATGCAGCTATGCAATATAACATATCACTACACTATCTGTGTATAACCATCTACCCAGCACTACTCTGTCTAGCCACACTAGGCTGCTAAGCACCAACTCGGCCACTATGCCGCTGAATACAGGGTCCAACTAGCCCGGCCACCTTGGCCACTCTATTTTTCTTTATTCTTTAGATTCTGGTGCTTTAGTTCAAGTTAACCCTCGGAAATTCTTATCCAACGGGCCCGAGCCCGGTAGTCTTGCTACCATAAGATAAGATTTCTAAGGTTGCCGATAACACCCGCAAGTGTTACCCCGCCCAACGGGGAACTTGTCATACGGGTCACTGCCCGGGAGAGGGACACTGCCCATGGCTCCGACAAGATCTACGTTTCACCCCCGAAGGTACGCCCATTTTATCTTTTTATATTTTCTTTCTTTTCTTTCTACTTTAGTTCTTAGCCTCTTTGCCTTTGAACACTTGCTTTCCTTTCTTATTCAGGCTTATAGCTCCCTTTTTGCCACTGGCAAATCACTTTCTCTTTTCTTTGAGCATTTAGCTCATTGCTTTCACTTTTAGCCATTCGAAAGTACCTCGTCCGACGGGTCACTGCCCAGGGAGTCCTGCTCCACTTGACGAGTCTCAAATTCGAAGGCGCCAATTATATTTTCTTTATGCTTTTAGCCACTTTTAGCTTGCTTTTAATCTTTGCCTTTTAGCAACAATTTTTTCCTCTTATCCTAGGTCTTGCCATAAGGATAACTAGAGAGTCTCCTGGACTCTTAAACATTTCTCTTTTATTTCTTTAACTCAAATTAAAGTTAAAGTTATTATCCATTTGCCCAGACACCCTATGACCTTCTAGGGTTATATTTGATCAACTCTTTAAACTGGGGATCTCATCCCACATTTCTGATTCCTCACTGAATCCTAGAGTTAACTAAACTCTGTTTTCCTGCTTCACCATTAACTTAGAGTTACACTGACTCTAATTCCATGTTCCACTGTTATCTTAGAATTACATTGACTCTAATTTTCTGTTTTCCCTTTCATATCTCCACACTTGATCCACCTTTTCCATCCTCCTGATTCCTTACTGAATCCTAGAGTCAACTTGACTCTATTTCCTGTCTGTGAGTTTAAACTCTTCTAGCTCAACTTAGGTTCCCTTTACCTAAGTCCCACGTCATACTTGTCCTAGAGTTCCATGACTCTATGCTGACCTCTAGTTCACCTTAGGTTTCCTTACCTAAGTTCCATGTCATACTCATCCTAGAGTTCCTTGACTCTATGTTGAACACTAGTTCTCCTTAGGTTCTCTTTACCTAAGTTCCATGTCATATACACCCTAGAGTTTTCTGACTCTATGTTGATCACTCTATCCAGTGTCCTTAGGTTATCACCTAAGACCATGCCACTCATCCTTCCTAGGATAACTCCTAAGTTGATGTCACTCGTCAAACCCCTAAACTAGGTTTTCTCCTAGTCTTACTACCAACAAGTTCTGTTCCCTTATATCACATGATTCCTAGGGTTGTACCCTAACATGATCACAGTCATCAAGTAATTACTCATTTCTACGTATGCAATTATTTTCATATCCATCATAAAAATAATATTTATCCTCTAAGTCCTTTTTGCACATGAAAATGAATTATCTCCTTTTGGCAACCGGCAGTTGCATTTATCATCTGTGTCCATCTACACATACAAATTTATCCTCTATTGTGGATAAATCATAAATATCACTTTTCCTCTAAATTTCTCTACACATGCACATATATCATCTGTTATTGGCAACCAACAGTTGCTCTTTGTTGGGTTATATGTAATATAGATCTAAATAGGGGAAAAAACACCTAGAGGGGGGTGAATAGGTGTAAACAATAAACACTCAAAAAATCATTGCGCAATAAAACCCAATGCGGAAAAATAAAAGAACACGCAAGATTTTTACGTGGAAAAACTCCAAACCGGAGTAAAAAACCACGGGACCGATAACACGGTGAAATCCACTAGAATTGAAACACTTACAAGGTGATTTAACGTACTCACAGACGACTCAACCTTTTACCATACGCTCCTAGTTGATCTTCTCCGCTCGTTCCGCAACGCGTCTCGAATCCACGATCTGCGTCCAACGCCGAATCCACGGCGTCCAACGTCGAGTCCACGACGTCCGACCGAATCCACGGTCTTCACCCAGTAGCACGCTTCGAATCCACGAACGTACCTCGCTCCGAATCCACGAGAGCGGTTGCACCTTGAATCCACAAGGCCACGCGAGTCCACGCGCCGATTTTGTGGAAATCGTTGTTTTTGGGTGGTGATGATCCGCCGAATACTTAGATCAAAGATAGATAGGAAATACCATCTAAGTATTAATTAGTTTGATTCAACTCAAGATGTGAGTATGAAAACCTAGAATCAAACTAATCAATATAGATGAAGAAACATAGAGTAATATCTAATGATTCCCTTTCTTCTCTATATGTGGATCTTAGGCCGTATAAGATGATATTTGAATATGACGGCTATTTTTCTTTTTATCGGCCTTACCCTAGAAAAATGAATCATAGGGTCTATTTATAGGTTAGAAACCCTAGGAAGGAGATAAGAATCAAAAACCTACCATTTCTGGAATTTTTACGGACGGCGATCCGGATCGGATTTCTGCGATCCGGATTGCAGTAGCAAGAAAGACAGTTTCCAGAAAAACGATGGTTCGGGATCCGGATCGAAATGGCTGATCCGGATCGTTCATACAGTTTCACCAAACATCAACGTTCGGGATCCGGATTGCAATTCCTGATCCGGATCGTGCAAGTAAAAAGGTAAAACTAGTGTTCGGGATCCGGATCATGAAATGCTGCGATCCGGATTGAACCAGTGTATGAACGAACACCCTTCGGGATCCGGATTGGAATGTCTGATCCGGATCCTGAACATGTCCCATGTCCAGTTTTTGATTTTTATGCAATGAAAAATTCTTCCAGGTGTTTCTACACTACAAGAAGTATTCGGATCACCAAAAATATTTAGTTAAACATACCTGATCCTTTTGAATTCTTCTTTCTTGAGATTGAGTTAAATGATCCAACCTTCTTCACCTTCAATCTTCAAGACTTGAACCTTTCACGAAATTACGCCAACTCAAATTCCGTAACAATCTCCCCCTTTGGCGGTTTCGTGACAAAACACAGATCCACTAAAGAAAATTCAAAAAGATATTTTTGTTGCTATCACCATACAACAAAAATTTACAATGGAGATCCAGAAATTTTAAAACATGAGATAAACTCCTAAAACAGACTCTAGACTTAGACATCTGTACTCTCTGCACACAGAAATCATTCTTGACAAAAAGAATCGTTAGATACCTCAAGAATTGAAACATACAAAACCAAGTACAGAGATAGAGTTTATCTGATCATCATGACATTTGAGAATTCAGATATGTAAGAGAATCATAGTCAAAAACCAACATATCTTCTATGCATTAAAACACCAAATGTCACAAAGTGTTAGTCCAACATCAACTTGTTAGTCATATTACATGCCCAAATAGTTAGTCGAATAGTTAGTAGGGACATGCACACATAACACAAGATAAAAACCAAAGTTGAAGTTGAAGTGATACTTACCTTGATGTTCACACATTCACACAGTTTTCATATCATCATTGTTCATCATTGTTCAAGTTCTCTCTAAACTCTCCCCCCCTTTTTGTCACAAACGTTAGCCAAAAATACAAGACAAGGAGAGTTAAAAAGTTTAAATACAAATTAAGAAACGTGAGAGTTGAAGGGCACAAACCAAGAGCGTAAGAACCTGCAAAAGAGAAGATTAGTAGGAAACTTCATGAAGAATCGTCAGAGCTGATACACCCAAGCTTCTGAAACATTTTCTTGATCCGTTTATTCATGGAAGCTTGCTCCTTCTTCACTTCTCTGAGATCTTGGATCATCACAGCTTGTTCTTTCTTGACTTCTTTGAGATCTTCCTTCATTTCAGCGAACTCAACAGACATGCGTTCTTGTTCGTTGGAGAGTCGCTGTTGTTCTTTAAAGATTGAGCTGACAGAAGCATCATCATCAGAGGTGGATGGAGGTGCCTGCTGTGCTGGTGGAACAGGAGCTGTAGAAGTAGTTGCTTGTGGTCGAGCTCTTTGTCGAATTGGAGGAGATGGAGGATCATCTTGTTTTGTCGATAGAGACTTCACAATTGTTGTCTCATTAATGGTGCCCAAACTGTACATGTATGAGCTCGCGCTTGTATCGACTTTAAACTTTCTAAGGATGCGCATGATTATCATTGGGTAGGGTAGTCTCTCTATGGGGTGAGAGTGTTCCACATACCGCGCCATCCTAGACCAAATGAGATAAGGAATATTCAAGTTTGCTCCCATCAATGCGGCCGGGTTTCCAAGAAGATAAAGGAATAACATCCTGTCCCATCGAAGAACCTTCGTATTCATGTTGGGAAGAATGTTGTAGCAGACAATGAAGTTTATATACCTATACTCTGGTCGAAGCTCTTTAGAGAAAACAGAATTTCCAGTTGACAAAGTATCCGGAACACAAATTCCATTGACTACAACTCTCCAGGAGTTGTCGTTGAAGCTTTGAGTTTTTAGGTAATGGAGTCCATCAGCTCTGGCTGTCATACCTAGCACATCTCCAATCAGTTGGGGTGTGACTTTGATTTTGATATTTTTAACCAAAGTATGAAATTCTCGACGTCCATCCTCGTGATCAATTAGACTTGCAGCGTTCTGATAAAACATTCGAACTGAGTGTGGGACAGTACCCAGTAGTCTCAGGGAAGTTGCAAATTTGAGCAAGACCAACCTGGTCAAACAAAATCCCAAAGACTGCAGATCGTTCCTTCATTGGTTTGACATTGACATGTCTCTCGCCAATGCATTCCCTCTTCTCAAAATTCTTGATTCTTGCAGAGCTGATGAAGTCTTGTGGAGAAGGTTGTCTAGCAACTGGTTGCTCATTGGAAATTCCTTGAGCACTGCCTCTTTTTCTTGCACCGGTTTTTCTTCGTGTCCCAACTGGATTTGGATCCATAGGGGCTTTTCCTTTTTCAGCTGCAGTAGGCTTTGAAGCTTTTGATGTTTCCGCAGGAGCTTTTCCTTTCGACGCAGTGGGTGCTGTTGCTTCAACTTGAAGCTCATCCCAATCAATTGATTCCGTTTCCGACTCCGTGTCGGAATCATCCTTAGTCTTCTTTGCTTTCTTGGCCCTCTTGGGCTTGGCAGTATCCTTGACATGAACCATGGCAGCAAGTAGGAAAATAATCCATGTGATCACCATTTTGATTGCTAGTGAAAAATGTATCCTGTGAAGACCAACTCAAGAACACATGAAAAAATTGTTAATTTTCAAAAATTTGAAAAATTGTACCCAAACAATCATAATCATGTAGAGAGACTAAAAATCAAATTAGTTTTGCAAAAAGAATTTTTAAAATAGATCAATTGCATGATTTTCAAAAATTCCTATTATATGCCCTAAAACAGAATTTTCAGAAATCGAAGCCCAAAAATTCGTTAATCAGGAGAATACCTAGCATATAATCAAACTAATCTACCCAGAGTTCTTATTTCAAAAAGATTTGACCAAAAAACCATTCACAAACGAAAAGGATAGAAAAATCTCATCACGTTTTGAAGAAAATAGAGAAAACCTGTGAAAAACGAGATTTGATCAATAAAACTTACTTGGATTCGAAGAACTTGGGTTAGGAAAGCTCCAAGGTGCAAGGATTCTAGAGAGAGAGGCTCTAGAGACTTGAGAACAAAAGATTAAGGTAAAAGAAATCAAAACCCTTTCGTTCTTATTAAACCCTAGCCGTGATCCGGATCGGATCGAGATTTCGATCCGGATTCGGCTAGCCCGCAGGAAGAAGCCTGCGTTCGGGATCCGGATCATTTAACCCGATCCGGATCAGCTGCAACTTTTTCTTCAGAAAAATTTAGAAAAAATCCCTAAAATCCAGAAAAAGTTTGTAAGCATTTTAGCACATCAACTTTAAACAAAAATCATCGTTTCATGTCAAGAGAATAAATTATGTTAAATCTATCAATAACATTCAAATAATGACATGACCAATTTACAGAAATTAAAACTTTTAAAGGTGATCAAGTTCAAACACATCCATCATGATCTTATGAGTACGGCGTTTATCAAATCATTAAAATGGTAAAGAAAATGAATTACCAAGATCAATAGATGTTTGAAATCCCAAATAAATTATATAATGTATCTAGACAATCTGTTGAAGAGAGTGGCTCTTTGAGCATCTTTCTTTAAAAAACCCACCTTATACCAACCTTGAAATTTGACGGAGTCAAGTATTTCAATCATGCATTTTATTTAATAAAAAAAAAACAACCATGCTTGGTATACATGTGGTAGCTGCACACAGTACTCGGACGACCGAGGTGGTAGCTCTTTCCTCCATGTGGTGGTAGTTTTCACACTCTCATTGGGATGTAACTCTTTCCACATCTTTTGAGCATTTTACTTTTCTTTGACTCCCCCTCAATTGGCTATCAATTATTTAATATATAAAGTATTCAACCAAGGATTGATCTCGAATTCATACTCAACTAAATAGTCAAATAGATAACAACAATACCAAGAGATCATTGAGAAAGAAATTGACTTTGATCAATTAAAAATGGTTTAATTTAAATAAATGATCAATGCATCAACTGACTTATTATGATATCCAAAGCATAATAAATTTCTAATTATATGAAAGGATGCAAGTAAAGTCAATAATACACATGCTCAATTAATGTACTATGTATAAACATAGATAAAGAACAAAAACACAAAAACAAAACCTAACCTAAGCAAAAGTTTCAAAAAGAAGTTTATTTCAAGGAAAGCATTCCAATTGCTTTACGCAAATGAATAAAACGTTTTTGATCCAAAGGTTTTGTTAAAATGTCAGCTAATTGATCTTCAGTTGAAATATATGAAAGTTGAAGAGTATTTGATTCAACTAGCTCTCTAAGAAAATGATATCTAAGTTCAATGTGTTTTGTTCTAGAGTGCAACACAGGGTTTTTGGAAATGTTTATAGCACTAGTGTTGTCACAAAGAATTGTTACCGAAGTTGCTGAAATCCGGAAGTCGCTCAACACACTTTTCATCCAAATGAGTTGGGTTGAACAACTACCCGCTGAAATGTATTCCGCTTCGGCAGTCGAGAGTGCTATGCAATTCTGCTTTTTACTGTGCCATGCAACAAGGCAATGGCCAAGATAGAAGCATGCACCACTCGTGCTTTTCCGATCATCCACTGATCCTGCCCAATCGGCATCTGAGTATCCAACAATATCCAAACTAGTTCCCATAGGATACCAAATTCCGAAATTAATTGATCCTTTGATGTACCGGATGATCCTTTTCACCGCTTTCAGGTGAACCTCCTTTGGTGCTGATTGATATCTCGCGCAAATCCCAACACTAAAGGATATATCCGGGCGACTAGCCGTGAGGTAAAGTAGACTTCCAATCATACTTCGATACAGTTTCTCGTCTACATTCTCACTATGTGATTCACTTCCAAGTCCCTTGTGGCTAGTTCCCATTGGAGTCGGAAAATCCTTCGAATTTTCTAAGTCAAACTTTTTAACCAACTCCATTGCATACTTGGATTGACACAAGTGAATACCTTCATCATTTTGTTTAATTTGCAATCCAAGAAAATAAGTCAATTCGCCCATCATGGACATCTCAAATTCGCTTTCCATGGTCTCCGCGAATTTAGAAGCATCATTATCTCTTGTTGCGCCAAATACAATGTCATCGACATAGATTTGTGCTACAATGAAATTGTTTTGATAATGCTTCACAAAGAGAGTCCTGTCAGCTCCCCCTCGAGTATAGCCCTTCTCCAAAAGGTGCTTTGTCAACCTTTCGTACCATGCTCGCGGTGCTTGTTTCAGACCGTAAAGAGCCTTTTTCAAACGAAAAACATGGTTAGGTTGTTTATGGTCTACAAAACCTTTCGGTTGAGCCACATAAACTTCCTCATTTAAAAACCCATTTAGAAACGCGCTCTTAACGTCCATTTGAAATAATTTGATTTTAAAATGACAAGCAATAGCAAATAGTATACGAATGGACTCGAGTCTAGCTACAGGGGCGAAAGTTTCATCAAAGTCTATACCTTCTACTTGAGAGTAGCCTTGAGCAACTAATCGTGCCTTGTTCCTGATGATAGTACCATCCTCATTTTTCTTGTTCTTGAAAATCCATTTGGTACCTATCACATTATGTTGCTTTGGAGGCTTCGTTAATTCCCAGACTTTGTTTCGCTCAAATTGATGGAGCTCTTCCTGCATTGCTTTAATCCAGTAGTCATCCTGAAGAGCTTCATCTATGTTCTTTGGTTCGATTAAAGATACGTAGCAAGCGAATCCACAAACCAACTGCCTCCGAGTTCTAACTCCTTCTTGTGGATCTCCAATATGTTCGATTCCGGATGATCCTTGGAGATGCGTAACGTTTGAGGTAACGGAGTACGCGGAGGTACACGAGATGATTCCTGCACATCAGATAAACTTGAAGAACCATTAGATGCATCATTAATATTGGAAGTATTATTATGAGAAGATGCAATGGCAGGTGTATCATCATCTAGAGAGATATCGAGGGTAGATTTTTCAGATGCAAAGTGAAAAGCTTCATCTACTTTAACATTTATAGATTCTACGATCGTCTTAGATTCCAAGTTAAATACTCGATATGCTCTACTATTTGTAGAATAACCCAAGAAAATCCCTTCGTCACTTCGAGAGTCAAACTTTCCAAGATTTTCACGGTCACGTAAAATGTAACACCGACTCCCGAAGATGCGAAAATTTGATGTTGGGTTTTCTACCACACCATAGTTCATATGGTGTATTTAACGTTCCCGGGCGCAAATAAACTCGATTAATTACATAGATTGCAGTGTTCACAGCTTCAGCCCAAAAATGTAGCGGTAAATTCCGGCTGTGAAGCATAACACGTGCCATCTCTTGAACAACCCTGTTTTTGCGCTCGACAACACCATTCTGTTGAGGTGTATAGGGTGCTGAGAATTCATGCTTAATACCGTTTGAAGTGCAAAAATCAATGAATTTAGAATTTATGAATTCTCCACCTCTATCACTTCTAACACGAATGATCTTTTCATTCTTTTCAATCATAATACGATGGCAAATCTCGTGAAAAGAATCAAAAGTATCAGCTTTCTCTTTTAAAAATGCTACCCAAGAATACCGAGAGAAATCATCAACCAATAAGAAAATATACCATTTACCTCCCAAAGATGGTTGACGGGTGGCCAAAAGAAAGAAAAATAGTCTACATAAACTACACAACATTTAATCGTAGAACGATTAAAGACAAGGAAGGATTTCACCTTTGCATACCCAAACCTTTTGAGTTTTGGAGTATGTTGGCAATGGTTGAGAAATTTTCTTGATGAAGACGTCTTGTATGATTGATCTTTTTCTTTTGTCATCGTCTTGTTTGAAGTACTACCAATGTTCTTTTCTTTTGAAAAGTCCTTCTTTGAATTCCGGGAGTGAACTTATTGGTAGCAGTTGCAAGATGTGGTTGATTTGATCTTTGAGCTCCAATCTTGCAATTTCTTTCAATGTGCCCTGCAAAATTACAACGAAAACATACCTTTGTGCTTGACGATTCCGAAGAGGGTGAAGTAGGCTTGTTGTCGTTGGTTGTCGTGAATTCCGGTGTCGGAGGAGGAGATACCGACTGAGGCACAAAGACTGTCCCAACCGAACTAAAATTGTCTTCAGTTCGATTGTATCCGAGGCCGAACTTGTTTGTTTGACCAAGACCAAGAAGTTTATCCAACTTACTCCTTCCAGAAGAAAATTGCTGTAAGTCATCCTTGAGTTGGAAAATGGTCTCTGTCATTTCCAATTTTTCTGTCGGGCCTCGCCGTAGAGCTTCAAGAAGTAATTCGCTTTGTTCACCATATCTATATAATCTTCTCGAGTTGCTCATTGGACTCTTGAAGGGAAACATTTGCTTTTATCAGATTATCCCTTTCCACTTCAAGATCGGTCGAGAGAGAAGTTACCCTTTTACTTCTTCTTCGAGATCCTGCAATCTCCCTCTCAACCCCTTGTTTTGCTTAGCCGGTTTCTTTGAATCCCGTAAAAGTCTGTGGTAGGCTAGAGCAAATCTTCACCTTCCGAATCATCCGATTCATTGTCCGTTGCATTCTTTTCAACAGTGGAGTTGGACAATGACTCGGATGTACTTGCCATTAAGCACATGAAGGGTGAAGATGTGGACGCGTGGAATGCCGTTGAGCTTTTTCTTCATCACTTGAGGATGACTCATTTGACGTTGAGTTGTCATCCCAAGTGACGACTTGCATCGCTTCTTCTTTGACGGATTCTTAGTTGGACACTCCGTTGAGATATGGCCGTAGCCTCGCATTTGAAGCATTGGAGTTGTCCCTCTGAACTTTTCTTATCCTTTGAAAAGTTCTCTTGCTTTCTTGACTTGTAACTTGAAGTACCCTTGCCTTTGTTCGACTTTCCGAAGGATGGAGATTTACTTGAATTACCCCTTCGAAAGTTGCGGCGAAACTTCCTTGTCAAGAGAGCGAGCTGCTTCTCAAATTCCTCCATAGAAAGGTTCTCGTCATCGTCTGAGGAGGATGTATCCGCGTCTTCTTCCTTAGTTGTTTTCAACGCATAACCTGAAGACTTAGAAGAGGATGCTTTTCCAGAAGAATAGTTAGTAGTAAATGTCATTTCATAAGTTTGTAATGAACCAACTAATTCTTCTACACGTATTTCGTCCGGGTGTTTAATAGTTTCAATGGCTGTAACCTTTGGGCGAAATCGTTCAGGAAGAGTTCTTAAGATCTTTCTTACAACTTAAATTCTGGAATCTTCTCTCCCAGGTTAGCACATGAGTTTACGATGTCTTGCAATCGTGTATAGTAGTCCGTGAAAGATTCATTTTCTGCCATAAAAATAGAGTCAAACTTGCTCGTAAGCATTTGCAGTTTTGAATCTTCACGAGGTTAGTTCCCTCATGTGTAACCTGAAGAACATCCCAGATTTCTTTCGCAGTCTCACATGCCGAGACGCGAGAGAATTCAGTTTGAGATAAGGCATTAAAAATAGCATTAATTCCCTTGCCATTGTAAGAAGATGAATCTAACTCTTCCTTGGTCCATTTCGACCTAGGTTTTAAGGTGCGAACATCAGAAATAATTCAGTTGGATTAGACCATCCTAATTCAATTGATTGCCACACCCTTTCGTCGATGGAAATTAAAAAGGCTTTCATCCGTACTTTCCAGTACGCATAATTTGTTCCATCAAAGAAAGGGGGTCGATGATGTTTCCACCTTCAACCATTGTTTACAACCCTATTCCCGCTCTGATACCACTTGTTGGGTTATATGTAATATAGATCTAAATAGGGGAAAAAACACCTAGAGGGGGGTGAATAGGTGTAAACAATAAACACTCAAAAAATCATTGCGCAATAAAACCCAATGCGGAAATAAAAAATAACACGCAAGATTTTTACGTGGAAAACTCCAAACGGAGTAAAAAACCACGGGACCGATAACACGGTGAAATCCACTAGAATTAAAACACGTACAAGGTGATTTACCGTACTCACAGACGACTCAACCTTTTCCATACGCTCCTAGTTGATCTTCTCCGCTCGCTCCGCAACGCGTCTCGAATCCACGATCTGCGTCCAACGCCGAATCCACGGCGTCCAACGTCGAGTCCACGACGTCCGACCGAATCCACGGTCTTCACCCAGTAGCACGCTTCGAATCCACGAACGTACCTCGCTCCGAATCCACGAGAGCGGTTGAACCTTGAATCCACAAGGACACGCGAATCCACGCGCCGATTTTGGGGAAATCGTTGTTTTTGGGTGGTGATGATCCGCCGAATACTTAGATCAAAGATAGATCGGAAATACCATCTAAGTATTCATTAGTTTGATTCAACTCAAGATGTGAGTATGAAAACCTAGAATCAAACTAATCAATATAGATGAAGAAACATAGAGTAATATCTAATGATTTCCTTTCTTCTCTATATGTGGATCTTAGGCCGTATAAGATGATATTTGAAAATGACGGCTATTTTCCTTAACCCTAGAAAAAAGAATCATAGGGTCTATTTATAGGTTAGAAACCCTAGGAAGGAGATAAGAATCAAAAACTAACATTTCTGGAAATTTTACGGACGGCGATCCGGATCGGATTTGGCGATCCGGATTGCAGTAGCAAGAAAGACGGTTTCCAGAAAAACATGGTTCGGGATCCGGATCGAAATGGCTGATCCGGATCGTTCATACAGTTTCACCAAACATCAACGTTCGGGATCCGGATTGCAATCCTGATCCGGATCGTGCAAGTAAAAAGGTAAAACTAGTGTTCGGGATCCGGATCATGAGATGCTGCGATCCGGATTGAACCAGTGTATGAACGAACACCCTTCGGGATCCGGATTGGAATGTCTGATCCGGATCCTGAACATGTCCCATGTCCAGTTTTTGATTTTTATGCAATGAAAAATTCTTCCAGGTGTTTCTACACTACAAGAAGTATTCGGATCACCAAAAATCTTTAGTTAAACATACCTGATCCTTTTGAATTCTTCTATCTTGAGATTGAGTTAAATGATCCAACCTTCTTCACCTTCAATCTTCAAGACTTGAACCTTTCACGAAATTACGCCAACTCAAATTCGTAACCTATCGTGGAAACTTAAGCCTCGTATAGTGGACCTTTAGAGGTGTTCGAGCACAATTAGGGCAGTGCTACAGGCTTGAACTCCTCCCAGGAGTTACAGTGTCCACGATGGTAATGTATCGACCTCTTGAGGGGTTGTGTTTGACCCGTCGCACATTATCGGCAGAATTCCCACCCTTGTAGTGTAACCCAATTGCTTGTAGAAGACTTGCAATTGGTCCCTCGCGCGATTCCACTTGTCTCCTCGAGCTTGCACTGCAAACGTGCCTTTTCTCGAGTCGCACGCAAAACGGTGCACGTCCCACCAAACCTGTACGAAAAAACGATGCCGTCACTGAAACCCGCACGCAAAACGGTGCGCGTCATTTTAGTCTGCACGCAAAATGGTGCGCGTTAAAATCAACCGGCATGCAAAACGGTGCACGTAACTCGAATCTGCACGCAAAACGGTGCATCGGCCTCTACTATAGGGTGCACGTAAAACGGTGCTGTTTTTCTAACCCTGTACGGAAAAACGATGTATAATATTAGAGATGCAGCAAAAACGATGCGCGACAACACAACCGGCACGCAAACCGATGCACGTACCTCAAATCTGCACGCAAAGGTGCACGTCTTTTCTAACCCTGCACGATACACGATGCTAATATTAGGATCGGCACGCAAACGGTGCGCACAACCACGATCGGCACGCAAAACGTGCACGTACCTCAAATCTGGACGCAAAATGGTGCACACGCCTCACTTGTCGGGTTGCACGCAAAACGGTGCACATTTTTCTTGTCCCTGCACGCAAATCGATGCAAATATTAGACTTTGCACATAAAACGGTGCGCGCTACACAATTTGCACGCGAAATCGGAGCACATACCTCGGTTTGGGCACGCAAAACGGGTACATTTTTTTTCGCAACAGTGGCACGCAAAACGAGGCGGCGTCCAAAAACTGCCCCCGGGCAGTCCGCTCGCAGCAAACACGCGCAAGTATAACTTGGTTGTCTTTCTAACACGCAATATGATAATGGGGTCAAATCTAAACCCAAAGAAGGCATAAAAAATTATGCTAAAAATATCGTGAAAATAACGTTACCTCGTACAGTCGCGCTGTCCATCGGCTTTTTGGAACGCCTCGCGCGCTCCACGAGTTCACGGCGCGCTCACTTGCCCAACAAAATACCTTTTTTTTTTTTTTCTTTCTTCTCTCTCTATCTCGCTCTCTCTCTCCCCTCACTCGAAGCTCGGCGACAAAAATGGAAGGAGAAGAGAAAGGGTCTGCGGGGGAGGAAGAAGAAGAAGAAGAAAGAAAAAGAAAAAA
>CM055063.1:40002989-40069080 GCA_029204045.2 Tillandsia leiboldiana | reverse complement strand
ATTTCGCAAGTAAAGAACTGGATCTTCGTGGCAATTGAGGAGAACAAGTGCTCAACTGTGTCTTTCACTACTTGTTGAAAGTGGCCAGACACCAGGTCTGTGTTTGTCCCTAATTGCGATAGGGAATTCATGAATGAGTTGCTCGTGTAGTCCTGGCGAGCAGGAATTTGATGACGGTCACGATAAAACGTGAGCCCGTAGTGAGGGCAAGATTTCCTCCCTCTCGATCAAGTAGGAGTCGAGATGTGATTCAAGTTTCGAGGACGAAACTTATTTTTAAGGGGGTAGACGGTCATGTACCGAATTTTCGGCACATAATAATATGTAAATAAAGGTGGTATAAATACTAGTGTTATAAAGTTGGGGAAGTAAGGAACATTTGGAATCGAGTTGGGCCCAATTCGGGTTAAAATGGAGAGATCTAAAATTTATTGGAGAAGGGGGCCCAGATTTTTAGTGGAAAATTCACAGTGTCGGAAAATTCCGAGAAAATTACGGGAGCCCCGTAAATATTTTTTAAGACCACAGAAAAAGTTTCGCGTTGATCGGATGCCTGATTGGAGAACGGGCTCCGCCAACAGTGTCGGAAAATTCGAGAAAATTTGGGGAGCTTCGTATTATATTTTAAGGCCACAGTAAAAATTTCGGGTTGATAGATATCCGGATTGCGAGAACGGGTTTCCGCCAGCGATTCTGGATACCGCGGGGCTTTTGGTGGCCAGAAATGGCCAAAAGTGAAAATTAAATTTTCTGTGGTAAATTAAGCTGAAACGAAGCCGCCTGTCAAATTTGGACGGAAACGGACGAAAATGGACAGAAACGAAACAAAAACGGATCTTGAGGCGATGGCGACGCGCGGATCGAGGCGTGGAGGCTTGCTGCGCAAGGCGCGCCTGGCGCTAGTGCGCGCCCGGCGTGGGCGCGCAGGACGCGTGCCACGTGGCGGGGGCGCCGCTTAGACCCGGTGCGCGCCCTCTTCGTGGTGAAGCGCCATTTGGCGGGTTCCATTGGGGGACCTCGTGACCCGGTCCACGGGCCACCCCCCACTCTCCCTTCTCTTCTCTTTTTTCTTTTTCTTTTCTTCTTCTTCTTCTTCCTCCCCGCAGACCCTCCTCTTCTCCTTCCATTTTTGTCCAGCCGAGCTTCGAGTGAGGGGAGAGAGAGAGAGATAGAGAGAGAAGAAAAGAAAAGAAAAAAAGGGAATTTTGTGGGGCAAGCGAGCGCGCCGTGAACCTCGTGGAGACGCGCGAGGCGTTCCAAAAAGCCAGATGGACAGCGCGACTGTACGAGGTAACGTATTTTCACGATATTTTTAGCATAATTTTTATGCCTTCTTTGGGTTTAGATTTGGACCCCATTACCATATTGCGGTTTAGAAACCAAGTTATACTGCGCCGTTTTGCTGCGCGGACTGCCGGGGCAGTTTTGGACGCGCCTCGTTTTGCGTGCCAGTTGTGAAAAAATGCACCGTTTTGCGTGCCAAATCGAGGTATGTGCTCCGTTTCGCGTGCAACTTGTGTTATCGCGCACCGTTTTACGTGCAAAGTCTAATATTTTGCATCGATTTGTGTGCAGGACAAGAAAAATGTGCCACCGTTTTGCGTGCAACCCAACAGTGAGGCGTGCACCATTTTGCGTGCAGATTTAAGGTACGTGCACCATTTTGCGTGCCGATCGTGTTGTCATGCACCGTTTTGCATGCCGATCCTAATATTATGCATCGTTTCTCGTGCAGGTTGGAAAAGACGTGCACCGTTTGCGTGCAGATTTGAGGTACGTGCAACGTTTTGCGTGCCGGTTGTGTTGTCGCGCATCGTTTTGCGTGCACTCTCTAATGTTATACATCGTTTTTTGTACAGGGTTAGAAAAACATGCACCGTTTTACGTGCAAGCCTACAGTTAGACCGTGCACCGTTTTGCGTGCAGATTCGAGTTACGTGCACCGTTTTGCGTGCCGGTTGATTTAACGCGCACCGTTTTGCGTGCAGACTAAAATGACGCGCACCGTTTTGTGTGCGGGTTTTTAGTGGCGTGCATCGTTTTGCGTGCAGGTTTTGGTGGACGTGCACCGTTTTGCGTGCAGACTCGAGAGAAGTGCATCGTTTTGCGTGCAAGCTCGAGGAGACAAGTGGAATCGCGCGGAGACCAATTGCAAGTGTCTACAAGCAATTGGGTACACTACAAGGTGGGGAATTCTGCCGAAATTGGGTGACCTCTCCCCTTACTCCTTTGCTTTTCGATTCGAAACATGATAGTAGCCTGTTAGAGGCGTTAGGTAATTATGAATAAGATTGCATGTTTAGAGTAACACAGATGAAAAGAGCAACTGTTGGTTGCCAATAACAGATGATATATGTGCATGTGTAGAGAAATTTAGAGGAAAAGTGATATTTATGATTTATCCACAATAGGGGATAAATTTGTATGTGTAGATGGACACAGATGATAAATGCAACTGCCGGTTGCCAAAAGGAGATAATTCATTTTCATGTGCAAAAAGGACTTAGAGGATAAATATTATTTTTATGATGGATTTGAAAATAATTGCATGCGTAGAAATGAGTAATTACTTGATGACTGTGATCATGTTAGGGTACAACCCTAGGAATCATGTGATATAAGGGAACATAACTTGTTGGTAGTAAGACTAGGAGAAAACCTAGTTTAGGGGTTTGACGAGAGACATCAACTTAGGAGTTATCCTAGGAAGGATGAGTGGCATGGTTTTAGGTGATAACCTAAGGACACTGGATAGAGTGATCAACATAGAGTCAGAAAACTCTAGGGTGTATATGACATGGAACTTAGGTAAAGAGAACCTAAGGAGAACTAGTGTTCAACATAGAGTCAAGGAACTCTAGGATGAGTATGACATGGAACTTAGGTAAGGAAACCTAGGTGAACTAGAGGTCAGCATAGAGTCATGGAACTCTAGGACAAGTATGACATGGGACTTATGGAAAGAGAACCTAAGTTGAGCTAGAAGAGTTTAAACTCACAGACAGGAAATATAGTCAAGTTGACTCTAGGATTCAGTAAGGAATCAGGAGGATGGAAAAGGTGGATCAAGTGTGGAGATATGAAAGGGAAAACAGAAAAGTAGAGTCAATGTAATTCTAAGATAACAGTGGAACATGGAATTAGAGTCAGTGTAACTCTAAGTTAATGGTGAAGCAGGAAAACAGAGTTTAGTTACTCTAGGATTCAGTGAGGAATCAGAAATGTGGGATGAGATCCCCAGTTTAAAGAGTTGATCAAATATAACCCTAGAAGGTCATAGGGTGTCTGGGCAAATGGATAATAACTTTAACTTCAATTTGAGTTAAAGAAATAAAAGAGAAATGTTTAAGAGTCCAGGAGACTCTCTAGTTATCCTTATGGCAAGACCTAGGATAAGAGGAAAAAATTGTTGCTAAAAGGCAAAAATTAAAAGCAAGCTAAAAGTGGCTAAAAGTATAAAGAAAATGTAATTGGCGCCTTCGAATTTGAGACTCGTCAAGTGGAGCAGGACTCCCTGGGCAGTGACCCGTCGGACGAGGTACTTTCGAATGGCTAAAAGTGAAAGCAAGGGGCTAAATGCTCAAAGAAAAGAGAAAGTGATTTGCCAGTGGAAAAAAGGGAGCTATAAGCCTGTATAAGAAAGGAAAGCAAGTGTTCAAAGGCAAAGAGGCTAAGAACTAAAGTAGAAAGAAAAGAAAGAAAATATAAAAGATAAAATGGGCGTATCTTCGGGGGTAAAACGTAGATCTTGTCGGAGCCATGGGCAGTGTCCCTCTCGCGGGCAGTGACCCGTATGACAAGTTCCCCGTTGGGCGGGGTAACACTTGCGGGTGTTATCGGCAACCTTAGAAATCTTATCTTATGGTAGCAAGACTACCGGGCTCGGGCCCGTTGGATAAGAATTTCCGAGGGTTAACTTGAACTAAAGCACCAGAATCTAAAGAATAAAGAAAAATAGAGTGGCCAAGGTGGCCGGGTTAGTTGGACCCTGTATTCAGCGGCATAGTGGCCGAGTTGGTGCTTAGCAGCCTAGTGTGGCTAGACAGAGTAGTGCTGGGTAGATGGTTATACACAGATAGTGTAGTGATATGTTATATTGCATAGCTGCATTTTGATATTGAGGATTTAGTTTTCCTAGCAGTATTATTATTGCTTCCATTGGACCAAGTGGTGTAGGACACTTTTTCTCGGTGGTTGAACCCACTGGGAACTCAGATGAAGTTCTCACACCCCTTGGGTGACTCCCCCCACAGGTTCGGGAATGGGTGCAGCGGTCGAGACGGATCAGAAGCAGACAGCGAGGCATACGACAGGGGCAAGGGCCCAGCAGCATGGTGACCTAGAGGGTCTAGCAGAGGTATCCCATTTATGTATTTCTTGAGTGAACCTTGTATAGTGAGGAATTTATGTAAAGGAAATGTAATAATTTTATTTGTAAGTTCAGAAATGTAAACTGTAGTAAGTTTAATTTATGGTTCACTCCTGTATGCTTTCATTTCCGCATTAACTATTCGTTATTGAATGAAAGTTTTAAATTTATAGTGATTTTTAGTGCTCTGATATACAGCTTCCGCATACACTGGTTGTGTTATTATGGATGTTACCGTTCCTTTCGGGTAGAAACAGGTCTTACTCGATTGGCGGGTCTGTTGGCGTGCCCGAACCGTACAAATTGGCGGACTCGGGGCGTGACAGATTAGAGTGGTATCAGAGCCTAGGAATAGTCCTAGGTGGTTAGCAAACCTTAGGGAGACTCTAGGGTTTAGGCACGAGAGAGTGTGTGGATTATTGGGCGAAAGTATTTGATTGGTTATTGTTGTTCCCAAAAAGGATGTTGGGACTGATCGAGGGCGACGAGCTTTCATTCTTCGAATATTACGTTGGCGGCCGACAACGTAATTTTGGAGATGAAAAGGAGTACCCTCTTATACTTTCGCATGATTGGGTCGACGAGCCTTTTTGTCGGTGTATAGATTGCGCGTTGCTCAAATGGCTAAATTTGGGCTGGTTGTGTCGTTGTGGTGTGCATATTAGCGATGACACCACATAGGGAGACGCACCTGTTTTGACCCGAGTCACGAGAGGGCTCGGGGTCAAACGACGTATACGAGCTGCGATAGCAGGGAACCGCATCTGTTGGAGTGGTCCAGCAGCAGGTCAGACTTCTTGCCGTCGGCGGAAATTCCCCGCCGACAGGAAGACAGGTTTCGACGCCTAAGAGTAACGTCAGTGTGACAGCTGGAGCAGATAGATGGGCTCCAGTGACTGATAGCGCAACAAGTTGAGGCTGCATAAATGACGCATAGGTATACGGCGTCGCCGCCCGTAGGGGCGACATTAAAGAAATGGCTGTGGCCGCCGAACTTTTGTCGGCGCAGCCAACACCTTCAGCATAGGGTGTTTTACGCTTGTGTCAGCTAGGTTGCTGGCAAAGTATGGTTAGTAAGGTCCAGTAAGAGACCGACTCGCGAGGTAAATGGTGATCGCTATGTCGCGAGAGCCAAGTTGCAGTGCCCTGAGGGTTAGGGCAAGAAAGATTTACGAGCCTGGCGGCGTGAATTTGCCCCTGATGACGGTAGTAACCGTGTGGCGCGACAACTGTGGCTGTGTTGCCGCATAGTAGAGTTGGTGAGGCCCAGAGTAGGCTTCAGGATGCGGGAACCTCTCGAAAGAGCGAGAGTTTTGTGGCGCCGTTCTGATGAATCGGTGTAATGGCAAGGGTTGCCACCATAGTCTTTGCGAGTTGATCACCAGAGTTGGTGGACAGTTATTTTTTGTGCCTCAACCCAGTTGGGAGAGGTGTATAGGAGTTACGCGCATGTTTAAGCAAGTTGCTTAACATTCTGGATTACGCAAGTTAGCGTAGGGGCGTAGGACGCCCAACTGTTTAGGTGCTCATGGAGCACAGGTACGGTTTAGCCAGAGAGAGCTGATTATGTGGTGTATTAGCCTTTGCCCAGTGTGGCCAGAGTTGATATAGAGAGTTTGGGTCGTGGATTGACGACTTGTTAGTTGACTTTGCTCAGTGGAGCATAGTGGTCGCGTGGCGACGATTAGCGGGTTCGCTTGTGGACGATCCGTGCCTGGACCATGTTTGTGGACTGTGGGCCTGTAGCCCAGTGGGCTGGCGCAGTCAGCTGTGAGAGACAGCGGCCCGAGACCTGATGGCGGGGTATGATAGAGATTTGGTCGGGGCGGTAGTCCGAGCGACGACCCAGGAACGTGAAATGCCACGTGTGAGCCTTGAGGCTGTTAGTACACCGAGAGTGTGTGATATGATTAGGCCGTAGTGCTAGGGGTGATCGAGGTTCCGTAGCTCCTAGTGGGAGTGCTGGGGTAGCAATCCTAAGTGTGGATCTACCCGTATGACGATTGGATCTTTGTGCTAGTGAGAGTCATTGTACAGTGTTGGACTAGTTGGGCTATAGGCCCCTATTGGATCGTGGTCTGCGGACCTATTAATAGACCTAGATATCGGGTTAGCTGATAACCCGTGGACATGGAGCACTTGTAGCGTGTGTGATAGTTAAGGACTCGTGGATTGGCCTTTGCCCTCCACATTAGGCAGCGGAGCGACCGGAAATGCGGTAGATGTAACTAGTTACAGATGCAACCTCGTTGTGAAAAGAATGATGGCGGAATTAAAGTGAAAATTTCGCAAGTAAAAACTGGATCATTCGTGGCAATTGAGAGAACAAGTGCTCAACTGTGTCTTTCACCTACTTGGTGAAAGTGGCCAGACACCAGGTCTGTGTTTGTCCCTAAATTGCGATAGGGAATTCATGAATGAGTTGCTCGTGTAGTCCTGGCGAGCAGGAAATTTGATGACGGTCACGATATACAGTGAGCCCAGTAGTGAGGGCAAGATTTCCTCCCTCTCGATCAAGTAGGAGTCGAGATGTGATTCAAGTTTCGAGGACGAAACTTATTTTAAGGGGGGTAGAATGTAATGTACCGAATTTTCGGCACATAAATAAATGTAAATAAAGGTGGTATGAAATACTAGTGTTATGAAAGTTGGGAAAGTAAGGAACATTTGGACGCGAGTTGGGCCCAATTCGGGTTAAAATGGAGAGATCTAAAAATTTATTGGAGAAAGGGGGCCCAGATTTTTAGTGGAAAATTCACAGTGTCGGAAAATTCCGAGAAAATTACGGGAGCCCCATAAATATGTTTTAAGACCACAGAAAAAGTTTCGCGTTGATCGGATGCCTGATAGTGAGAACGGGCTCCGCCAACAGTGTCGGAAAATTCTGAGAAAATTTGGGGAGCTTCGTAATTATGTTTTAAGGCCATAGTAAAAATTTCGGGTTGATAGGATATCCGGATTGCGAGAACGGGGTCCGCCAGCGATTCTGGATACCGCGGGGCTTTTGGTGGCCCAGAAATGGCCAAAAGTGAAAATTTAAATTTTTCTGTGGTAAATTAAGCTGAAACGAAGCCGCCTGTCAAATTTGGACGGAAACGGACGAAAAATGGACAGAAAACGAAACAAAAACGGATCTTGAGGCGATGGCGACGCGCGGATCGAGGCGTGGGAGGCGTGCTGCGCAAGGCGCGCCTGGCGCTAGTGCGCGCCCGCGTGGCGCGCAGGACGCGCGCCACGTGGCGCGGGGCGCCGCTTAGACCCGGTGCGCGCCCCTCTTCGTGGTGAACCGCCATTTGGCGGGTTCCCATTGGGGGGACCCGTGGACCCGGTCCACGGGCCACCCCCCACTCTCCCTTCTCTTCTCTTTTTTCTTTTTCTTTTCTTCTTCTTCTTCTTCCTCCCCGCAGACCCTTCCTCTTCTCCTTCCATTTTTGTCCAGCCGAGCTTCGAGTGAGGGAGAGAGAGAGAGATAGAGAGAGAGAAGAAAAGAAAAAAAAAAGGGAATTTTGTGGGGCAAGCGAGCGCGCCGTGAACCTCGTGGAGCGCGCGAGGCGTTCCAAAAAGCCGATGGACAGCGCGACTGTACGAGGTAACGTTATTTTCACGATATTTTTAGCATAATTTTTATGCCTTCTTTGGGTTTAGATTTGACCCCATTACCATATTGCGTGTTAGAAACCAAGTTATACTGCGCCGTTTTGCTGCGCGGACTGCCGGGGGCAGTTTTGACGCGCCTCGTTTTGCGTGCCAGTTGTGAAAAAATGCACCGTTTTGCGTGCCAAACCGAGGTATGTGCTCCGTTTCGCGTGCAACTTGTGTTATCGCGCACCGTTTTACGTGCAAAGTCTAATATTTTGCATCGATTTGTGTGCAGGACAAGAAAAATGTGCACCGTTTTGCGTGCAACCCAACAGTGAGGCGTGCACCATTTTGCGTGCAGATTTGAGGTACGTGCACCATTTTGCGTGCCGATCGTGTTGTCGCGCACCGTTTTGCGTGCCGATCCTAATATTATGCATCGTTTCTCGTGCAGGGTTGGAAAAGACGTGCACTGTTTTGCGTGCAGATTTGAGGTACGTACAACGTTTTGCGTGCCGGTTGTGTTATCGTGCATCGTTTTGCGTGCACTCTCTAATATTATACATCGTTTTTCGTACAGGGTTAGAAAAACATGCACCGTTTTACGTGCAAGCCTACAGTAGACCGTGCACCGTTTTGCGTGTAGATTCGAGTTACGTGCACCGTTTTGCGTGCCGGTTGATTTAACGCGCACCGTTTTGCGTGCAGACTAAAATGACGCGCACCGTTTTGCGTGCGGGTTTTTAGTGGCGTGCATCGTTTTGCGTGCAGGTTTGGTGGACGTGCACCATTTTGCGTGCAGACTCGAGAGAAGTGCATCGTTTTGCGTGCAAGCTCGAGGAGACAAGTGGAATCGCGCGGAGACCAATTGCAAGTGTCTACAAGCAATTGGGTACACTACAAGGTGGGGAATTCTGCCGAAATTGGGTGACCTCTCCCCTTGCTCCTTTGCTTTTCGATTCGACGCATGATAGTAGCCTGTTAGAGGCGTTAGGTAATTATGAATAAGATTGCATGTTTAGAGGAACACAGATGAAAAGAGCAACTGTTGGTTGCCAATAACAGATGATATATGTGCATGTGTAGAGAAATTTAGAGGAAAAGTGATATTTATGATTTATCCACAATAGGGGATAAATTTGTATGTGTAGATGGACACAGATGATAAATGCAACTGCCGGTTGCCAAAAGGAGATAATTCATTTTCATGTGCAAAAAGGACTTAGAGGATAAATATTATTTTTATGATGGATATGAAAATAATTGCATGCGTAGAAATGAGTAATTACTTGATGACTGTGATCATGTTAGGGTACAACCCTAGGAATCATGTGATATAAGGGAACATAACTTGTTGGTAGTAAGACTAGGAGAAAACCTAGTTTAGGGGTTTGACGAGTGACATCAACTTAGGAGTTATCCTAGGAAGGATGAGTGGCATGGTCTTAGGTGATAACATAAGGACACTGGATAGAGTGATCAACATAGAGTCAGAAAACTCTAGGGTGTATATGACATGGAACTTAGGTAAAGAGAACCTAAGGAGAACTAGTGTTCAACATAGAGTCAAGGAACTCTAGGATGAGTATGACATGGAACTTAGGTAAGGAAACCTAAGGTGAACTAGAGGTCAGCATAGAGTCATGGAACTCTAGGACAAGTATGACATGGGACTTAGGTAAAGGGAACCTAAGTTGAGCTAGAAGAGTTTAAACTCACAGACAGGAAATATAGTCAAGTTGACTCTAGGATTCAGTAAGGAATCAGGAGGATGGAAAAGGTGGATCAAGTGTGGAGATATGAAAGGGAAAACAGAAAAGTAGAGTCAATGTAATTCTAAGATAACAGTGGAACATGGAATTAGAGTCAGTGTAACTCTAAGTTAATGGTGAAGCAGGAAAACAGAGTTTAGTTAACTCTAGGATTCAGTGAGGAATCAGAAATGTGGGATGAGATCCCCAGTTTAAAAAGTTGATCAAATTTAACCCTAGAAGGTCATAGGGTGTCTGGGCAAATGGATAATAACTTTAACTTCAATTTGAGTTAAAGAAATAAAAGAGAAATGTTTAAGAGTCCAGGAGACTCTCTAGTTATCCTTATGGCAAGACCTAGGATAAGAGGAAAAAATTGTTGCTAAAAGGCAAAAATTAAAAGCAAGCTAAAAGTGGCTAAAAGCATAAAGAAAATGTAATTGGCGCCTTCGAATTTGAGACTCGTCAAGTGGAGCAGGACTCCCTGGGCAGTGACCCGTCGGACAAGGTACTTTCGAATGGCTAAAAGTGAAAGCAAGGAGCTAAATGCTCAAAGAAAAGAGAAAGTGATTTGCCAGTGGCAAAAAGGGAGCTATAAGCCTGAATAAGAAAGGAAAGCAAGTGTTCAAAGGCAAAGAGGCTAAGAACTAAAGTAGAAAGAAAAGAAAGAAAATATAAAAAGATAAAATGGGCGTACCTTCGGGGGTGAAACGTAGATCTTGTCGGAGCCATGGGCAGTGTCCCTCTCCCGGGCAGTGACCCGTATGACAAGTTCCCCGTTGGGCGGGGTAACACTTGCGGGTGTTATCGGCAACCTTAGAAATCTTATCTTATGGTAGCAAGACTAACGGGCTCGGGCCCGTTGGATAAGAATTTCCGAGGGTTAACTTGAACTAAAGCACCAGAATCTAAAGAATAAAGAAAAATAGAGTGGCCAAGGTGGCCGGGTTAGTTGGACCCTGTATTCAGCGGCATAGTGGCCGAGTTGGTGCTTAGCAGCCTAGTGTGGCTAGACAGAGTAGTGCTGGGTAGATGGTTATACACAGATAGTGTAGTGATATGTTATATTGCATAGCTGCATTTTGATATTGAGGATTTAGTTTTCCTAGCACTATTATTATTGCTTCCATTGGACCAAGTGGTGTAGGACACTTTTTCTCGGTGGTTGAACCCACTGGGAACTCAGATGAAGTTCTCACACCCCTTGGGTGACTCCCCCCACAGGTTCGGGAATGGGTGCAGCGGTCGAGACGGATCAGATGCAGACAGCGAGGCATACGATAGGGGCAAGGGCCCAGCAGCATGGTGACCTAGAGGGTCTAGCAGAGGTATCCCATTTATGTATTTCTTGAGTGAACCTTGTATAGTGAGGAATTTATGTAAAGGAAATGTAATAATTTTATTTGTAAGTTCAGAAATGTAAACTGTAGTAAGTTTAATTTATGGTTCACTCCTGTATGCTTTCATTTCCGCATTAACTATTCGTTATTGAATGAAAGTTTTAAATTTATAGTGATTTTTAGTGCTCTAATATACAGCTTCCGCATACACTGGTTGTGTTATTATGGATGTTACCGTTCCTTTCGGGTAGAAACAGGTCTTACTCGATTGGCGGGTCTGTTGGCGTGCCCGAACCGTACAAATTGGCGGACTCGGGGCGTGACAGCTGGCACCCGCGCCGCGCTGCGGGCGGCGCCTCGCGGGGCTGGTGCCCGCGCGGTCGCGCCGTTGGTGGAGCCGCGCGGGGTTGGTGCCTGCGCGGTCGTGCCGCATGCGTCACCGCGCAGGGCTGGTGCCCGCGCGGCCGAGCCGCATGCGGTGACGCGCGGGGCCGCGGTGCTGCGCGGGGCCGGTGCCCGCGCGGCCGCATGGCATGCAACGACGCGGTGGTGGCCGCGTCGTCCGTCGCGCGTCGTCGCCACCGCCGTGCCGAGTCTTCGGTAGTGTTTTTGGGTTTTGGACTCCGTTTAATTACAGAATATGTTTCCGTTCTGACCGCGGTTCTTTTGGGGACTTTTTAGGTCCGAGTGCCGATTGTGAGCGTGATTCGGCCTCAGGTGTTCCGGTCAGCACATTCGAGGTGGGTACCTTTTCGGTATTTTCGGTGTATAGTCGTTCCCGTGTTTTTGTGAGATTAAAGTAGATGTTTTGGTAAATTTGTCTAACCCCATTGAATGAGAATCCCGTTTTAATTCTAACTGAGGCGGCTGAGGTCGCGGTGCTAACTTATATGCTCATATTTTGCTTACACGCACGCCGGCAGTCTGGCCACCGCACAGGGTGTATTTTTCCGGAAAGATGGTAAGATTACCCGTGTACCCCACGACTAGGGATGATGGGGACCCCTCACGGTGAGGCGACTGCTCCTTGGGCAGTAGAGGGGTTGGAGGCACCAAGAAAATGAGCGCGGTATCAGGGGTTGGTGCCCAACATATTTTAAATCTGGGGTAGGTGCCCAGCGTGATTGTGACAGGGATTTAGCGATTCATGAGGGGGAAGTGAATGCTCTGGCGTATCGGTTTTTCTTTTCCGTTTATAGCATTTACTTGTTTATCGTCTACTTTATCAGTCACTGACTACCCACACTGTGACAGGTCCGAGCAGGGGTGGGAACCGGGACGACGGTGAGGCAACGTGTAGAGGATCATAGCCAATGTGGCTAATAGACTTTTCAGTTTTATAGTTATCTCTTTGTGTTTGGTTAGTATATCTGTGATTACTTGTGAATGGTTATCGTGGATGTTGGATTGAGATCTTAGCGTAGGAATGACTACTTATAACTGTAATGGTTGAGATGTATGAATGCGGCTTGTTTTAAAATATAAATATGGTTTCAAAAGCATTTTCAAACCAAGTATCGTGTGGGTACTGATTTCTAAACCCGTGGATTTATCCTTTCAAGCATTGTTGCCGTGTAAAAGAGATTGCGAAAACGTTTTGTAAAACCGGGTGTCGTGTGGACACCGTCTTTCAAACCTATGGATTTATCCTTTCATTGCAATGTGGTAATTATGATTGTATGGTTAAGTGTGATCTCTCCATCTGATTGCTCAATGATTGCATGGTTAAAGTAATAGTCGTGTTCGGAACGCCGTACGTATACAAAGGAGACTCCGCCCGTTTGGGGAGTGAATTTGTATATGTGGCGGGTCTGGCGCGCACCGGAGGCAAGGTTCTTTTAAAGAAAAAAAAAATATAGTTACGTTTTTCGCTCTTTTCGAACCTCCGGGGTGTGACAGCGAGCTAGTTCCCTACCCGTCCTTGGAGTATAGCTGTACCTTTTCTTTTTTGGAGCTTTGTAGTACAGTCTGCTGGATTATTGTAGATAGTTACTTTTGAGAGTTTTATTTTCGAGAGACTTATGTTGTGAGGTTCAGAATTGTACTATTTGGAGTTGTATTTTTATATTTCAGTAGTTTATTTTTCAGCTCTGATATCTGTATAGCGGTAGTAGTATCTTTTGCAGGTTAGACACTTCGTCTATACGGGGCTTCCCGTATGGGCGGCGGATCTGTTGGCGGATCCGGATCGCAGTTTCGACTCCGGGGCGTAACAGTTCGTTTGACCTTTCGGCATGCAACATATGGAAAACCATCCAATAACAACAGGCAGAGAGCATACTACTATAAATAGTTGAAAAACACCTGCAATAAAGGTCTTTCCACGAACACAAGACCAATGTTTTTTCAATACCTTTTCTAATTCATGCATCTACAACTTCAGTAGGAGTAGTTATGTAGCCCTTTCTTTTTCCACACTTACCGCTATTTTCTAGAAGTAGTTTGTAGTCTGCAACATCGTTCATATTTGCCATACAATTGATTCGGCTCAAGTTTCAACAAAGTCAGTTTTTTAGACTCTCACTTTGGTTCACTTTTATATATTGAGACAGAATCTGGTTGAGTCGATTCCTTTTCAACTGAATCGCTTGATCTAAGCATACTCGAGAGTCAATCCAAGAGCCAATCCACAGTCTTGACTTGATCAACACCGTGGTCAGCTCATCTAGATCACTCAATTCAATTCCGACATACTCAATTAATTTACAATTTAGATTTAAAGATACTGTAAATGATAAGATTATAATATTTTAATTTTAAATATTATAAATTTTTTATTCAAAAATATTTATTTAATTTATGATTTTTTTTTATTTTTCTCTTTATTTAAAAAATAATTATAATCCAAGTCCTGATCCTGAAAACAATAATAACCTCTAAATCCGGATCTGAATTCTAACTTTTCATAGTCTCTAGTCTTTATTCGACCCGTTTTTGTTTCGGATCCAAAATTCTTCCACTACGGCACAAATACAGAGCATTATACGTAGAAGATCCGTTTCCGTCTTCCCCTTCTTCTCGCATTGCACCGCGGGCTCGCGCTCTCGCATCGACTGCGCGCCGCTGCTCTCTTCTTCTCTCCGTAAATGGCGACCACTCTATCCCACAAGAAGAAAAGGCCGTCTCCTCCTCCTCCCACAGTGCCGAAGAAGCAAACCCTAGCCGCAGGCGGGAGCAAGAAGAAGCCGGGCGACGAGATCGAGGAGATCTTCCGGGGCAAAAAGGCGAAGAAGCGGAAGCAGCCCTCGTCCTCGTCCTCCTCCTCGTGCCCTAACACCGGCAAAGAAGAAACCCTAAAAGGGATAGGGATAGAGAGAAACAAAAGGGAGGATAAGAAGAAGAAGGCGAAAAACGGGGCGGCGGAAGATGGGGCGGAGGCCCGGGCGAAGCGGCGGAGGACGGCCGACGGCCTCCTAATATTCTCCGAGCGGGAGCTCGGCGTCAGTCCGGACGCCGGGGGCACGCCGCTCTGCCCCTTCGACTGTTCCTGCTGTTTCTGATCAACTCCCTGGAACTATAGGTTCGTCTTCTTCTTTCCTGCAGAATTTTAAGAAATAGAAATGATTTGTACTTTTAACTTTTTTTGATAAATTAGATTTGTGTTCTAGAATCCTAGAAAAGATTATTTTGAAATTTGTGCTTCCTGATGAGTTGTTCTTGATTCTTATGAGATGCCAAAATTATAGCAGCAAGGTGATGCTTATTTAGGGTACAAATTTTTTTTTAATCTGCGTTGAACTATTTTGGTGGTCAGAAATGTAGAAGACAAAATGTTCTATCTAGGGAAGTAACTCCATAAACTTGGACTCGACTTCTTTCTCTTCAAAACGATCACAAAGTCTCATTTTTCCTGCTTAATTTCACGAAGTATGAATTTGAACTTTAGTTTGCTTGACTAGTTAAAATTGTATTCTAAAGCCAAATGATGTTTCTAGTAAATGGGTAATTTAGTACTGCTAAAGGACTATTTTGAGATATGTGCTTCCTGAGTTGTATTTAATTTTTATGAGATGCTGAAATTACATCAGTAGAGTGATGCTAATTTTGCGCAAAGTTTATCCGTGTTCTACCTTGAGAAATTGTTTTGGTAGTTGGGCATTTCGAAGACAATGTCTTTAGCTATAGAGAACTAACTTGATATGGTGGAGGCTCGGTGCTGCCTGTTGCTTAGAATCTCTTCCAACTAAGCTACACTAGTAGTTTTAGTTAAAGAAGAGAAGATGAGAGTGAGCAGCTGCTAAAGCTTTTGCTTGTTCCTCTCCTTTTTGCTGGCAATTAGCCCTGGTTTCTTGTTATTCAGGATTTGTTCTCTTTACTCATAACTATGCGGAAAAAAAAAAACATAAATATTGGATCCATAAACACAAGCCATGGCCTTCACGTTATAATCCTAGAAGCGAATGAATGCTTTTTCTATATATCTTTACTAAAAAGGATAACCAATATAAGATTACTAAGGCTATGTTTGGATATCAAAATAAGTTATTCAACGATAATTTATTCGATATAAGGGTTTTCTAGTATGATTGTAAGTATCAAGTTTGATTTTTACTTTTTGAGAAGTCTTTTATTCATAATTTGGTAGGATAGCATATTTTATCTACGAGGTGATTTTTCTCACTTTAAAAAAATGACTTGAATGCTGAATCAGATATTCCATTTTAAACATTTGATCACACCTTCTCATCGTCCAAATGTACAAATTTCTTGAATAAATTAAAAAGATATACCGAACAAGATATTCATGCATCGAAACACGGCCTAAAACAATTCCCAATTCCCTAAAAAGAAGAAATAGGCAGTATGGATGTTCGTCCCAACTTAGAAACAATCTTCTGTTATTAGCTGTGTATAAAGGGGTAACCCTGGGAGATAAACCCAAGAAGTCTCTTTAAGCTAGGGGTGTTCAATGTAGATCGGAGGAACAATAACCCTCCGACCTCTTTTCCACCTGTTCGGTCTGCAAGTACAATTGCCTAACTCTTGTTAGACATAGAGAACGTGGTATTTATAGGAGGTTTCATGCCCTATTCTAAGCAGAAATGGGTATCTTTCGAAAGAAGAAGAGTTGGGTTTACTCTTTCTGCTGAGATGTGGTGCCCAAGCTATTCAGATTTCAGACAAGCTCTTTGGTCCCAAAGATTGGCCCTCCTAAGTCCAACCAAGCCGGAACATATCACATAACAGAGTTGCAGAGCATAGGAGATCACAAGTTATACAATATGAAATCTAGCTTCCTTAATAGTAATGTAAAATAAACGGCAACTGCATTGCTATGTCATCTTTAGGAACTTCATACATATGAAGATTTGAAATTAAAAATTGTCGTGCAAGAATGGTAGTACAATATTAAATTGTTAAAATTATGAGAAGAGTAGCTGTGTTCAGTAGAATTTTTATTATTCCACTCTGTTCATGGATATATAGTTAATGAGATGAATTAGAATTTTTCTGAAGTTTATATTAGTAGTTACCATAAAAAATATTTCTTCCATCTGTTTCCAAGAAGGAAGTTAACCTATTTAATTGTAGTTGACAATTAAGTAATTGATGGAGAACAATCGAGGTCTGATGTGTAGCTTATTCACCACAAATCTTTTTATTTTTTATTTTTTTTTCATATAAGACAACTTCTGCCTCAAAACTATATTTTATTTACATATATTGGCAGCATCACTGGAGGACAGGCTTTGTAAAACCACACACATGTAGCAGACAATTTGTCGACAGGACAGCTTTTTATGTTCAAATATCTATGTTGTGGAAAGTTTCAAGTTTCCAGTCCTAACTTGGTGTATAAGTCCAATAGCAATTTTATTACATTCAAAACCATTACTTCATAGTTTCTCTCTAATTATGAAGCTAAAAGTCTTTGGTTTATGTCAGGTTTAGGATAAATGGGGTTTCTTGGAATCTTATGGGATTGACTGTTCATCTTGTAACTTGATTTGAGATTCAATTTACACCTGTTTATCAAAGTAGAGTGTCTCAAGCGGGGTAGAAAATATATGATCTTGTGTTGAAGTGGCTGGTTAATTGGCATTTACTGTGAGTGGCAGCAACTACTCAGAAATCAAATCGATCAAACAATTAGCCCTTGAATGTTTGGATATTGAGGACTTATTGCTCCTCAAGATTCAGACTTCTCTGTAACTATTTTAGTTATTTAGTTTTTCAACTACTTTAGGACATGGTTTCTAAGTGCAGTATAAATTATCCAAAGCACTTTGATTGTTGAGTTTTAGAAAATTTCTACTGAACATTTTAGTTGGTTCTTTCCTCCACATCCCTTTCGTTTGTTGCTTCTTTAGAAAGCAAGAAAAAATTCGGAGTTATTCTGAGTGTCTGTGTAGAGTACTGGGGTAAGGTGTAGAGCACCGACTCCGCAGATGAGCATGGTGGGTGGATACCACTTGGGACATGTGTATTTTATGATTACAGTAGAGTTCGGGAGGTTTCGGATCGATGCGGGAGCCTCCGGGGTGAAAAGTGAGTTGGCGGCGTCGACATCAGGAGCTTCAACATGCGGATCGGCCTGGGAGGCTTGGAGTTCCGGAACTGGGCGCTGGGTTTCGGAATTGAAGGTTTGGTTCCGAAACCGGGCTTGGAGTTCCGGAACCGGGTGGTGGGTACCGGTACTGAAGAGGGGGTACCGGTACACCAGCCTCCAGATTTCGGGATTTTGATGATTTTTTATTTTGAGTGAGGGCTTTTGCATCTTTTCACTTCCCAGCTACCCCCTGCACCGTCCACACACCTCGCCACCTTCATTAAATAGCCCAGCCACCACCCATTCTTCTCCATTACAACCAGAGGAAGAGAAGAGAAGAGAAGGGAAGGGAGATCTTGTGGATGGTCCTTGTCCTGCTGTGAGGTGATCGAGCGGAGCGCGCGCGCGCGGCTGGCAGCATCCAAGGTGAGTTTGATGCTTCTCCAAGCTTTGGATTTTTGGGTTCTTCTTTGGATTTTGAGTGGGATTTTGAGCTTGGATTTTGTTGCTTTCCTTCCCTCTTTTTCCCCTTCGCCATGAGGAGCAGCTTGCTGCGTGGGCTGTGGTTTTCGGAGTTGCACTGCGCGGAGCCGACGAGGGTGCATGCATGCGTGCGTGCTGTGGGCTGGCAGCGGAGTGGGCCGGAGCACGCAGGGACCTTGCTGAGGGACTTGGGAGGCTGTTGTGAGCTTCAAGGGATTTTCCGAGTCACTCGACAGAATGCGCGTGCGCGGGATGCAGTTTCGGCAGATTGTGGGTTCGGCGCTTCCTCGACTTCGGCTTTGCCTACGAAAAGCATTCTAGGTGGGTTGGAAACTCTTCCAAACTGTATGAAATGCCCTCTAATGCTTCTGTATGCATGTTGATCATGTCTAGTATGTTTATTTTTACAGTTGATAAATCTGATAGTTGCCTAGAAAATTACAAAAAATTTATCGGAACCCCAGATTATTTTTAGTATACTTCTGGTACTGCATGACACTAGATTTAATGGTTAGTTGGCATCATACTTGCGCCTGGACCGTTTTAGAAATCAAGAAAACCGTTTTAATGAAAATCGGCATTTTTAAGAATGGTTTTTAAATTTTGAGATCGCTAGAGGGGTGGCATGGGTTCAGGGTGCATATGTCCTCGCGCCTGGGGGCCGAGTGAATTTTATTTGACTTAGAGGATGTATTGCTAGTGTCTTGGGGTTTTTGCGGGCATATCAGATTGAGTCGTGGAGTGTTCTCCGACCTAAACATGAGTGTGGGATGTTGGCATTCGAGTTTCCGATCTGTTTGATCGTGTATTGTAGCCTGCAGATGCCGCTTTTTATGCCAGATGAGACACGCTTGAGCTCGGTGGGGTCGCTCCCCTCGAGTTACGCTCCGGATGCGATGATGATGATGCGCCTAGTTAATACACTAGGGGTCGTTTTGTGTGATACTGAGATAGTCCGATGGGACGCCCTGGTTGATACACTAGGGGGCACAGGCTTGACTGGACCCGATGTGGCAGTCATTGAGATTGGGTTATGTGAGCGAGTGGATGCATAGCATGTTCTTAATTGAGTTTTCCTTTGAGCATGATACTTGAGGCATTTTAGCTGTAGTTGCATTTCAGCTTTCCTTTTATCTGTATATTGCATACCTATTGTTGTGCCTCCAGTAGACTTAGTGGGCATACCGTGGATATTGGTGACGGTACTCACTGAGGACTACCTTTTGCAGTAGTTCTCACACCCGCTGTGGTGACAGGTTTTCCTGAGGCGGCTGTTCCGGCTTCAGCTCGTGCAGAGACAGTAGATCGAGGTAAGGGCGTGGCCGACTAGTTTCTTACCCGAGTCTGTCTGAGAGTCAGAGGTAGAGGTACCCTGTATTTTTGAGTTTTCTCTTTTGTACTGGACAGTCTGAGATTGTATTTATTTTCATAGTGAGAGAACTATGTATTTTGGATTTTTGGATTTATGTAGATTCAGATGTTCAGTTTATGATTTCTGTAGCTTTAGTTTCATTTCAGCTCTGATATTGGTTTAGCTATAGATCTTACTTGCAGGTTAGTCGCTTCGTCTGTGCGGGGAGTCTCGTGCAGATGGCGGATCTGTTGTCGAGCACGGGTCGCAGTTTCGACCGCGGGGCGTGACAGATTAGGGTGGTATCAGAGCCTATGTATATAGGTCGTTGAGGACTTAGTGACCCTAGGCTATTGGTTGGACAGTAGGATGACTATCGTGAGAGACGTGACTTTAGCGAGAGTCCTGATTGAGTCTGTAACTCCCCCAGGGGATTGGGGCGAGTGACCTTACATGTTTATACTCTAAAGTGGTTATGTTGGCTGCAAACGACATAATGTTTTAGAATGGGTGACATGTTTTAGACTTTCGCTTGATCGGATCGAGAGATTTTTGTGTTTTGACATTTGGCTTTTGTTGCAGTTGCCTGCAATGCCTCCGAGACGTCGTGTAGCGACGAGGGCGCATCCTGCATCAGATGAGGAGCCCGAGCAGCGGGAGGCCGAGCAGAGTGAGGTCCGGGAGTTACGTGCCCAGGTAGCCTAGATGTCAAAGGCGTTACGGCGCCAGGAGGAGGCGGCCAGGTGCCAGGAGGAGAATATGGAACGCATGATGCGCATGTTTGAGCAGAGAGCGTCTCATGTAGTACCACCAGTAGTACCTCCGGTTGCGACATCGTCGACCTCGACCCAGATTGCTCCGTTGACAGTACAGGAGCAGAGAGAGCTTACCGACCGGTTGTCGTATATCAGCCAGTTTCATCCCCCACGATTCTCAGGGCAGAGTTCGATGCCTTGGGAAGCAGAGAACTGGATTGCAGCAATGGAAAAGCTGTTCGAGAATCTGTTCATCCAGGAGAAACATCAGGTGCATCTGGCCACGCACTTTTTGGAGAAGGACGCCGAGACTTGGTGGTGTCGAGTTCGTCCAGTTAGACCACCGGGAGTGCAGTTGTTGACCTGGAGGGAGTTTCGTGCTTTGCTACTCGGGGCTTACTTTCCCGACAGTGCAAAGTAGAAGCTGAAAGGGGATTTGCGACGTCTTCAGCAAGGGAGTCGGCCTCTTCAAGAGTATGTTCGTGAATTTCAACGGTTGCTGAACAGTGTACCCCACGTCGCCCAGGATGAGGCTCAGAGGGTTGATCTATTTGAGAGAGGACTACATCAGGACATTTATCACCTTGTACATTCTCATCGATCGCCGACTCTGGATGCGGCGATAGATGCGGCGATAGAGCATGCTCGGTGGGTTGCCCGAGGATCGGTGATTATGTCAGAGAGGGATGGAGCGCCAGGGACCAGCTCCGGAGAGAAGCGTCCAGAGCCGCCGAATTTTGGACAGTCGAGTAGACCGAGACCCCCGAGACCACCACGATTCAAGTTTTAGGGTCGTGGGTCTCAGAGGAGGCAGAGACCTGGAGGTTTTCGGCATCCTAGACAGCAGCAGCCGCAGCAGCAGAGGCGTCCCAACCGATGTGTTATTTACGGCGGACCACATACACCTCAGCAGTGTGAGCAGCGGCAGGGCCGGTGTTACCGTTGTGGACAGCCCCGGGACATATGGCGTGGTCTTGCCCGAGAGCAGGGTCGCCAGCACCATCGACAGCATCAACTCCTCCTTCGCCTTTGCAGGTAGTAGGAGCTTCGCTGAGTTTTGGCTAGGGGAATCGTGCCACTTCGTTGCGACAGCCAGATAGGCGACCACCTCCGAGCGGGCGAGTGTATGCCGCTCAGGTTGAGGATTCCTTGGCAGCCGACCAGGTGGTAGCAGGTATTATTCTTATCTCTACACGCACTAGAGCATTATTTGATACTGGAGCATCGCACTCATTCATCAATAGAGCATTTGCATCCTTGCATGGGCTAGAGATAGGAATGTTGGCTTGTGCACGTGAGGTTCAGATTCCAGATCACGTGTTGCACGTGAGGTTCATATTCCAGATCACGTGTTGCACGTAGACGAGTGTTGTCGGTCCCGCCCAGTGCAGTTAGGACCCTGGATTTTACCTATTGATCTGTTGGTCCTACGTCAGCTCCGGAATTTTGATGTAGTGTTGGGTATGGACTGGTTATCCCAGTATTATGCTACCATTGATTGTAGAGAGAGGACAGTGACCCTCCGTGAGCCGGGTCAGGAGGAGTATGTTTATAGGGGATGCCAGAGCACTTTGTTTGCGGCGACGATATCTTCCGCCAGAGCACGACAGATGCCGAGTCGTGGTTGCATCACTTTTCTAGCGACTGTGGTAGAGGTGCCTACGGCGATGCCCGGACTTGAGGACATCCCTATTGTCCGTGAATATTCGGATGTGTTTCCCCCAGAGTTATCTTCTATGCCGCCGGATCGAGAGATAGAGTTTGTGATTGATGTAGTCCCTGGAACTGCACCAATCTCCAAGGCACCCTACAGGATGGCACCTACAGAGTTGAGAGAGCTGAAGGCTCAGTTGCAAGATCTGATGGATCGAGGGTTTGTTAGACCCAGTGTTTCTCCGTAGGGAGCGCCGATTCTGTTTGTGAAGAAGAAAGATGGGTCACTCAGGTTATGTGTGGATTATCGAGAGTTAAATAAAGTGACCGTCCGGAATAAGTATCCCCTCCCACGGATTGATGATTTGTTTGATCAGCTTCAGGGAGCTACGGTCTTCTCGAAGATAGACCTCAAGTCCGGTTACCACCAGTTGAGGGTGAAGGCCGAGGATGTATCCAAGACGGCATTCAGGATACGGTACGGGCGTTACGAGTTCACAGTGATGCCATTTGGGTTGACTAATGCCCCTGTCGCCTTTTTGGATCTGATGAATCGAGTATTCCAGCCGTACTTGGACCGATTTGTAGTAGTGTTCATCGATGATATCTTGGTGTATTCCCGAAGTGACATAGAGCGTGAGTAGGACTTGAGGATAGTGCTGCAACTTCTGAGGGAGAAGGAGTTATATGCCAAATTGAAAAAGTGCGCATTTTGGCTTCGGGAAGTTTCATTTTTAGGCTATGTGGTTTCAGCCGCAGGAGTGGCAGTGGACCCGACGAAGATTGATGCCGTTCGGGATTGGCCTAGACCTACGACGGTGACAGAGGTTCGGAGCTTTTTGGGCCTAGCAGGATACTATTGTTGGTTCGTAGAGGGCTTTGCGAAGCTCTCTACTCCCCTCACCTGTTTGACTAGGACGGGGACTAGATATGTTTGGACTGAGCAGTGCCAGCAGAGCTTCGAGGAGTTGAAGCTGAGGTTGATATCAGCGCCGATTCTTGCGTTGCCAGTGATGGGAGAGGGATTTGTGGTTTATAGTGATGCCTCCCATAGCGGCTTAGGTTGTGTGTTGATGCAGCGTGACAGGGTAATTGCTTATGCGTCGCGGTAATTAAAGGATTATGAGAAGAATTATCCTACGCATGATTTGGAACTACCCGCTGTTGTATTTGCTTTGAAGGTGTGGCGACATTACCTTTACGGTGAGCACTGAGATATTTACCGACCACAAAAGTCTGAAGTATTTGTTTACTTAGAAGGAGATCAATTTGAGGCAATGCCGGTGGCTAGAGCTGATAAAGGATTATGACTTGAGCATACAGTATCATCCCGGCAAGGCCAATGTGGTCGCGGATGTCTTGAGTAGGCGAGCAGTGCAGTCTTTGAGCTTATTGATTACTCAGCAGATGCCACTGAGGGAGCAGTTGAGGTGACTTGATATTGAGGTTGTGTCCCCTGGGGATTCTGCAAGACTTATGTTTTTGGTCTTGCAGCCCACTCTGTTGGACAGGATTAGAGAGAAACAGAGTGTGGACCTCTATCTTGAGAGGATTGGAGACCAGGTTCGGCATGATCAGGGTGGGGACTTCTCTGTTGATGCAGCGGGAGTACTTAGGTACAGGGACCGCTTTTGTGTGCCCGTGGACTTAGAGATGCGAGAGCTGATTTTGAGAGAAGCTCACTATACACCTTACACCCTCCACCCTGGGTGTCATGCCCTGCGGTCGAAACTGCGACCCGGGCTCTCCAACAGATCCGCCGCCTGCACGGGACTTCCCGCACAGACGAAGCGTCTAACCTGCAAGAAGAACTATAGCTACACAAATATCAGAGCTGAAAAGATACTAAAGCTATAGAAACATAAACTGAACAGCTGAAATCAAAATACATCCAAGATCCAAATACATAGTCCTCTCACTAAGACATAATACAACACAGACTGTCCAGTACAAAAGAGAAAACTCAAAATACAGGGTAACTTTACCTCTGACACATACAGACTCGGGTAAGAAACTAGTCGGCCACGCTCTTACCTCGGTCTGCTGTCTCCGCACGAGATGAACCCGGAACAGCAGCCTCCGGAAAACCTGGCACCACAGCGCGTGTGAGAACTACTGCAAAAGGTAGTTCTCAGTGGGTACCGTCACTAATATCCACGGTATGCCCACGAACTCTACTGGAGGCAAAACAGATAGATATGCAGATGGATAAAATAAAAGCTGGAAATAAACTACAGCTACATGCCTCAAGTATCATGCTCAAAGGAAAAACACATCTAAGAACATGCTATGCACCCACTCGCTCACATAACCCAATCTCAGTGACTGCCACATCGGGTCCCATCGGACTATCTCAGTATCACGCAAAGCGACCTCTAGTGTAACAACTAGGCGCATCATCATCATCGCATCCGGAGCGTAACTCGAGGGGAGCGACCCCACTGAGCTCAAACGTGCCTCATCTGGCATAAAAAGCGGCATCTGCAGGCTACAATCCACGATCAAACAGATCGGAAAACTCGAATACCAACATCCCACACTCATGTCTAGGTTGGAGATCACTCCACGACTCAATCTGATAAGCCCCCACAAACCCCAAGACACTAGCAACACATCTACTAAGTCAAATAAAATTCCCTCGGCCCCCAGGCACGAGGTCACATGCACCCTGGACCAATGCCATCCCTCTGGCGATCTTACAATTTAAAAGCCACTTTAAAAATGCCGATTTTTCTTAAAACGGTTTTCTTGATTTTTAAAATGATCTAGGTGCAAACATAATGCCATCTAACCATGCAATCTAGTATCATACAGTACCAGGAGTATTCTAAAAATAATCTGGGGTTTTCACGAATTTTTTATAATTTTTTAGGCAACTATCAGATTTACCAACTGTAAAAATAACATACTAGACATGATCAAAATGCATACAGAAGCATTAGAGGGCATTCCATACAGTTTGGAAGAATCCAACCCACTTGAAAAGCTTTCCGTAGGCAAAGCCGAAGTCGGGGAAGCGCCGAACCCTCAAACCGTCGAAACGCCAAACCGTGTTGCGCGCGCTGCCGCGCACCTCGGAAAAAATCTCCGGAAGCTCAAATAATCACCCGAGTCCGCCACAAATTCCTGCGCACTCCACCTCACTTCTCTGCCAACTCACATCACGCGTGCATGCATGCAAGCTCCCTCGGCTCCGCGCGGTGAAACCAACCAAAATCGGCCAAGCAGCACAACAACTGCTCCACAAGATGCAAGGAAAAAGGAAAAAACTAACTAAGCTCGGCTAGCACCCAACTCACACGTTAACTGGGCAAAGAACCAGCCCCGGCACGCGCACGGCCCCGACCGACAAAATGCCCGCGCGCCCACGCAATCCGCGCGCAGTTCTCACGCAAGCTGCGCGGTGCGCTCCAGCTGCCCGCGCGGTGCGTGCTCCAGCAGCGCGCGGCCGCGCGGCGCATGCGCTAGCCGCGCGCGGCACCCCTGCGTGCGAGCTCCAACCGAGCCCCCCGCTGCCTGCTGCTGTCTCGCCAAGCCGTGGACAAAGCAGTCAACATACCAACCCAACCTCATCCAAGAACCAAAAAAAAACCAAACCAAGCTTGGAAAGAAAACTGCCACTTACCTTGCTTGAAGCTCGACGCGCGCGCGCTCCGCTCGGCTCCTAGCAGCCGGTCCACACCAACCTCATGCACACACCTCCGCTCGGCTAATCTCAAATGTCGATCCCAGTTGCCACTAAAACTCAGGACACAAGCTCTCAACATATCCCCTAGAGTCTGAATGGTCCGCTCGGACTGTCCGTCAGTCTGTGGGTGAAAAGCAGTGCTGAAATGAAGTTGGGTCCCCAAGGCTGTCTGCAGGCTCATCCAGAAGTGCGAAGTGAACCTCGGGTCCCTATCAGACACAATCGAAGTCGGTACTCCATGCAGCCTCACAATCTCATCCATATACAACTGTGCCAATCTCTCCAGAGTCCAACTCGATTGTATAGGCAGAAAATGGGCTGATTTGGTCAATCGATCCACAATCACCCAAATAGGTGACCTCGGTAATCCAACAATGAAATCCATAGTCACTCGATCCCATTTCCATTCAGGTATTGGAAGGCTTTGTAACTTGCCAGCTGGAACCTGATATTCAGCCTTATTAACTTGCTGACAAGTTAGACAATAGGCAACAAACCTTCCAATATCTCTTTTCATGCCATTCCACTAGAACTGTGCTCTCAAATCTCTATACATCTTAGTTCCCCCAGGGTGGAGGGTGTAAGGTGTATAGTGAGCTTCTCTCAGAATCAGCTCTCTAATCTCCAAGTCCACGGGCACACAATAGCGGTCCCTGTACCTAAGTACTCCCGCTGCGTCAACAGAGAAGTCCCCACCCTGACCATGCTGAATGTGATCTCTAATCCTCTCAAGATAGGGGTCCACACTCTGTTTCTCTCTAATCCTGTCTAACAGAGTGGGCTGCAAGACCAAAGACTAGCAGAATCCCCACGGGACACAATCTCAATATCCAGTCGCCTCAACTGCTCCCTCAGTGGCATCTGCTGAGTGATCAATAAGCTCAAAGACTGCCCTGCTCGCCTACTCAAGGCATCCGCGACCACATTGGCCTTGCCGGGATGATACTGTATGCTCAGATCGTAATCCTTTAACAGCTCTAGCCATCGGCGTTGCCTCAAATTGAGCTCCTTCTGAGTAAACAAATACTTCAGACTTTTGTGGTCGGTAAATATCTCACAGTGCTCGCCGTAAAGATAGTGTCGCCACAGCTTCAAAGCAAATACAACAGCGTCTAGTTCCAAATCATGCGTGGGGTAATTCTTCTCATAATCCTTTAATTGTCGCGACGCATAAGCAATTACCCTGTTACGCTGCATCAACACACAACCTAAGCTGCTATGGGAGGCATCACTATAAACCACAAATCCCTCCCCCATCACTGGCAACGCAAGAATCGGCGCTGATATCAATCGCAGTTTCAACTCATCGAAGCTCTGCTGGCACTGCTCAGTCCAAATATATCTCGTCCCCTTCCTAGTCAAACGGGTGAGGGGAGTAGAGAGCTTCGCAAAGCCCTCTACGAACCGACGGTAGTATCAGCCCAAAAAGCTCCGAACCTCTGTCACCGTCGTAGGTCTAGGCCAATCCCGAATGGCATAAATCTTCGTCGGGTCCACTGCCACTCCTGCGGCTGAAACCACGGCCTAAAAATGAAACTTTCCGAAGCCAGAATGCGCACTTCTTCAATTTGGCATACAACTCCTTCTCCCTCAGAAGTTGCAGCACAATCCTTAAGTGCTCCTCATGCTCTATGTCGCTTTGGGAATACACCAAGATGTCGTCGATGAACACCACTACAAAACGGTCTAAGTACGGCTGGAATACTCGGTTCATCAGATCCATAAAGGCGGCAGGGGCATTAGTCAATCCAAATGGCATCACCGTGAACTCGTAATGCTCGTACCTAGTCCTGAACGCTATCTTTGATACATCCTCGGCCTTCACCCTCAACTGGTGGTAATCGGACTGAAGGCCTATCTTCGAGAAGACCGTAGCTCCCTGAAGCTGATCAAACAAATCATCAATCCATAGGAGGGGATACTTATTCTTGACGGTCACCTTATTTAACTCTCGGTAGTCCACGCATAACCTGAGTGACCCGTCTTTTTCTTCGCAAACAGAATCGGCGCTCCCCACGGAGAAACACTGGGTCTAACAAACCCTCGATCCAACAAGTCTTGCAACTGAGTCTTCAGCTCTCTCAACTCTGCAGGTGCCATCCTGTAGGGTGCCTTGGAGATTGGTGCAGTTCCAGGGACTACATCAATCACAAACTCTATCTCTCGGTCCGGCGGCATCAAAGATAACTCTGGAGGAAACACATCCGGTCACTCTCGGACAATAGGGATGTCCTCGAGTCCGGGCATCGCCGTAGGCACCTCTACCACAGTCGCTAGAAAAGCGACACAACCACGACTTAGCATCTGTCGTGCTCTGGCAGAAGATATCGTCGCCGCAAACAAAGTACTCTGGCATCCCATATATACATACTCCTCCTGACCCGGCTCACGAAGGGTCTCTGTCCTCTCTACAGTCAATGGTAGCATAATACTGGGACAACCAGTCTATACCCTACACTACATCTAAATCCCGGAGCTGACGAAGGACCAACAGTTCAACAGGCAAAATCCAGGGTCCTAACTACACTGGGCAGGACCGACAACACTCGTCTACGTGCAACATGTGATCTGGAATCTGAACCTCACGAGCACAAGCTAACGATCTTTTCTCTAGCCCATGCAAAGATGCAAATGCCCTACTGATGAATGAATGCGATGCTCCGGTATCAAACAATGCTCTAGTGCGAGTAGAGGAGATAAGAATAATACCTGCTACCACCTGGCTAGCTGCCAAAGAATCCTCAACTTGAGAGGTGTACACTCGCCCGCTCGGAGGTGGTCGCCTATCTGGCTGTTGCGACGAAGTGGCCCGATCCCCCTGGCCAAAACTCGGCGAAGCTCCTACCATCTGCAAAGGCGGAGGAGGAGTCGATGCTGTCGATGGTACTGGCGACCCTACTCTCGGACAAGACCACGCCATGTGTCCCGGCTGTCCACAACGGTAACATCGGCCCTGTCGCTGCTCACACTGCTGAGGTGTATGAGGTCCGCCACAAATAACATATCTGTCGGGACGCCTTTGCTGCTGCGGCGGCTGCTGCTGTCTAGGCGGCCGAAAACCTCCAGGCCTCTGTCTCCCCTGAGACCCACGACCCTGAGACTGGTGTCGTGGTGGTCTCGATGGTCTCGGCCTACTCGGTTGTCCAAAATCCGACGGCGCTCGACGCTTCTCCCCGGAGCTGGTCCCTGGCGCTCCATCCCTCTCTGACATAATCACCGATCCTCGGGCAACCCACCGAGCATGCTCTATAGCCGCATCCAGAGTCGGCGATCTATGCGAATGCACAAGGTGATATATGTCCTGATGTAGACCTCTCTAAAAAAGATCGACCCTTTGAGCCTCATCCTGGGCGACATGGGGTACACTGCTCAACAGTCGCTGAAACTCGCGAACATACTCATGAAGAGGCCGACTCCTCTGCTGAAGACGTCGCAGATCCCCTTCCAGTTTCTGCTTTGCACTGTCGGGAAAATAGGCCTCGAGTAGCAAAGCACGAAACTCCGCCCAAGTCAACAACTGTACTCCCGGTGGTCCCACTTGACGAACTTGACGCCACCAAGTCTCGGCGTCCTTCTCTAGAAAGTGGGTGGCCAGATGCACCTGATGCTTCTCCTGGATAAACAAATTCTCGAACAGCTTCTCCATTGCTGCAATCCAGTTCTCTGCCTCCCAAGGCTCCGAACTCTGCCCTGAAAATCGCGGAGGATGAAACTGGCTGATGTATGACAACCGGTCAGTGAGCTCCCTCTGCTCCAATACTGTCAATGGGGCAATCTGAGTCGAAGTCGATGATGTCGCGACTGAAGGTACTGCTGATGGTGCTACAGGAGATGTCCTCTGCTCAAGCAAGCGCATCATGCGCTCCATGTTCTCCTCCTGGCGCTTGGTCGCCTCCTCCTGGCGCCGTAACGCCTCAGACATCTGGGCTACCTGGGCCCGTAACTCCTGGACCTCACTCTGCTCGGCCTCCCGCTGCTCGGGCTCCTCATTTGACGCAGGATGCCCCCTCGTCGCTGCACGACGTCTCGGAGGCATCGCAACAAAAGCAAAATGTCAGAGAACAGAAATCTCTCGACCAGATCGAGCGAAAGTCTAAAACATGTCACCCATTCTAAAGCATTATGTTGTCTGCAGCCAACATAACCACTTTAGAGAATAAACATGTAAGGTCACTCGCCCCAAATCCCCTGGGGAGTTACAGACTCAATCAGGACTCTCGCTAAAGTCACGTCTCTCACGACAATCATCCTACTGTCCAACCAATAGCCTAGGGTCACTAAGTCCTCAACGACCTATACACCTAGGCTCTGATACCACCCTAATCTGTCACGCCCCGCGGTCGAAACTGCGATCCGGGCTCGTCAACAGATCCGCCGCCTGCACGGGATTTTCCGCACAGACGAAGCGTCTAACCTGCAAGAAGAACTATAGCTACACAAATATCAGAGCTGAAAAGATACTAAAGCTATAGAAACATAAACTGAACAGCTGAAATCAAAATACATCCAAGATCCAAATACATAAAGTCCTCTCACTAAGACATAATACAACACAGACTGTCCAGTACAAAAGAGAAAACTCAAAATACAGGGTAATTCTACCTCTGACACATACAGACTCGGGTAAGAAACTAGTCGGCCACGCCCTTACCTCGGTTTGCTGTCTCCGCACGAGATGAACCCGGAACAGTGCCTCCGGAAAATCTGGCACCACAGCAGGTGTGAGAACTATAGCAAAAGGTAGTTCTCAGTGGGTACCGTCATCAATATCCACGGTATGCCCACTAAGTCTACTGGAGGCAAAACAGATAGATATGCAGCTGGATAAAATGAAAGCTGGAAATAAACTACAGCTACATGCCTCAAGTATCATGCTCAAAGGAAAAACACATCTAAGAACATGCTATGCACCCACTCACTCACATAACCCAATTTCAGTGACTGCCACATCGGGTCCAGTCAAGCCTGCGCCCCCTGGTGTATCAACCAGGGCGTCCCATCGGACTATCTCAGTATCACGCAAAGCGACCAATAGTGTAACAACTAGGCGCATCATCATCATCGCATCCGGAGCGTAACTCGAGGGGAGCGACCCCACCGAGCTCAAACGTGCCTTATCTGGCATAAAAAACGGCATCTGCAGGCTACAATCCACGATCAAACAGATCGGAAAACTCGAATACCAACATCCCACACTCATGTCTAGGTTGGAGATCACTCCACGACTCAATCTGATAAGCCCCCACAAACCCCAAGACACTAGCAACACATCTACTAAGTCAAATAAAATTCCCTCGGCCCCCAAGCACGAGGTCACATGCACTCTGGACCCATGCCATCCCTCTGGCGATCTTATAATTTAAAAGCCACTTTAAAAATGCTGATTTTTTCTTAAAACGGTTATCTTGATTTTTAAAATGATCCAGGTGCAAACATAATGCCATCTAACTATGCAATCTAGTGTCATACAGTACCAGGAGTATTCTAAAAATAATCTGGGGTTCCTACGAATTTTCTATAATTTTTTAGGCAACTATCATATTTACCAACTGTAAAAATAACATACTAGACATGATCAAAATGCATACAGAAGCATTAGAGGGCATTCCATACAGTTTGGAAGAATCCAACCCACCTGAAAAGCTTTTCGTAGGCAAAGCCGAAGTCGGAGAAGCGCTGAACCCTCAAACCGCCGAAACGCCAAACCGCGCCGTGCGCCCTGCCGCGCACCTCGGAAAAAATCCCCGGAAGCTCAAACAATCACCGGAGTCCGCCACAAATTCATGCGCACTCCGCCGCACTTCTTTGCCTACTCACAGCACGCGTGCATGCATGCAAGCTCCCTCGGCTCCGCGCGGTGAAACCAACCAAAACCGGCCAAGCAGCACAACAATTTGCTCCACAAGATGCAAGGAAAAAGGAAAAAACCAACTAAGCTCGGCTAGCACCCAACTCACACGTTCACTGGGCAAAGAACTAGCCCTGGCACGCGCACGGCCCCGACCGACAAAATGCCCACGCGCCCACACGATCCGCGCGCAGTGCTCGCGCCAGCCACGCGCTGCGCTCCAGTCGCCCGCGCGGTGCGTGCTCCAGCCGCGCGCGGCGCCCTTGCGCGGCCGCGCGGCGCCTGCGCCAGCCGCGCACGAGCTCCAACCGAGCCCCCCCGCTTCCTGCTGCTGTCTCGCCAAGCCGTGGACAAAGCAGTCCACACACCAACCCAACCTCATCCAAGAACCAAAAAAAAACCAAACCAAGCTTGGAAAGAAAACTGCCACTTACCTTGCTTGAAGCTCGACGCGCGCGCGCTCCGCTCGGCTCCTAGCAGCCGGTCCACACCAACCTCATGCACACACCATCACTTCTCTCTTTTCACTTCTCTCTTTCTTCTTCTTCTTTTTTTTTTTTCCTGGTTGTAGTGGAGAAGAAGATTATGACGTGGCAGCTCATGAAGATGGTGGCTTGGTGCATGGTAAGCTAGGAGAGGTGAGAAGACCAAAATGCCCTTCAAAAAAAAAAAAAATCTAAATCCCACTCATTTCTTTCTTTTTTTTTTTCCTTTCTTCGTCGCCGCCAACTCACTTTTTGCCCCGAAAGCTCCCGCATCACTCCGAAACCTCCCGAACTCCACTGTAATAATAAAATACACATGTCCCAAGTAGTGTCCACTCAACATGCACAACTGCGGAGTCGGTGTAGTATACTCAAAATCTAGTACTCTACACTGGGGGAACTAAGATGTATAGAGATTTGAGGGCACAGTTCTGGTGGAACGGCATGAAAAGAGATATTGGAAGGTTTGTTGCCCATTGTCTAACTTGTCAGCAAGTTAAGGCTGAGCATCAGGTTCCAGCTGACAAGTTACAAAGCCTTCCAATACCTGAATGGAAATGGGATCGATTGACCATGGACTTTATTGTTGGATTACCGAGGTCACAGAGTGGAGCTGATGCTATTTGGGTAATTATGGATCGATTGACCAAATCAGCCCATTTTCTACCGATACAGTCGAGTTGGACTCTGGAGAGATTGGCATAGTTGTAACTGGATGAGATCGTGAGGCTGCATGGGGTACCAGCTTCGATTGTGTCTGATAGGGACCCGAGGTTCACTTCGCATTTCTAGAGGAGCCTGTAGACAGCCTTGGGGACCCAGCTTCATTTTAGCACTGCCTTTCACCCACAGACTGATGGACAGTCTGAGCGGACCATTCAGACTCTTGAGGATAGGTTGAGAGCATGTGTCCTGAGTTTTAGCGGCAGCTGGGATCGACATTTGAGATTGGCTGAGTTTGCTTACAACATTAGCTTTCAGGCGAGCATTCAGATGGCGCCCTACGAAGCATTGTATGGACGAAAATGTCGATCGCCATTATTTTGGAGTGACGTGGGTGAAAGGAAGACCTTGGGACCTGACTTGCTTATGGAAGCTGAAGAAAAGGTCAAGGTCATTCGGCGACATTTGGTGACCGCCCAGAGCCGGCAGAGGAGTTATGCCGATAGGAGACGGCGAGACTTAGAGTTTCAAGTTGGGGATCATGTTTTTCTAAAAGTCTCGCCATCTCGAGGGATACGCCGTTTTGGAGTGCGCGGAAAGCTCAGTCCGCGGTTCATTGGCCCGTTTGAGGTGTTAGAGCGCATTGGACCAGTTGCTTACCGAGTTGCGCTACCGCCACGTTTGGCAGGCACCCATGATGTATTTCACGTATCCGTCCTGAAGAAGTATGTTTTTTATCCCTCGCACGTTTTGGACTTCACTTCCTTGGAGTTGGAGGAGGATTTGAGCTATCAGGAGCGACCGATGCGAATTCTTGCCCGGGAGACAAGAATTGCGCAATCGGGTCATTTCTTTTGTGAAGGTCCTGTGGAGCCATCATGATGAGCGAGAGGCCACCTGGGAGCCTAAGGATGAGTTGAGGATTTCCTGTCCCCATTTATTTGAGACCCCTTCCTGAGATTTAGATTGTGAGAACCTGGATCCCCACGACTAGATTACTGGTTGACCAGTAGCCCCTGGAGGCCTATGTGGCGTGTCGGTGGCGTTTGTGCACCAATTGGACACTAGTGATGGACTCAGAGTGTTTAATTGATCACGAGAGTAGTCAGATGACTCCGTCGAATGCTTAGAAAAGTTTTGCGCGCAATGGATATTAAAATTGGGCTCAGCACGAAGTTTGGACAAAAGAACACCTTTCCGGATGCCTTCGGCAATTTTTAGAGTTGGAGTTTGACAAATCAGACTTCGGATTTGGATTCAGCGCGCGAAAATGATAAAAACGGACTATTTACTGGTTGTTTTCGGAGTCCGGATGACCTGGCACGGTTTTCGAGGCAATGGACACTGTTCTGGCGGTCGGGGGCAGCGTCGGCAGCGGCGGAGCGCGGCGGCGCGGGCTCGGGCAGGCGGCGGAGCGGCCGCGGGCAGGTGTGCGGGCGGCGCGGGCAGGAGCGCAGTCCACGGGGCCGGCGTGCACCGGATGGCGGGACGCGTGGCAGAAGGTGGTTGGTCGGTGCAGTGCACCGGGACCACGGTGCTGGCAGGGCTCGTCTCGGGGCGCGTGCCTGGCAGGGGCGCAGGCTTTCACGGGGAAGGCGCGCGGGCCCTACCGCGGCGTCAGCGGGGGCAGGCCACGTGTCGGCCTCCCATTCGCTGGTCAGCGCGCGATGGGACGCGTCGCTGCGGCCGGCGTCAGAGCGGGCGTGGGAGCGGTCCACGTGGCGGCCCCTGATTGGCCGCCATTGTTCGGTGGTCGCGGTGCACGGGTCCAGGGACACGTGTCGCCTCACCATTGGCCGAGCGATGGTGAGGTGGCGCCTCGCTGGCGCGGCGCGGGCGCGTGGACCGCGGCTGGGCCGGTTACTGTAGCCGCTCGAAAGTTTTCGGGCGCCGAAAGTTGCGCCCGAAAGTCGGTTTTTGGCCTTTAAGGGCCCGAAAGGCCCCTTTTTTTCTCCTTTTTCCCTTTCTGGCTTCGCCCGAGCACACCAGGAGAGGGAGAGGGCGATTCGTGGCGGGGTTTTCGAGGGCGCACGAGCGCGCCGTGGACTCCGTGGAGCGCGCAAGGTGCTCCAAAGAGGCTTGTGGGCGCGATGGACGTCATGACGTTGTCGAGGTAGGCCCCGTTTGTTGTTTTGCGGTATTTGTGGCACAGTTTTGAGTTTTCCTTTTTGGATTTTGTATTTGACCCCACGCCCTCATGCGTGTTAGGGACGCATGCTCCGTTTTGCGTGCAGATTCGAGGTACGTGCATCGTTTCGCGTGCAGGTCATGTTGGCGCGCATCGTTTTGCGTGCGGGTTTTAATGGCGTACTTTGTTTTGCGTGCAGGTTTGGTGGCCGCGCATCGTTTTGGGCGCGGACTCGTAAAGTGTGCACCGTTTTGCATGTTACTTGTTGTACGAGCTCGGATTGAGGCGTGCCTTTACACTCTTTGGATCTACGCGTCACAAGGATTACCGTCGTGTTTTCGGGGAATTTTTTGAGATTCGCCCGAAGGTATACTTCTTTCCCCTTTACTGTGCAGAGTATTACAGTTGTGTTTGTTGTGGACTTCCGCGCTCACCGTGTTGTGGAATTTGTAACTCGGCCACCGGGACTCGAATTTTGACGTGCAAGTACTCGTTTCGAAGGTCTCAACGCGGCGATCCCGACAGTATTTTTGATGGATTGTTCAGAGTCCGTTCTGCAGGTGAAAATTGCACATCTTCGGGGCTGGTTTCAACAGATGGTGTATACTTGGATATTTTAGCATAAAGTGTAACTTTGGACCTTTTGTTGTACCTAGGAGGGTTCGCGAGTGTTTTTGGAACACTGCAAGGAGCCGAGGTGGCGCGACATGTACCGTGGATACGGGTTCAGCGGATTGTGCGAGCAAGTGGCCACGCTCTTCACCGACCCCAGGTTTGCCTTGGATTGAACACTTCAGATGGGTAAGCTTAATATCAATAACTGTATAAGGCAATGATTATGTTATGGCAAATATAAGTGCACTTGTGGGGATGTCACCCCTCGATGACTGACAGCATGCATATTTGATGTACAACCGATATGAGCGAAAGGTAAGCAAGGAATGGCCTACTTGGGTGAGATTGGTATACCATAGTAGGAATACTTTAGCATGCTTTGCTAATATATGTTTCACCCACTTTTATCGTTTCTGAGGACAAAAGCATGCTTGTATGGACATGTAGTTAGGCCATCTTTTATTGCTACACTACTTATTGGAACTTGACTTAGGAGAAACCATGCTTTTTCTTTATTCTTCTTTGTTAGTCAGGTGGTCAGTGTTGCTCGGGTTCGAGCAGGGATCTGGGTAGTGTAGTCGGGACTTGGTGTCTGGGACAGGTTAGATTAGTTGTGGGGCTTTGCGGCAACCGCGGATATTGGGCGGTTGACCGGATATTTATTTATGCACCAGATTGGGTATCTGAATTCTTTAGTGGACAGAGTTTTCCACTTTGATCATAGTCTTGATCAAAGTCCTGCTATACAGAGATACTTTACTCGTGTGGGTCGCTCCCCTCGAGTGCCACTCTTGAGTTTCCGATCGGACGGTTTAGATGCCGATCTGTTACTTACTTTAGTTTCCGATCGGACGGTTTAGATGCCGGTCTGTTACTTTAGTTTCCGATCGGACGGTTTAGATGCCGATCTGTTACTTACTTTAGTTTCGATCGGACGGTTTAGATGCCGATCTGTTACTTACTTTGGGATGCGGGCCATGTGGGCCGATCCCGCGGTTTCGAGTCATGTGTGCAGATTCCGCTGAGCAGGCAATGCCAGTTTTGCTGGTGGCACCAGATTGGGTTTATTACAGATATTCGTTTTATTGTTGCACTCGTGTCGGGGGGACCGAGTGAAGTCTAGTAGCTGTGTCTAGACCAGTGCTAGTGTTGTCGGGAACCGTTTGGGGATCGACGGTTGTCCCAAGGTCATTGTGAGTTGTTGACCGTTGTACGAGAGGCATAGGCAGGCATGGCAGGCATAGGCAGGCATAGCAGGCATGGCAGGCATGGCAGGCATAACAGGCATAGGCAGGCATGGCAGGCATAGCAGGCATAGAGGCATGATAGCTGTTGAGAAGCTCCAGTTTCCTTATTTCAGTCTTTACGGCTTTGGTTAGTTATTGTCTTTTGAGGACTTAGTGGGCAGACCGTCGAGTCCGGCGGTGGTACCCACTGAGAACTCCCTTTTTGGTGTATTTCTCACACCCTTTGGGGGTTTTCCCCCTTCTTTTTCCTTCCTCTCCTTTGTTTTGCAGAGTCTTAGCGGGTGTTGCTGATTCTGCGGTCGATGATCGAGGTGAGGGAGTCGCGAGCTAGATCCCTACCCATGTTTGGAGAGTAGCGGTACCCCTTCAGAGGAGAGCTTTAGTAGATTAGTTGTTTTATTTTCCTCTTTTGAGAGACTGATGTAGTGAGGATTTTATTTGTATTGAGAGTCTGTACACTGATGTATTTATTGGAGATACCTCCCTGTTGAGCTATGAGTCTTGTATCTGAGGTTATTGTACGATTATTATTTTTGGGAGGTGGACGTTGTTGTATTATTTTCAGTTGTACAGTGGTTGATTTTAATTATACAGCAGATTTTCATTTATAGCTCTGATATCTGTTAGCTGTAGTACTTTTCTTGCAGGTAGGACGCTTCGCCTATGCGGGGTTTGGCATAGGTGGCGGATCTGTTGGCGAGCCCGGGTCGCAGTTTCGACCCCGGGGCGTGACATAGATTCTATTTGATTTCGTGGACGAAACCTTTTTAAGGAGGGGAGGATGTAGAGTACCGGGCTTAGGTGTAGAGCACCGACTCCGCAGATGAGCATGGTAGGTGGATATCACTTGGGACATGTGTATTTTATGATTACAGTGGAGTTCGGGAGGTTTCGGATCGATGCGGGAGCCTCCGGGGTGAAAAGTGAGTTGGCGGCGTCGACATCAGGAGCTTCAGCCTGCGGATCGGCCTGGGAGGCTTGGAGTTCCGTAACTGGGCGATGGGTTCCGGAACCGAAGGTTTGGTTCCGGAACCGGGCTTGGAGTTCCGGAATCGGGTGGTGGGTACCGGTCTGAAGAGGGGGTACCGGTACCCCAGCCTCCAGATTTCGGGATTTTGATGATTTCTTATTTTGAGTGAGGGCTTTTGCATCTTTTCACTTCCCAGCTACCCACTTCACCGTCCACACACCTCGCCACCTTCATTAAATAGCCCAGCCACCACCCCTTCTTCTCCATTACAACCAGAGGAAGAGAAGAGAAGAGAAAGGAAAGGAGATGTTGTGGATGGTCCTTGTCCTACTGTGACGTGATCGAGCGGAGCGCGCGCGCGCGGCTGGCAGCATCCAAGGTGAGTTTGATGCTTCTCCAAGCTTTAGATTTTTGGGTTCTTCTTTGGATTTTGAGTGGGATTTTGAGCTTGGATTTTGTTGCTTTCCTTCCCTCTTTTTGCCCTTGGCCATGAGGAGCAACTTGCTGCGTGGGCTGTGGTTTTCGGAGTTGCACTGTGCGGAGCCGACGAGGGTGCATGCATGCGTGCGTACTGTGGGCTGGCAGCGGAGTGGGCCGGAGCACGCAGGGACCTTGCTGAGGGACTTGGGAGGCTGTTGTGAGCTTCAGGGGATTTTCCGAGTCACTCGACAGAGTGCGCGCGCGCGGGGTGCAGTTTCGGCAAATTGTGGGTTCGGCGCTTCCTCGACTTCGGCTTTGCCTACGGAAAGCATTCTAGGTGGGTTGGAAACTCTTTCAAACTGTATGGACTGCCCTCTAATGCTTCTGTATGCATGTTGATCATGTCTAGTATGCCTATTTTTACAGTTGATAAATCTGATAGTTGCCTAGAAAATTACAGAAAATTTATCGGAACCCAAGATTATTTTTAGTATACTCCTGGTACTGCATGACACTAGATTTAATGGTTAGTTGACATCATACTTGCACCTGGACCGTTTTAAAAATCAAGAAAATCGTTTTAATGAAAATCGGCATTTTTAAGAATGGTTTTTAAATTTTGAGATCGCCAGAGGGGTGGCATGGGTTCAGGGTGCATATGTCCTCGCGCCTGGGGGCCGAGTGGATTTTATTTGACTTAGAGGATGTATTGCTAGTGTCTTGGGGTTTTTGCGGGCATATCAGATTGAGTCGTGGCGTGTTCTCCGACCTAGACATGAGTGTGGGATGTTGGCATTCGAGTTTCCGATCTGTTTGATCGTGGACTGTAGCCTGCAGATGCCACTTTTTATGCCAGACGAGACACGCTTGAGCTCGGTGGGGTCGCTCCCCCGGGTTACGCTCCGGATGCGATGATGATGATGCGCCTAGTTGATACACTAGAGGTCGCTTTGTGTGATACTGAGATAGTCCGATGGGATGCCCTAGTTGATACACTAGGGGGCGCAGGCTTGACTAGACCCGATGTGGCAGCCACTGAGATTGGGTTATGTGAGCGAGTGGATGCATAGCATGTTCTTAGTTGAGTTTTTCTTTGAGTATGATACTTGAGGCATTTTAGCTGTAGTTGCATTTCAGCTTTCCTTTTATCTGTATATTGCATACCTATTGTTGTGCCTCCAGTAGACTTAGTGGGCATACCGTGGATATTGGTGACGGTACCCACTGAGGATTACCTTTTGCAGTAGTTCTCACACCCGTTGTGGTGACAGGTTTTCCTGAGGCGGCTGTTCCGGCTTCGGCTCGTGCGGAGACAGCTGATCGAGGTAAGGGCGTGGCCGACTAGTTTCTTATCCGAGTCTGTCTAAGAGTCAGAGGTAGAGGTACCCTGTATTTTTGAGTTTTCTCTTTTGTGCTGGACAGTCCGAGGTTGTATTTATTTTCATAGTGAGAGAACTATATATTTTGGATTTTTGGATTTTTGTAGATTCAGATGTTCAGTTTATGATTTCTGTAGCTTTAGTTTCATTTCAGCTTTGATATTGGTTTAGCTATAGATCTTACTTGCAGGTTAGTCGATTCGTCTGTGCGGGGAGTCCCGTGCAGATGGCGGATCTTTTGTCGAGCCCGGATCGCAGTTTCGACCGCGGGGCGTGACAGTCTGAATACTTGCCATCATAGCAGGTGATTTGTTGACACTCCTGTCTATGATAGGAAACTCAATTTCAGGTATTATTTTTTGTGGTGCCCTAAGTGTAGCTTTTGTTTATAGAACTTGAATCTGAATTATGCCTTCCTTGTTCATGTATTCTACATTCTCTGCATCCAAGTCTCCTGTGATGCCACTAAGCTATCAGGGACAATCTGTAGATGCTATTAACCAGACACATCAAGTGCGGTTTAACTAGAAAAACAAATATTTTGTCAATCAGAGTCTTTTGATTCCAAGAGGAATTACAAATGATTTAGCAGGAGCGTGTTGTAACATTTCAAATGAAAATATCAATATTATACGGTAATGATGCAAATTGTTTTGCGGTATGAATAAATGCGGGTGGTCAATAAACATGGACACTGAGAAAACTCTGTTAGGCAGGTGGATTCACATCTCTTTCTGCACCTCTTTTAGACTGTTGATTTTCTATGTGAACACTTCAAAGGGACAAGTTTCATCACATTGCACAGTTTGAGGCACATATTGTTCATCGAAGGATGTGAGAACTTTTTGGATCCTCTGTGAGGATGCTATGAAATTTTTGAGCCCTGGTGATCAACTTGATGATCAACTTGATGTTATCTAAACCAACCATAAATTCATATGGTGATAATTCATGTTCTTTTATGTTTATTATAGGGAAAGCACCGTAGGTGCTTAATCACAAGTTTATGATTGGAGTTCACTCCCTCGCAGCAATATCTGTAAGGTGTAATTCTAGTGTAACAAGGACTCTAGTGGTTGTTGGAAGAAATGATATTTGCTATTGTTTGGAACAATTAAAAGTTGTGATTTATATTATATAATGTGAATAGCTTCATTGTAATTTCTTCAAATTCTTCATTGTGTTTAGATGAATGACATTTAATTCTAAAGCAGAAAAGATCAGTTTCCCTTAGGCTCCGTTTGGTGAGCGGAATAAGGGGGGATAAGGACTTATCCCCCAAGTTATATCCAAATGCAATTAGCAAGGGGGTGGGAACAGCTGTTTTCGTTTTTCTGGAATAAGCTGATATAAGATTGGAATTATTATTCCAGCTTTTTTTTGGAACAAGGTTTGTTTCCATTTGAGAATAAACTTAATTAAATTAATATAATTTTAATTATTATTTTAACTCTTTAATTAATTCAATATTTTAATTAATTTAATTAATTTATTAACTAATTATTTAAGTATTTAGATAATTAACTAATTATTTAAGACAATTAAAATTAAAATTTTTAACATTTATAAATTTTTAAATTTTAAATTTTAAATTTTATAGCTTTTAAAATTTTTAACTTTAATTTTTAATAAATTTATCATATAATTTTAATAAATTATATGATAAATTTTTTTAATAATTTTTTTTATATATAAGTAAAATATAAATTTTAATAATTTTTTTAATAAATATTTTTAATTAAATATTTAAAATCATATCAGTAAAATTTTAATCATAAATTAAAATTTTAGTTCTCTTTATTCTTCTTATTCCTTTTTAATTTATCAAACACAATTTTCTTTATACCCGGTATAACTCTTAAATTCAACCAAATAGAAATTTACACTATTTCCTGCTAATATCATAACTTATATCTATCTCCGGTATAACTAAATTTTTTTTATTCCCGAACAAAACGCAGCATTAAGGACTGTGTTATCATCATCCAAAGCATACTGTTAGGGACTAAGCATTTTTTTTTTTTTTAGTTTTATTCTTTGCAATCATTCAAACTCTAATAAAGGAGTTTGTTGCCACAGGTTTAAGCATCTCTATGGATATCAAAACTACGGATGTAGAAGCCGAAGAGTCAAGTGTAGTGTTCTTAGAGCTTTTAGATGTAAAAAATAGGGTGTTTTAGGAGCTCGGAGCCTTCCGTTTTGGCTTATAGTTCTCTTAGGTGGCTTGGGGCCAGTGACCTATATATACTTAAACAACTTAGTTATACTTTTTTCTCTTAAATAATAGAATACAATATTCCTCAGACTCTTTCTCTCTTTTCTATTCTTAGTCATAGAACAAGCAGATTTAAGTAAGCAAGTGGAGTGATAGGCTTGCTCACTTCGCATCCTTTGGGCTTTACAAGCAATTTTGCTTTTAAGTCCATCACAATAAGCTCCTAAAAATTTGTTTTCTCTCATTCTTAGCTTTTGTTGGAAATCTTCTTTTTTTTTTTTTTTTTTTTTTACGCTATGTTCCTTCTTCTATCAGAATTTCCGATGGGCAAACAATTTTGTTTGGGTCTGGATTTTGGACAGAATTGTGCCAAATTTAATATATTTTCAATTTAGATAAAAAATTTAAGTATCTTTTCGTGCCTTACGGTACGGGCGATACGTATCGTGCCACCAATTAGGGGGCACGATATATGGAAGTCTCTTTCGGTCCCTATATGTCACGATACCCTCTGAGTATCGAATGAGACAAAACGATACCCAGAGGATATCACGGCACGTGCGGATGTGTGCCAGCGCACAATGTTTTTATTTTTTATTTTTTACTACGACCTTTTTTTTTTTTTTTTTTTTGATTTCTCTCATAAACCTTTATCCTTTCCTTATCTCTTTTTTTCTCTTCATTTCTATCTTTTATTCCTTGTATGATTTATTATTAAATTTTTATGGATAGATCTAATAATGGAATTATCAGCTTACTTGTGTTCTTTAGTAGTTAGTCTAGCCATCGTACGGTCCTTTATCGAATCAATACGAATGAATATTACAAATCAGAAAAAATAATTTTCTTTATAAACTATAATTATATTTTATTTCGAAGATGGCTACTGTATTAAGTTATTAACTAGTAAATTAATAAGTTATTTTTGACATTAGATCGAGACAAATCAATATATAATCAAAATTTATAATTATTATTCTAAAATTTTTAAAATAACATTATAAAGTTTTATTGGATTCAAAAAAAAAGTTAAAATAAGATCGTACCAAGTGTGCCATTAGGAGGTTGTGTGTACCCGTCTTGCGTGCCATGTGTCAGCACGCAAGCGTGCCTGCACCTTATCGTGTCAGGCAATGGTCGGCATATCCCAGTGCCACGACATTTTAATTCTTGCTTTAGACCGTGTGTGTTTGGCCTATATTCATGAAAGTAATTTTATTGCCAAAAGTGATTTTTTTTCTTCAATAAATTATTTGGTAATTTTTTTTTTCCAAACCGGGAATGTTTGGATGCACAGTAAAATAAATTGCTATAGAGTTTATAAAGTGTGGTTTTGGTTAAAAAAATGTGCGGTTTTTCAAATTTTAAAATAGTTGGATACATATTATACAATTTTACAATTTATTTTAAAATTTTAAAATTTTAAAAAATAAAAAAATATTAATTTTAATATTTTAAATTTTAAAATTAAAAATTTGATAATTTGAAATTAAAAGTTAAAATTTTAAAATTTGAAATTTAAAATTTCAAAACTAAAAATTTGAAAAATTGAAAAGTAAAATTTAAATTTAAATTTTAAAAATTGAAATTAAGAAATCTAAATTGTAAAATTAAAATTTATTATTTTAAAATATTAAATTTTAATGTTTAAAAATTAAAATCAATATTCTAAATTTTAAAATTTAAAATTTAAAATTTTAATTTTAATTTTTTTATTTGAAATTTGAAATTTTAAAGTTGAAATATAGAATTTAAATTTTGATATTTAAAAATTGAAATTGGAAATTAAAATTTAAATTTTAAAATTTGAAATTCAAAATTTGGAATTTAAAATTTAAAATTTGAATTTTTAAATTTGAAATTTAAAATTTAAAATTTAAAATTTGGATATACATTCAAATTTGAAAATTTTAAAATTTAAATTAAAATTTGAAAATTTTAAATTTAAAAAATTTAAATTTAAATTTTTAAATTTAAATTTTTGTATTGAAAATTTAAATTTAAAATTTTGAAATTTAAAGTTTGAAATTTGCCATCTTGGATATCTTGGAGGTGAGGAGGCTTAAGAATGGTGATTTTTTTTTTTTGGTTTGAATGGATTTTTACTTTATCTCATTTTTTGATGCATAGGGTATAGAATAATTATGCTATAAAAAAAAAAATTATATTTTGATGCATCCAAACATATCCTCAGTGTTTTAAGGGTTCAAAATTGAAATTAGCTAAAACTTATTTATTAAAATTTAATACTAATTTTAGACTCAAATTTTAAATTTAAATTCAAATTTTAAATTTCAAATTTTAAATTTAAATTTGAAAATTTACATATTAAATTTTAAATTCAAAATTTAAATTTTGAATTTCAAGTTTAAATTTTAAAATTTAAAATTTACGTAATAAATTTAAAATTTAAAATTTTCAAATCTCAAATTTTAAATTTCAAAATTCAAATTTAAATTTTAAGATAAAATTTAAATTTTGAAATTGTTAAATTTTAACTTTAATTTTAAAATTTTAAAATTTAAAGTTTGAAATTTTAAGTTTTTATTTTCAAATTTGAAATTCAAATGTTACATTTAAAATTTAAATTCAAATTTATATTTTAGAATTTAAATTTTAAATTTACAATTTTTGTAATTTTAAATATTAAATTTAGATTTTATATTTAAAGTTTTTAAATTTTTAAAATTCAAATTTTATAATTTAAAATTTTTATTTTAATATTTGAATTTTTTTTAACTTTTAATTTTGTATTTTAAAATTAAAATAAATTTAAAATAAATTTAAATTTAAAATTAAAATAAATTTAAATTTTGATTTTTGATTTTTGATTTTAGATTTTAAATTCTAACTTTTAAATTTTAAATATTAATATCAAATTTTTGATTTTTTTTTTAAATTTTAAATTTAGATTTTATATGTAAATACCAAGTTGTAAATTTTTGTTCCGATTTTAAGTTCAAAATTTTACATTAAATTTAAATTTAAAATTGTTTTAAAATAATTTTTGTAAAAAATTTATTATTTGTAAATAAAAAAAATTACTTTGGAAAAATTATTTTTTATCTAAACTCAACCAATTGTTCAATTATTTTTAGTGAAACATATTTTTTAAAATCAAAATTAATTCTGGATAATTTATTTTTCCAACAGTTAGGCGTTAACAGGCCTGCAGTTTACCTGTTTCCACTCTCATTATGTAGGACGTACATAGGTTTAACTCCCTAATGTGGAAACCAATTGTGATGTTCTACTCATGTGCATTGATGATTAGGAATTTACAAGGGACAGCAAGAATGTGCCTTGGCCGAGAGTTACAGACCAAAAATTGCATTCCAGGAAATTGGTTAGTTGGTTGCTAGATTATTTAAGAATGCGTTGGAAAACTAATTTTATTCTCTGTGCACTTCATATTTCATCTATGCTCTTATTTCTCCGCATCCCTAGTTTCTTTTGATTATTTTTAAATAATTCTTAAAATATTTATAATTTGCTAAATATTTTTGTCAAAATTTAAATTTGCTATTTTTATGATAGCAGGGAAAGGTTCAATATCTTACAAAACTCTCACCATTTATCGTTCATGATTAACTGTTTTCAAGTGGCATACTCTTCCTCGAATCTCAGTTCCTAAGTTGGTGGGCAAAGTAAACAAAAACAAACAAGAAGATAAACGATGAAGAATGATTCACAATTTTCATTGAGACGTAAATGATTTAAATATACAATACATTATACTTTTTTATCTTTTTTTTTTTTTTTTACAATCCAACATAATATTACATTTAGTTTTTTACTTTTGATACCTTTAGCTATCCGTTGACGGAGGGGATTTCTATCTAAGTCTTTCATGTTTGAGCGCTATTTATTGAGTTACGCCCTTATCCTGGACTACTGCACCGTTCGCGGAAGGATCTGTAAAATATGAAAGTGAGAATTATAAAAATAATTTTCAGTGGATATAACCATCCAACAATAAGTTTGACCTACCAAATCCAAAGGAGACAACTAAAGTATATAGATAGATAATATGTAAAAATATAACTCTACACTATATGCAATATGACTATATGCTATGTCTCGTGCAAGTGCGATAATAAAATCTATGCAAGTAGGAACTATAATCTATTTTTATTTCACTATCTATTTCTATACTACACAACTAGCCTAAGGTTCCTTTACCTTAACCATGTCATTCGACTCGGTCTTGAGTCAATTATCTGCAGACTACAGCTACCATCTTGGCTTTGGGCGGGATCCCCCACACAAATCCTAGCCATGATCCGTTATTGACAGGAAGGATACACCACACACCTTCGGCAACACTGATACACACAATAAGCTTGGCGGGGATCTTTCACACATTGCCAGTTATAGGGTTCTCGGTAGGTGGGATCCCCCACACATCGCCAGTTATAAGGTACCCGGTAGGTGGGATCTCCCACACATACCTATGGGTACTGTCGTCCAGTGGGACGGGGGATCACCCACTGATAACAGTCGAGAATTCCGAAATTATTCTTCCTAAGGTCAAAGGGGTCCACTGTTTGGATAACAGTTAAGGATTCCGAAATTATTCTTCCCAAGGATACAAAGGTCCTTTATTAACCCTATTATACCGACCTTTCTAGGTTCACTATTATCTTTGTTCCAAGACCTATATTCAACGACACTAGGTCTAATGTCTTTATCTACCTAGGTTCATACGACTCTAGATTCACTTATTTTTCAACCTATATTTAATAACACTAGGTCCAAGTTCAACTTATCCCAATGGCCTATCTACCACTTATATATTTCCATCCTCCACTTGATGGCACTATGTTTACTAATTTAGTGTTGAGTTCTCTAAGTCCTAAAGCAAGTCAACTTACTTTACTAGTCCACAACACCACTCTATTTATCTGTCTCCACCTAGGCATACATATATATCCTATATATTTTTCTATGCCTATGTTCCATATCCACTAATAGTTAATTCAACCTAAGTATTAAAAGATCAATGCTTACTTATTTTACCAATCAATCTACCAATGTATGTGTAATAATCGAGAAATTTAAATCCACTTCAATAAAGAAATTTAAGTTCAAAAAGTTTCAGTGGGCCAAAATGACTGTAAAACATGGTACAGTTGTAATAGTGGCTATAACTTAAGTATGAATAGTAACCTTATAAAACGCCGATTTCTCCGGCCAACGTCGGCCGATCGACCATTCGGAATTTGAATCCGACAATCCAGATACTCAATTTGATCGGTCTCATCATTCTGAGCGCAATGTCACGATCCGTTTTTATGTTTGACGAGCCTGGGTCATCGAAAAGTGTGCAAAACTGTTAAATACACAGTTGAAGATGGATCGAGTAATTATCGAGGCTTAAACTCCACAAACCAAAATCGCTATTCGATAGATTTCGTCGAGCCGAACGTCGTGGTAAAGTCATTTTTTCAGTTTGACCACCCTAGTGCCTCGAAAAACACAAAAAGTAGTAAAAAAGGATAGTATTTTCTTTAAAAGGCTATTGTTTTATGGACCAGATGGAATAAGACTTTATGGAGAGGGACATATATGCAAATGTTACCTATAGTAGGGAGCTCGGGGCTGGGGGTGAAGAATGCAAGGACCTTTTTGCAAAAATTTCATCTTATACATATTTAATGCAAGGTGACTCTTAGGAGTTTGGAAGCTCTGCATTTAAGCTTGGCGCAGAGTTCCTCTTCCACGTCCCTTAGCCTCCCCTAAGTGCCGCAGCTCCTCCCGAGACCTCGGTGGCCGGGAAACCGAGTCCCAAGCAAGGTAGGACTTAAGCTCGGGTTGGAGAGGAGAAGGCATCACCAAACTCACTTAGCTTCCTCCCAGAGCTTCTTGAGACCTTCTCCTGCCTCCTGAAGTTGAAGCTCGAGGGAGCCCGGAGCTTGGGGTGGCCGCACGGCGCTGGTGGAGGAGAACTGGCTTCTTTCTTCTTCTCCAACTCCGGCTAGGTTGGTATTTCTCTCTCCTCTCACTCTCTTGGCCTAGGACCTTTAGCAGTAGACTCCATAGGTCTTGGGGAGTCTCCCTACCTGGCCTCATGGTCAGGGAAGCGCCGGTTTGCCGGCGGTGGAATTGCACTGCTGGAAACATAATGTATAGCTCCGCCTCGAGCTAGCCTCGCTCCCAGGGGCTTTCGCCGAGAAGTAAAATGCTCAGTTCCTCCCTCTGGTCCTGCTAAAGCCTCCCATAAAGTTTGGTGAGGTTTAGTGCAGTGTAGGGGTGGTGGTGTCGTGCCCTAGTTTCGGGCAATTTGGAGCTTGGCCGAGCTTCTTGCTACGGCGTCGGCGCCGTCCTCCGTCGCCGACGCCGTCCTCCGTCGCCGGCGCCGTCCTCCGTCGCCGGCCTTGCCCTCGATTAGCTCCACGAGGTCAAGAGGGACCTGTAGGTGCCCCTTGCATGTGACCCAAACCCCCTGTACAGAAGTTCACCATTGTTGAGCTCGGGGTTGGCCGCAAGAATGGAGTGCGGCCAACCGCCGCCACCACGCGTCGGCAATGGACGCAGGGTTGCGCATGGCACTGCCCTCGAGTTGCTGAAGTTGTTGATTGCCTTAGTTCTGCTCCAGAACACTTGTTCTGTTGAGTTGCCCAAACCGAGCCCTTGGTGCTTATGGCTTTGGCCGAGGTTGCTCCGGCGACCCCGCAACCCTTGGATGGTGTGCCCTCAACTCCACTGAACCTCCTGAGCTTGATTCTCACCTCAAATTGGGATTTGGTTGAGTGGATGGTTAATGCTAGCATGTCACACCCTAGGGAGAGCTAGGTTGCACCAAGACTGTTTGCAGCAGCTTGCGGCTTCTCCAGGGTGAGCCTCTGAATCCTCTCGACCTCCTGAGCATGATGTTCCCATCAGAACTGGAAATGGTTGAGTGGTTAAGTCGCAATGGCAACTTAAGCCTTAAGGCTTAGTGCAAGTTGACCCAGAGTTATCCTTGTGAGGACCTGGATCCCCACGATGTGATTACTGGTTGACCAGCAGCTTTTGGAGGCCTATATGGCGCGTCGGTGGTGTTTGTGCACCAATTGGACACTAGAGATGGACTCAGAGTGTTTAATGGATCATGAGAGTAGTCAGATGACCCCATCGAGTGCGTAGAAGTGGTCTTGCGCGCAATGGATATTAAAATTGGGCTCAACGCAAAGTTTGGACAAAAGAACATCTTTCCGGATGCCTTCGGCAATTTTTAGAGTTGGAATTTGGCAAAACATACATCGGATTTGGATTCAGCGCGCGAAAACGATGAAATTGGGCTATTTACTTGATTTTTACGCAACTGGTTACTGTTCACGCCGGAACAGTAACTCCGGCGGCCGGCGGGCAGCTCCGGCGATGGCGGAGGGCGGCGGCGGGCAGGCTCGGGATCGGCGGCGGGCAGGCGCGGGCAGCGCACAGCGTGCGGGCAGGCGCGCGGTTCACCGCGCCGTCGTGCACCGGAGGCAGGCCACGTGGCATGGCGATATTGGTTGGCTCAGCAGTCGTGGTCCACGGAATTTATCGATGGTGTACGGTGGACCGGGTGACACGTGGCAGCGTGTGATTGGTGCGGTGCTGTGCACCGGGTCCACAGAGCGGGTGCAGATCGCCTCGGGGCGCGTGCAAGCAGAGGCGTCAGGCGGCAGCACAGGCGCGCACATGGCCGCTGTCGGCCTCTCCCACGCTCGGGCGCGCCACGTGTCGGCACCACGGCGGGCCACGTGGCGCGATGTGGGTGGATGGTTTTGGTGTGTTGTGTTCGGCGGGCCACGTGGCGGAAATCCAGCGGGCGGCTTCGGTGTGCGGTGTGTGGCGGGCTACGTGGAGGCCCGACGGGAATTCGGGCCCGCACAGTGTTGGGCCGGGCCCAACACTGTAGCGGCCCGAAAGAATCGGGCGCCCGGAACTTAGGACATGGTCGTCATTTTCGGATTTGTTTTCTGGGCCTATTTAAGCGACCCGAGCTGCTTCTTCTCCCCTTTTTCCACCATTTCCGAGCTTCAAACCAACTTGAGGCCTTCAGCAAAGTTGATCCACACGCTGTGCTGCATCCATCTGCAGAGTTTGGAGATTTTTGGTGGCACGCTTATCGAAGTTTCCATTTTTACGGCGCGGCGCGACGCTCGTCCATTTGTGTTCCCTTTCGTCGCATTTCGGTGCGAGAGCTCCCCCGGCCTACTCCGACCATATTTTCGAGCGATTTTTTCGCTGTTGGATCCGCGACAGGTAAGGCTACGATTTTGGTTTCTTCAGCGTTTTCTCGTTTCGCGCTTTTCGAGGAGTTTTTCCAAGCTTACTGGGACCCCTTTTTCTGATGGAATTTCTGGACAGCGACACCTTGCCGGATTTTTATCTCCGCAACCGGGCATCGGTTTGTAGTGATCCGGCCTTTCGGGGTATTTTTGACTTACATATAGTCGTTTAAGCCTTTAAGTGAAATAAAGTTATTCAATTCTTAAAAGTTGGCCAATGTGAGGTGCTGGTATTTTTCTGCGATAGAGCGCGGAAAAAGAAAGCCAACGGTGCGATCGGATCTGAAATCCGATATCGGAATCTCCCGGAACGGAATTCCTAGCGATACGGTGATTAAGTCATGCATCGGAATCCGTGCAAAATATCTTGCACCCGTTAGAGATAAGGTGGGTTATCTCGTAGGGGATAATTAATTAGTTAATTAATTATCCATAAGGGAAAATAGAATTCTCTTACGTACTAATTAAAAAGGAAATTAATTAAAGATTTAATACGAGCTATATAAGGGATCCCGATTATCGGAAAGAAAAGAAAAGAAAGAAATAAAAACCCTAATCGGTGAGAAGAGAAAAAGAAAAGAAAAGACGGAACCCTAGCCGGAAGAAAGGGAAAGGAGAAAGAGAAGGAGCCCGATCTTCCCGGACACCGAACCGAAGGCAAGAACGCGACCGGACAACCTTCCCGTCGATCTTCGGTTAGTAAAATAATTGTTATAATTTATTTGGGATTTTTCCGCCATCTCTTTTGTTTGAGTTCTTGGTTTCTCCGTCGTATCCGTCACCGTCGCCGTCGTCGTCATCATGCTAGGGCACGGAACGGACGGCGGAGGCGCGCGGTGCCGCTAGGGCATCGCGCGGAGGAGAGTCACGGACGGCACCCATGCGGACCCGCAACCGCGCGGGCACCGCATGGGCGCCACCCGCGCGGCTGCCGCACGGGCGGCACCCGCGCGGCTACCGCACGGGCGGCACCCGCGCGGACCCGCAACCGTGCGGGCACCGCGCGGGCGCCGCGCGGGCCCGCAACTGCGCGGGCGTGGCGCGGCTGCCGCGCGGACCCGCAACCGCGCGGGCGGCACCCGCGCGGACCCACAACCGTGCGGGCACCGCGCGGGCGTCGCGCGGCTGCCGCGCGGACCCGCAACCGCGTGGCTGCCGCGCGGACCCGCAACCGCGCAGGTGGCACCCGCACGGGCCCGCAACCGTGGGGGCATCGCGCGGGCGCCAGGACCCGCAACCGCGCGGGCGCCGTGCGGGGCCGCACCCGCGCGGGCACCGCGCGGCCGCCGTACGGGCAACACCCGCGCGGGCACCGCGCCGCGGGGGCGTCGCCGCGGAGACGCGCCGCGCGGTTCCGAACCGCGCGGGGTTCCGGCGGACGACGACGGCGGCGCGGGATTTCCGTTTCGTCAACCCGGGCGGTATTGGACTTTTCCGTCAAAAAGAGTAAATTGGGTCTTTCGTTTTCGGATGTTAGTACACGTTTTTGACCATAGTTATCCTTGCGGACTTTCTTTAGGTCCAAGTGCGCAGCGGGGGTGCGCGAAGGATTCAGGTGTTCCGATTTCTCTTCAAATAGGTGGGTACGGTTGCGATAAGCGCAACAAGTGCAGTAAGTGCATCTATCGTCATTAAAGTGCTCTTAATTTATCTAACAAAGTAGATGGACAGTTTAACCTTTCGCATAATTGTTTTTCATCTAACAATTGAAGCGGCTACGGTCGCGGTGCTCACTACACGCCGATCTCGGCAAATCCGTTTCGGATGCTGCACGTACACAGGCGGATTGGCCTCGGCATGGGTGTACTTTTCCGGAGAAGTGGTCTCTTTTGACCTGTGTACCTCACAAAGGGGTGGGTGCCGTGAGGACCTCTTCGCGCCCGCTGAAAATAGCACACCAGCACCGCGAAGAGGTTAAATGCATCAAAGAAGTGTTTGCGCACGAGGGGAGACTTTAGTCTCCCCGACAGGGACTCTGGGGTTGGTGCCCAACTTAATTGATAAATCTGGGGTTGGGGCCCAGCTTAATTATGTGCAGGGTTTTAGCGAAAGGTTCCGGTGTTTTCGGTTTGCTCCTTATTCCTTATTGTTATTAGACATCTACTTTGTTTGTCACTGACATTACCCACTCCGTGACAGGTGTTACGAGGTGCGTTAGCCGGGAGGGCGGCGAGACTGCGTCGCGAGGACCGTAGTCAGATACTTGGGTTTATTATCTCATTTCCCTCATGCCTTATTTAATTAATTTGCTTGTGGATCGTATTAGTCGTGGACATGTATTACTTAGTGCTGTGGATGAGGTGTACATTTATACTTTGATGCTTTTAGTGATGTTTTCATACGCGGCATGTTTTCAAGATAAACCAAATGGTTTCGAAAATGTTTTCTCAAAACGAAGTGCCGTGTGGGCACGGGTTTTGCAACCGTTGGCTTTATCCTTTCTAAACACTGATGCCGCTTTAGTATTCTGCTTGAAAATAAAACAACAAGGTGTCGAGTGGACACCAGTCTTTTAAACATTAGTTAAACTACTATACTCTGTTTGACGATGTATGTCTATTGTGTGGTTGATGGTTGATGTATGTTGTTGTAAACGAGACGCCGTGCATATACAAAGGAGACTCTGTCCGTGGGCAGAGAGAATTTGTGTATGTGGCGGTCTGGCACGCACCGGGGATGAGGTTTAAATTTCCTTGTTAAGAAGAAAAAAAAAATAATACACGCAGTTTTCCGCTTTGATAGACTCAAAAACCCCCGGGGGCGTGACAGATTAGGAGCAATGGTATCAGAGGAAAACAACCATAACCATAGTAGACGTGATCCACATCCACAGTGTAAGGTGCCACAAGCAAATTAGACATGAGATAACCAAGGTATAGGTGCGTAGTACGTGAGAGTACGGGGAAAAGGGGACGTAATGTAGGTGTAATCGTAAGACACGGTGTTAGGGTTAACGTGGTTTCTTTGTATCACCGCAGACAACGGCCAGGATCCGGCCACCGAGTGCTAACCATTCTCAATGGACAGGATGGATCCCGTAGCCGCAGCCAACCGCTTACTCCGCAACCAGCTACGCGACATAGCAGGGCAGATGCTAACTCTCACTGAGCGCCTAGGCCTACTGACTCAGGATTTTGAGGGTGTCGACCGCATCCAGCGAGACGCCAGGGACGACGCCTATCGGGGAATGCCACCGGTAGGGTTCCCCACTTTTAACGAAGCGGTTATGTTGGCCCGGCGGGCAGAGCAAGAACTGGCCGAGACACGCGCTCGGCAGAGTTATCCCTATCCCAGTCCGGCGGAGGACCCTTTCCAGCAGGGCCCGGCACTCAAACACCCGAGGACAGAGGGGAACTTTGGAAAGGCAAAGAAAGGAGAATCCAAACCGCAGAGGAAGCCGTGTCCCATATGCAGTGGGGCGCATCAGGTGACTGATTGTCCATGAAGTCACGACCACTGCTACCGATGTGGCAAACCAGGACACGCACGCTACGAGTGCCCACGGAAACCGGGCACCACCAGGCCTCCGGCACCGCGACCGAAGGGGACAGAGAAGACTGCTTGTGGTGACCCGGATCTTTGCAGGGCTTCTACAGTGTGACCAGCAGCTTCTGGAAGCCTACGTGGTATGTCGGCGGTGTTCGCGCGCCAATTTGGACACTAGAGATGGACTCAAGGCTTAAAATGGATCTCGTAGGTAATCGGGGGACCCCATCGGATGTTTAGAAGAGTTTACGCGCGAAGTGGATATCAAATTTAGGCTCGGCGCGGAATTCGGATTAAAAATACCTTTCCGGGAGCCTCCGGCAAATTATAGGATTGGAATTTGGCAAAATGGACGCCGGATTTGGAATCAGCGCGCGAAAACGGTCAAGATGGGCTATTTACTTGTATTTTTCGGAGCTTGCTACAGTAAAATCACTGTTCATCGCCGGAACAGTGTTTCCGGCGATCGCCGGCGGCGGCTGGCGGCGGCGGGCAGCGGCGGAAGGCGGCGGAAGGCGCTCGGGCAGGCGGCGCGCGGCCGCGGGCAGGCGCACAGGGGCGCGGGCAGGCGCGCGGGGGCGCGGTCAGGTGCGCGGTCCACGCGGCCGTCGTGCACCCGAGGAAGGGACACGTGGCAGGTTCTCACTGGTCGGTGTTGTGGTCTGGGTTCACGGTGCAGGCCGGTGGTGCACGGTAGACCGGGTGGACACGTGGCGTGAGGTGGTTGGTCCGGTGTTGTGCTCCCGGTCCACGCAACCGGTGGAGTGGGTGACCGGGGCAGGTGGCCGTACGGCGGGGCAGGTGGCCGTACGGCCCGGGTCAGCCGCGACGTGCGCGGTCCACGGCGCGACGTGCGTGGTGCACGGGTTGCCTGGCCACGTGTCGCGTCGCCATTCGCGGGCGCAGGTGCACCGGGTGCAGTGGGGGCCCGGGGGAGTAGTGGACTGGACTGTGTGGTGGACCGGGCCGCACTGTGCGCGCCCGAAAGTTGTGGGCCGGGCCGCACTGTGCGCGCCCGAAAAGTTTCGGGCGCCCGGAAATTGGGACACAATGGGAATTTTTCCAATTGTTTCCTCAGCCTATAAATAGGCAGCCCGAGCCCTCTTCTTTGGCCCTTTTCTCTCAGCCCACGCACCATCTGCCCGAGCACCTTGAAGAAGACTTGTTCATCTCTTAATTCTTGATCTTCCTGCCAAGTTTTAGGATTTTAAGAGCACGCATCCCGAGGTTTTGGATTTTACGGCGCGGCGCGACGTTGCATTCCTGGGTTCTTCTTCGGCGCAGCGACAGTGTTTTAGCTCCCCTGGGCTACCCCGAGATCATTTTGCAGTGATTCTTGTGCCGACAGACTCCTAAGAGGTAGGGCTTCATCTTTCGTATTGATCGTGCTTTCCTGTTGCGAGTTTTTGGCACGGATCCCGAGGAAACACTGTGACCCATTTTTGTTTGGCTTTGTGGGACAGCATCGAGGTGTTTTGGCCATATCTTTGCGCACAAGCGTCAGCCGGAAACGAGCTTATACAACTTTTTCATCTACAGATCGCAAGGAACGCGCTCGTATTTTTCTTGGATTTTTCTGAGATTTCATCAGAGGTGAAAATTACTGTTTTCTCAGTGAACAGTGTACAGTTTTAATACAGATTTTTGTATGAGTGTACCCCCTTGCCGAATTTTTATCTTGACTTACCGAACTCCGATTTGGGCGTGCAAGGTACCGTTTCGAAGCTATCGACGCAAGGATTGCTGTGATATTTTTATTGGAATTTTCTGGGCTCTTGCTGCAGGTGAAAATTAAGCATTTTTGGGACTGTTGTTGTATGTGTGTGTGAGAGCAGATTTTGGAATGTATGTGTAATAGTGGACTTTGTGTTGTGCCAGGAGTGTTACGGGTGTGCTGAACTTATTGGAGCAAGGGATTAGAGTTTTTGGTGTTTTCAGCTGTGGGCTTTGGACAGTCAGCTTTTCAGGTGGGTGCCTTATTCCCGGAACCGGTGGACGGTTCTCTAAATTTTCATATGTTAGCATTGCATGCAGGTGAATGGTACAATAGCTGGGATTGATCGGTAAGTTTAACAATGAGGATATTATGGAAATTGCAAGTGAATTATTCACAGTATAACAATGGTATTAATCAGACATTTATGTTGATGATTAGTGGAAGCTTACCTAAGGCAAGGTTACCCCATATGATTAATCATCATGCCATGTTAGCATATAACCCTTTTATGAGGCTGGTTTATACAATGGGATAGGATTATGTAGATATGTGCAGGTTCTACTCCAAGGAGTGATTATGGATCGAAAATCATGGACAGGTATGGTCATTGCTAATTCTGGCATGAGGTTTATTTTCCTTATTCTTCTTGAGGACAAATGCATGCTTGTATGGACATATGTGTATGGACATATAGTTAGGCCATCTTTTACTGCTGCACTACATTTTGGAACTTGACTTAGGAGAAACCATGTTATTCCTTTCTCCTTCTTGTTAGTCAGGCGGTCTGTGTTGCTCGGGTTCGAGCAGAGGTTTGGGATAGTGTAGCTGGGACCTTCGGGTCAGAGACAGGGTGTGCTTGATGTTGGATCGTGGGTTATTGCGGCAACCGCGGACAGTAGGCGGTTGACCGGATCTTGATTATTTTACCCAATTGTGGGTCGTGGGTTATTGCGGCAACCGCGGACAGTAGGCGGTTGACCGGATCTTGATTATTTTACCCGATTGTGGGTCGTGGGTTATTGCGGTGACCGCGGACTTTGGGCGGTTGACCGGATGTTGACTATTGCATCAGATTGGGTATCAGATTTGTTCTAGTGGATGGTGTTTCCCACTTTTTGAGTACTATTGCGTCAGATCGGGGTTTTGTTAGGGGACGGAGTTTCCCACTTTGATCATAGTCTTGATCCAGTCCTGCTATTATGAGACAGTGGTTACAGAGATACTTGTGATACTGATGACAGAGTTACTTTACTCGTGTGGGTCGCTCCCCTCGAGTGCCACTCCGGAGTGTGCGACTGGACGGATCGAGGCCAGTCTGTTACTTACTTTTGTGTGCGATCGGACGGTTCGATGCCGATCTATTACTTACCTTGGGATGCGACCGTACCAGCAGAGCAGGCAGTACCAGTGATTACTGGTCTATCGATTGGGTTATTCAGGCAGATACTTTTTGTTACACTCGTGCCTAGGGGACCGAGTGGAGTCTAGTAGCTGTGTTTAGACCAGTGCTAGTATTGTTGGGAACCGTTCGGGGTTTGACGGTGGTCCCGTGGTCGTTGTGAGTTCTTTGACCATTGTGTGAGAGGTTGAGCATCTTGAGTCTTTCCGTTCTGAGAGAGAGAGGGCATGGATTTGACTATAGCCTGCATTAGCCACTACTCGATAGCGAGTTAGTCCGTTTGGACGCCCTACGTAATTCCTGCCCGTCAGCGGGAGGTGGTTGTAGGTGGGCGCAGGTTTGACTGGACCCGATGTGGCAGTCAGCTCGATTGGGTCGATTGAGCACCTCGTGTGCGAGTGTTGCATATCTTCATCAGAGTTTCCCCATTTGAGCATTTGGATAGAGGCATGGTAGCTGTAGAGTGTTTCCAGCTTCTTCTTTCAGTTTTACTGCATCGGTTATCTTTTGCCTCTAGTAGTCTTGGTGGGCAGATCGTCGGGCCTAGTGGCGATACCCACTGAGAACTCCCTTATTGCGTAGTTCTCACGCCCGTTGGGGGTTTTCCCCCTTTTGTCCTTTCTCCTCTTTGTTTTGCAGAGTCTTGGCGGGTGTTGCCGTTCTGTGGTTGCTGTGCGTGGTGAGGGAGTAGCGAGCTAGATCCAGACCCATCTTTGGAGAGTAGCGGTACCCCCTTTGGAGGAGATCTTCAGTATAGTCGGTAGATTGGTATTTATTTCCTCTTTTGAGAGACTGATGTAGTGAGGATATGATGTATTGAGAGCTTGTACACTGATGTTTTATTTGAGATATCTCCCTGTTGAGCTATGAGTTTTGTACTCGAGGTTAATGTATGATTATCATTTTTGGGAGATGGACCTTGTCGTTTTATCTTCAGTTGTACAGTGGTTGATTTTATTCTACAGCAGTTTTATCTTTTAGCTCTGATATCTGTTAGCTGTAGTTCTTTTTGCAGGTAGGACGCTTCGCCTATGCGGGTTTGGCATAGGTGGCGGATCTGTTGGTGAGCCCGGGTCGCAGTTTCGACCCCGGGGCGTGACAGATTAGGTGGTATCAGAGCCTAGGTTGTAGGTCATGGTGGACTTAGAAACCCTAGGCTTGTGGTTGGACCCTAGGATGACTTCGTGAGAGTTGTGATTTGTAGCGAGAGTCCTGATTGAGTTGTACACCTCTCCCGAGGGACGGGATGAGTGATTGGCATGTTTATTCTCCTAAGTAGTTATGTTGGCTGCAGACAACATAACGCTATGGAATGGGTGACATGCTCTAGACTTTCGCTGGATTGGGTCGAGCGTTGTTGTGTGCTGATTTGTGGTTTCGTCGTGGCGAGCGGTGTCTCCCCGACGCTGGGTTTGGGACCCTTGTGCATCCTGTCATGGCAGTTGAGCTTGAGCGGTTGGTTTTGGGCCGGATACCCGGATTGAGGTCAGAGAACTCCGGACCCAGATGACAGGATTGTCAGAGGCATATCAGCGGCAGAGTGAGCAGCTTGTGTGGTGACGCAGTTGTCAGAGCAGTGGGCAGCCCGACTGTACTTTTCTTCTGAGACCACCAGGATGTAGTACCCTCAGCGGCAGGGATTTTTGTAGTGCCAATAGAGCGAGTGGCCCCCTCCGTGCCAATGTTTTGTGCCAAGGCACTGAGGTAGGGTGGATGGTTGACAGCAGAGGAGCTGTGGGGCATGTTTGATTTAGTGAGCCAGATTTGGCAGATGAACCACCCCGACTTGTAAGATTGAGCTTGGAGCCTTTGGAGGTAGAGTCATGGTTGGGGGTGATGGAGTGATCAATTGAGAGCCTCCCTGGGCTAGAGAGTTTATGCAGTTGTTGAACTGGTGCTCCAGGTTTCGAGGGACGAGGCACATAGGATAAGTGAGATTGGGAGTGGATTGCACCAGGATACTCTTTAGTTTCTTTTCGGTCCCTCATGTTCGGGTTTTGGACTGTGGATGCCTCGTCGGAGTAGGCATTGTGTTTGGAGCTGGACACTGCAGTTCCTTGGATGGGGATCTGCCGCTAGAGGCGAGTTCTGGAGGGGGGTGCTTGGCGCTAGGTGATGGAGGACAGATCGGCAGGCAGAGGCATTTTCGTTTTGCTTTCCTGGGTGGTGGATATCCTTGTGGATGGTTAATGCAAAGCTTACCCAAGGGAATTCTACCCTTTGTGATTTATAACTTGCATATTTTGATTATATCATATGGGATTGAGGGGTGAGCTTAGAAAGGATAAGTGTATAGGGAATTGCATGGATTAATGGTGTTTTGTCTTATGACGGTTGCAATGATGGATTTCTGAGATGTTGGGGATCGGGTGGACCCCGATGGCAGTATCAGTGTCTATATCAGAGTAGCGCAACGGTAGCGTGATTTTGTTGTCTGCGGAGGATCGTATCTGTTGCCTCAGCGTGAGCAGAGACAGAGGTCGTGCTCCCTTGTGATTGATGGGATATTTTCTGATGGACTAAGCGACAACCGCTTGCATCGTGTGGATGAGCTTGTGCCGCCTGGTTGGAGGGCGCCACGGCAGTGGATCGGGTTGTTGCATGTGTGATTTCATCACAGCAGTCGGAGTTAGTGTACCTCGCTTTCCGGCATGGACTAAAGGCAGAGTTATTACCACGTGCACTAGAGGTACAGAATACCATCGGTGTTATGCACGTGAAGGAGGCTTGTGGGTTATGTTCAGTGTCGTTGAAACATGAGTTATACCGGCAAACCTTTGATATGGGTGGCAGTTCGATGTTTTGACCCAGTGCTTGGGATTGGTTGGCACGGCACCACTGGATGGTTAAGTGCAGAGAGGGTGCTGATTGTGACTTTTGCGAGGCAGACAAAGGAGGCTTGTTATGGGGAGATTGTTCGAGCACACAGGGTTTAGCGACTGTGTGAGAGGAGCTTATGGTGGCGCCGGGACCAAAGGATATTTCTATTGCTGCGAAATCCCGGGTGTGAGTCCACTCGAGTTGATGATTATGCCGCCTGTTAGGGAGAGTTTGATTGCGGTGGACGTGGTTCTGGAAACCGCGCCAACCTCGATAGCACCACTTGGATATTATCTGTAAGAGCTGGGAGAGTTGATCGCGCCGGTGCAGGGATCTGTTGGATCGAGGGTCTGTTTGACCTAGTGCCACGTCGTTGATACACGACGGTGAGAGCCATTTGGGATTGGAGCCCAGGCAGGTTCAGATGTTATTTAGAATCTTTTGATGGAGCTATGTACAGGCAGTTAGTGTATGATGCCTGCGCCAATTTGGAATTTCAACTGAGGGCTTTGTCTAGATGGTGTTCAGGACACAGTAGGGGCATTACGAGTACAGTGAAGCCAATGGATTGACTAATGCCCTGTTGCCTCTAGATTGAGGAATTCTGTGTTTCTGTTGGCCTTGAACGGTTGGTTAGCGGTATCCTCCAGGGATATTTTGATTTACCCCCCCCATCCCTGAGTGATTTAGAGCTTGTGCAGCATTTGTATATGGTGTGACAAGGTCTGTGGGGAAGAAGTTTTTTGCCAAGTCGTTGTGGTGCAAGTTTTAGCTTCGAGAGCATATCTTCATGGATTACTTATTCTAGCCGAAGGGGCGGCGGTGGAAATTCGGCCAAAGTGGATGCTATTTAAGGCTGGCCGAGATTGACGGTCATTGTTGGGGTGAGGAGTTTTTGGACTGGATAGTGCCAGCAGAGCTTGATGACGGGGTGATGAGATTGGTACCAGCGCCGATTCTAACCTAGTCAGTGGTGGGAGATGGATTTGTGAGTTATAGTGATACCTCCCGTAGTGGCTGTAGAGCCACCATTGGATTTTGTGAGCATCCAGTATCACCCCGACAGAGCCACTGTGGTGGCGGATGCCTGGAGCCGAAGAGCTATTTGGGAGTCGAGTTTGACGGTTCCATAGCTGGCACTGTGTGGGGCCATCCTTGTGTGCAGGGTTTGAGTTGAGTCCCTGAGGATCCCTTTTGATGAGAGGCTGCGGCTGAGCAATCCACTTAGGTGGTTAAGTGTTGAGAGCGACCGAGTGTGAACCCCTGCTTGTTTGGGCCCCTTTTCTGTGCAGGTGTTTGTGTGGATGTGATTCGGGTCGCTTTGGTTGAGCTGGCTCTTGGGAGTGATTTTAGAGCGTGTTACTCAGGCTGTTTGTTCCTTTGTCCCCCGCCTTTTGTTGGAGTTTTGAGGTTTTTCTGCGTCTCAGCTCTGGAGTGTCATGTTTTGGACCCCTCGCCCGTGATTGACTCGTTCCTTTCGGGGTCTGTGAGAGTTTGGAGTACGAGGGACGCCCGTTGCGAATTCCGACTCGTGAGGTGAGGGAATTGCGCAATCGGGCTATGCCGTACTGGTTGTTGCTGTTGTTGTTGCTGAGGAGTAATCACAGGGAGTGATAGGTGACTTGGGAGCTGGAGACGGCGGTGTTGAATTTTGACCCCTGGTTTCTAAGACTCCTTGGGAGTTGCTCTAGTTTCGAGGACGAAACTTTCTTTTAGTGGGGGAGGATGTGGTGACCCGGATCTTTTGCAGGGCTTCTACAGTGTGACCAGCAGCTTCTGGAAGCCTACGTGGCATGTCGGCGGTGTTCGCGCGCCAATTTGGACACTAGAGATGGACTCAAGGCTTAAAATGGATCTCGTAGGTAATCGGGGGACCCCATCGGATGTTTAGAAGAGTTTACGCGCGAAGTGGATATCAAATTTAGGCTCGGCGCGGAATTCGGATTAAAAATACCTTTCCGGGAGCCTCCGGCAAATATAGGATTGGAATTTGGCAAAATGGACGCCGGATTTGGAATCAGCGCGCGAAAACGGTCAAGATGGGCTATTTACTTGTATTTTTCGGAGCTTGCTACAGTAAAATCACTGTTCATCGCCGGAACATGTTCCGGCGATCGCCGGCGGCGGCTGGCGGCGGCGGGCAGCGGCGGAAGGGGCGGCGGAAGGCGCTCGGGCAGGCGGCGCGCAGGCCGCGGGCAGGCGCACAGGGGCGCGGGCAGGCGCGCGGGGGCGCGGTCAGGTGCGCGGTCCACGCGGCCGTCGTGCACCCGAGGAAGGGACACGTGGCAGGTTCTCACTTGGTCGGTGTTGTGTCTGGGTTCACGGTGCAGGCCGGTGGTGCACGGTAGACCGGGGTGGACACGTGGCGTGAGGTGGTTGGTCCGGTGGTTGTGCTCCCGGTCCACGCACACGGTGGAGTGGGTGACCGGGGCAGGTGGCCGTACGGCGGGGCAGGTGGCCGTACGGCCCGGGTCAGCCGCGACGTGCGCGGTCCATGGCGCGACGTGCGTGGTGCACGGGTTGCCTGGCCACGTGTCGCGTCGCCATTCGCGGGCGCAGGTGCACCTGGTGCAGTGGGGGCCCGGGGGAGTAGTGGACTGGACTGTGTGGTGGACCGGGCCGCACTGTGCGCGCCCGGAAAGTTGTGGGCCGGGCCGCACTGTGCGCGCCCGAAAGTTTTCGGGCGCCCGGAAATTGGGACACAATGGGAATTTTTTCTAATTGTTTTCCTCAGCCTATAAATAGGCAGCCCGAGCCCTCTTCTTTGGCCTTTTCTCTCAGCCCACGCACCATCTGCCCGAGCACCTTGAAGAAGACTTGTTCATCTCTTAATTCTTGATCTTCCTGCCAAGTTTTAGGATTTTAAGAGCACGCATCCCGAGGTTCTGGATTTTACGGCGCGGCGCGACGTTGCTTCCTGGTTCTTCTTCGGCGCAGCGACAGTGTTTTAGCTCCCCTGGGCTACCCCGAGATCATTTGCAGTGATTCTTGCGCCGACAGACTCCTAAGAGGTAGGGCTTCATCTTTCGTATTGATCGTGCTTTCCTGTTCGAGTTTTTGGCACGGATCCCGAGGCAACACTGTGACCCTTTTTGTTTGGCTTTGTGGGACAGCATCGAGGTGTTTTGGCCATATCTTTGCGCACAAGCGTCAGCCGGAAACGAGCTTATACAACTTTTTCATCTACAGATCGCAAGGAACGCGCTCGTATTTTTCTTGGATTTTTCTGAGATTTCATCAGAGGTGAAATTACTGTTTTCTCAGTGAACAGTGTACAGTTTTAATACAGATTTTTGTATGAGTGTACCCCCTTGCCGAATTTTATCTTGACTTACCGAACTCTCCGATTTGGGCGTGCAAGGTACCGTTTCGAAGCTATCGACGCAAGGATTGCTGTGATATTTTTATTGGAATTTTCTGGGCTCTTGCTGCAGGTGAAAATTAAGCATTTTGGGACTGTTGTTGTATGTGTTGTGAGAGCAGATTTGGATGTATGTAATAGTGGACTTTGTGTTGTGCCAGAGTGTTACGGGTGTGCTGAACTTATTGGAGCAAGGGATTAGAGTTTTTGGTGTTTTTCAGCTGTGGGCTTTGGACAGTCAGCTTTTCAGGTGGGTGCCTTATTCCCGAACCGGTGGACGGTTCTCTAATTTCATATGTTAGCATTGCATGCAGGTGAATGGTACAATAGCTGGGATTGATCGGTATTTAACAATGAGGATATTATGGAAATTGCAAGTGAATTATTCACAGTATAACTGGTATTAATCAGAGCATTTATGTTGATGATTAGTGGAAAGCTTACCTAAGGCAAGGTTACCCCATATGATTAATCATCATGCCATGTTAGCATATACCCTTTTATGAGGCTGGTTTATACAATGGGATAGGATTATGTAGTTATGTGCAGGTTCTACTCCAAGGAGTGATTATGGATCGAAATCATGGACAGGTATGGTCATTGCTAATTCTGGCATGAGTTTATTTTCCTTATTCTTCTTGAGGACAAATGCATGCTTGTATGGACATATGTGTATGGACATATAGTTAGGCCATCTTTTACTGCTGCACTACATTTTGGAACTTGACTTAGGAGAAACCATGTTATTCCTTTCCCTTCTTGTTAGTCAGGCGGTCTGTGTTGCTCGGGTTCGAGCAGAGGTTGGGATAGTGTAGCTGGGACCTTCGGGTCAGAGACAGGTGTGCTTGATGTTGGACGTGGGTTATTGCGGCAACCGCGGACAGTAGGCGGTTGACCGGATCTTGATTATTTTACCCAATTGTGGTCGTGGGTTATTGCGGCAACCGCGGACAGTAGGCGGTTGAACCGATCTTGATTATTTACCGATTGTGGGTCGTGGGTTATTGCGGTGACCGCGGACTTTGGGCGGTGACCGGATGTGACTATTGCATCAGATTGGGTATCAATTTGTTCTAGTGGATGGTGTTTCCCACTTTTTGAGTACTATTGCGTCAGATCGGGTTTTGTTAGGGGACGGAGTTTCCCACTTTGATAGTCTTGATCCAGTCCTGCTATTATGAGACGTGGTTACAGAGATACTTGTGATACTGATGACAGAGTTACTTTACTCGTGTGGGTCGCTCCCCTCGAGTGCCACTCCGGAGTGTGCGACTGGACGGATCGAGGCCAGTCTGTTACTTACTTTTGTGTGCGATCGGACGGTTCGATGCCGATCTATTACTTACCTGGGATGCGACCGTACCAGCAGGCAGCAGTACCATGATTACTGGTCTATCGATTGGGTTATTCAGGCAGATACTTTTTGTTACCCTCGTGCCTGGGGGACCGAGTGGAGTCTAGTAGCTGTGTTAGACCAGTGCTAGTATTGTTGGGAACCGTTCGGGTTTGACGGTGGTCCCGTGGTCGTTGTGAGTTCTTTGACCATTGTGTGAGAGGTTGAGCATCTTGAGTCTTTCCGTTCTGAGAGAGAGAGCATGGATTTGACTATAGCCTGCATTAGCCACTACTCGATAGCGAGTTAGTCCGTTTGGACGCCCTACGTAATTCCTGCCCGTCAGCGGGAGGTGGTTGTAGTGGGCGCAGGTTTGACTGGACCCGATGTGGCAGTCAGCTCGATTGGGTCGATTGAGCACCTCGTGTGCGAGTGTTGCATATCTTCATCAGAGTTTCCCCATTTGAGCATTTGGATAGAGGCATGGTAGCTGTAGAGTTTTTCCAGCTTCTTCTTTCAGTTTTACTGCATCGGTTATCTTTTGCCTCTAGTAGTCTTGGTGGGCAGATCGTCGGGCCTAGTGGCGATACCCACTGAGAACTCCCTTATTGCGTAGTTCTCACGCCCGTTGGGGGTTTTCCCCCTTTTGTCCTTTCTCCTCTTTGTTTTGCAGAGTCTTGGCGGGTGTTGCCGTTCTGTGGTTGCTGTGCGTGGTGAGGGAGTAGCGAGCTAGATCCAGACCCATCTTTGGAGAGTAGCGGTACCCCCTTTGGAGGAGATCTTCAGTATAGTCGGTAGATTGGTATTTATTTCCTCTTTTGAGAGACTGATGTAGTGAGGATATGATGTATTGAGAGCTTGTACACTGATGTTTTATTTGAGATATCTCCCTGTTGAGCTATGAGTTTTGTACTCGAGGTTAATGTATGATTATCATTTTTGGGAGATGGACCTTGTGTTTTATCTTCAGTTGTACATGGTTGATTTTATTCTACAGCAGTTTTATCTTTTAGCTCTGATATCTGTTAGCTGTAGTTCTTTTTGCAGGTAGGACGCTTCGCCTATGCGGGTTTGGCATAGGTGGCGGATCTGTTGGTGAGCCCGGGTCGCAGTTTCGACCCCGGGGCGTGACAGATTAGAGGTGGCGGATGCCTGGAGCCGAAGAGCTATTTGGGAGTCGAGTTTGACGGTTCCATAGCTGGCACTGTGTGTGGGGCCATCCTTGTGTGTGCAGGTTTGAGTTTTGAGTCCCTGAGGATCCCTTTTGATGAGAGGCTGCGGCTGAAGCAATCCACTTAGTGGTTAAGTGTTGAGAGCGACCGATGTTACCCCTGCTTGTTTGGGCCCTTTTCTGTGCGTGTTTGTGTGGATGTGATTCGGGGTCGCTTTGGTTGAGCTGGCTCTTGGGAATGATTTTAGAGCGTGTTACTCAGGCTGTGGTTGTTCCTTTTCCCCCGCCTTTTGTTGGAGTTTTGAGGTTTTTTCTTGCGTCTCAGCTCTGGAGTGTCATGTTTTGGACCCCTCGCCCGTGATTGACTCGTTCCTTTCGGGTCTGTGAGAGTTTGGAGTACGAGGGACGCCCGTTGCGAATTCCGACTCGTGAGGTGAGGGAATTGCGCAATCGGGCTATGCCGTACTGGTTGTTGCTGTTGGGTTGCTGAGGAGTAATCCCGGGAGTGATAGGTGACTGGGAGCTGGAGACGGCGGTGTTGAATTTTGACCCTTGGTTTCTAAGACTCCTTGGGAGTTGCTCTAGTTTCGAGGACGAAACTTTCTTTTAGTGGGGGAGGATGTGGTGACCCGGATCTTTGTCAGGGCTTCTACAGTGTTGACCAGCAGCTTCTGGAAGCCTACGTGGCATGTCGGCGGTGTTCGCGCGCCAATTTGACACTAGAGATGGACTCAAGCTTACAAATGGATCTCGTAGGTAATCGGGGGACCCCATCGGATGTTTAGAAGATTTACGCCGAAGTGGATATCAAATTTAGGCTCGGCGCGGAATTCGGATTAAAATACCTTTCCCGGAGCCTCCGGCAAATTATAGGAATTGGAATTTGGCAAAATGGACGCCGGATTTGGAATCGCGCGCGAAACGGTCAGATGGGCTATTTACTTGTATTTTTCGGAGCTTGCTACACTGCTACCCCGTTCCGCAAGGGGGCCCCGCCCCGAGGGCCGAGAAGGAGACGTCCGAGAGAAAGCACTAAAGGACGAACCGACACCACCAGGAGGACGCGAACCACCTCGGGGACCGTGCGTAATCTTCGAGGGTGCTCACCCGGTGGCAG
>CM055063.1:39933025-40002889 GCA_029204045.2 Tillandsia leiboldiana | reverse complement strand
AAACCCGACTTAGTGGAATTATCCCAATATCCCAAGTGGCCGCACCTATTTCAAAGGCCAGCCCGAGCCTCTGTTTTGGGCTTTTTTCGCTCCCAACCACACCTCCTCTGCCGAGCTCCCTTAAGCAAAGTTTGTTTCACCTCTAAGTGCTGATCTCGTCTGCCAAGGTTCTAGGATTTTGGAGGCACGAATCCCGAGGTTCCCCATTGAACGTGCGGCGCGATGTTGCTTTCTAGTGTTCTTCTTCGGCGCAGCGATGTTTTGGCTCCCTGAGGCTACCCCGAGCTCACTTTGCTCGTGATTCTTGCGCCGGCAGACTCCTAGAGGTAGGACTTCATCTTTCGTTTTGGGCGCCCACTTGTCCGTTTCGATAGTTTTGGCACGGATCCCGAGGCAAACTGTAACCCATTTCTGGTGGACTTCCTTGACAGCACGGGGTATTTTGGCCATATCTTTGCACACGAGCGTCCACTGAAACGAGATAATACAACTTTTTCATCTACGATCGCAAGGACGCGCTCGTGAATTTTATTGATTTTTTGTGATATTTATTTCTGAGGTGAAAATTACTGTTTTCTCAGTGAACAGTGAACAGTTTTACACAGATTTTTGTATGAGGGTCTCCCCTTGCGATTTTTATCTTGGCTTACCGAAATCGATTTGGGCGTGCAAGCTACCGGTGCGAAGCTATCGACGCGAGGATCGCGGTGATATTTTTCTGGGAATTTTCTGGGCTCTTGCTGCGGTAAAATTAAGCATTTCGGGACTGTTGTGGGTATTGTGGTGTGAGAGCAGCTTTTGGAATGTATGTGTAATGTGGACTTTGTATTGTGCGCAGGAGAGTTACGGGTGGGCTGAACTTATTGGAGCAGGGATATAGAGTTATCTGGTGTGTTCAGCTGTTGGCTTTTAACGTCAGCTTTTCAGGTGGGTGCCTTATTCCCGAACCGGTGGACGGTTCTCTAAATTTTCATATGTTGATTGCATGCAGGTAATGAACGCAATAGCTGGGATTGATCGGTAAGTTTAACAATGAGGATTTTATGGAAATTGCAAGTGAATTATTCACAGTATGACAATGGTATTAATCAAATAGTCATGTTGATGATTAGTGGAAGCTTATCTAAGGCAAGGATACCCTATATTAATTATCATGCCATATTAGCACATAACCTTTTATGAGGATGGTTATGCATTGGGATAGGATTATGTAGTTATGTGCAGGTTCTACTCTGAGGAGCCATTATGGATTGAGAATTATGGACAGGTATGGTCATTGATAATTTTGGCATGAGGTTTATTTTCTTTATTCTTCTTGAGGACAAATGCATGCTTGTATGGACATATGTGTATGGACATATAGTTAGGCCATCTTTTACTGCTGCACTACATATTGGAATTTGACTTAGGAGAAACCATGATTGCTTTCTTCTCCTTTTTATTTAGACTTTGAGTCATGTTGCTCGGGTTCGAGCAGAGGTTTGGGATAGTGTAGCTGGGACCTTCGGGTCAGAGACAGGGTGTGCTTGATGTTGGGTTGTGGGTTATTGCGGCAACCGCGGACAGTAGGCGGTTGACCAGATCATGATTATTTTACCCAATTGTGGGTTGTGGGTTATTGCGGTGACCGCGGACTTTGGGCGGTTGACCGGATGTTGACTATTGCATCAGATTGGGTATCAGATTTGTTCTAGTGGATGGTGTTTCCCACTTTTTGAGTACTATTGCATCAGATCGGGGTTTTGTTAGTGGACGGAGTTTCCACTTTAATCATAGTCTTAATCCAGTCCTGCTATTATGAGACAGTGGTTACAGAGATACTCGATACCGTGATACTTGATACAGTGATGCTTGATACAGTGATACTTTACTCGTGTGGGTCGCTCCCCTCGAGTGCCACTCCGGAGTAGGCTTTCCACGGTGTGAGCGCCGGGCACCAGGCGGGGTTCTTGAGTTCGACAGCAGAGCAGGCAGTACCAGTGATTACTGGTCTATCGATTGGGTTTATTCAGGCAGATACTTTTTGTTACACTCGTGCCTGGGGGACCGAGTGGAGTCTAGTAGCTGTGTTTAGACCAGTGCTAGTATTGTTGGGAACCGTTCGGGGTTTGACGGTGGTCCCGTGGTCGTTGTGAGTTCTTTGACCATTGTGTGAGGGGTTGAGCATCTTGAGTCTATCCGTTCTGAGAGAGAGAGCATGGATTATGACTATTGCCTGCATGAGCCACTACTCAATAGCGAGTTAGTCCGTTTGGACGCCCTACGTAATTCCTGCCCGTCCGCGGGAGGGTGGTTGTAGGTGGGCGCAGGTTTGACTGGACCCGATGTGGCAGTCAGCTCGATTGGGTCGATTGAGCACCTCGTGTGCGAGTGTTGCATATATTTATCAGAGTTTCCCCATTTGAGCATTCAGATAGAGGCATGGTAGCCGTAGAGTGTCTTCTGCTTCTGCTTTAAGTCTTACTGCATTAGTTATCTTTTGCCTCTAGTGGTCTTGGTGGGCAGATCGTCGGGCCTAGTGGCGATACCCACTGAGAACTCCCTTTTTGCATAGTTCTCACGCCCGTCGGGGGTTTTTTCCCCCTTTTTGTCCTTTCTCTCCTTTGTTTTGCAGAGTCTTGGCGGGTGTTGCCGTTCTGTGGTTGCTGTGCGTGGTGAGGGAGTAGCGAGCTAGATCCAGACCCATCTTTGGAGAGTAGCGGTACCCCCTTTGGAGGAGATCTTCAGTATAGTCGGTAGATTGGTATTTATTTCCTCTTTTGAGAGACTGATGTAGTGAGGATATGATGTATTGAGAGCTTGTACACTGATGTTTTATTTGAGATATCTCCCTGTTGAGCTATGAGTTTTGTACTCGAGGTTATTATATGATCATCATTTTTTGGGAGATGGACCTTGTTGTTTTATCTTCAGTTGTACAGTGGTTGATTTTATTTCTATAGCAGTTTTATCTTTTAGCTCTGATATCTGTTAGCTGTAGTTCTTTTTGCAGGTAGGACGCTTCGCCTATGCGGGTTTGGCATAGGTGGCGGATCTGTTGGCGAGCCCGGGTCGCAGTTTCGACCCCGGGGCGTGACAGATTAGGTGGTATCAGAGCCTAGGTTGCAGGTCATGGTGGACTTAGAAACCCTAGGCTTGTAGTTGGACCCTAGGATGACTTCGTGAGAGTCGTGATTTGTAGCGAGAGTCCTGATTGAGTTTTACACCTCTCCCGAGGGACGGGATGAGTGATTGGCATGTTTATTCTCCTAAGTAGTTATGTTGGCTGCAGACAACATAACGCTGTGGAATGGGTAACATGCTCTAGACTTTCGCCGGATTGGGTCGAGCGTTGTTGTGTGCTGATTTGCGGTTTCGTCGTGGCGAGCAGTGTCTCCCCGACGCTGGGTTTGGGACCCTGGTGCATCCTGTCATGGTAGTTGAGCTTGAGCGGTTGGTTTTGGGCCGGATACCCGGATTGAGGTCAGAGAACTCCGGACCCAGATGACAGGATTGTCAGAGGCATATCAGCGGCAGAGTGAGCAGCTAGTTTGGTGACGCAGTTGTTAGAGCAGTGGGCAGCCCGACAGTACTTTTCTTCTGAGACCACCAGGATGTAGTATCCTCAGCGGCAGGGATTTCTGTAGCGCCCATGGAGTGAGTGGCCCCCTCCGTGCCAATGTTTAGTGCCAAGGCACTGAGGTAGGGTGGATGGTTGACAGCAGAGGAGCTGTGGGGCATGTTTGATTTTGCAAGCCAGATTGGCAGATGAACCACCCCGACTCGTAAGATTGAGTTTGGAGCCTTTGGAGGCAGAGTCGTGGTTGGGGGTGATGGAGTGATCAATTGAGAGCCTCCCTGTGTTAGAGAGTTTATGCAGTTGTTGAACTGGCACTCCAGGTTTAGAGGGACGAGGCACATAGGATAAGTGAGATTGGGAGTGGATTGCGCCAGGATACTCCTTAGTTTCTTTTCGGTCCCTCCTGTTCGGGTTTTGGACTGTGGATGCCTCGTCGGAGTAGGCATTGTGTTTGGAGCTGGACACTGCAGTTCCTTGGATGGGGATCTGCCGCTAGAGGCGAGTTCTGGAGGGAGGCGCTTGGTGCTAGGTGATGGAGGACAGATCGGCAGGCAGAGGCATTTTCGTTTTGCTTTCCTGGGTGGTGGATATCCTTGTGGATGGTTAATGTAAAGCTTACCCAAGGGGGATGTTACCCTGTGTGATTGATAACTGGCATGTTTGGGGTGCATTATATGTGATTGAGGGGTGAGCTTAGTAAGGATAATTGTATAAGGAATTGCATGAATCAATCGTGCTTGGTCGTATGACGATGATACCCAAGTGGATTTCTGAGACGTCAGGGGTTGGGTGGACCCCGATGACAGCAACAGCCAATTTATCAGAGTGGCGCAGCGGTAGCGTGGATTGGTTGTTTGCGAGAGACCACGTTCGGCATCTCAGCGTGAGCAGAGACAGAGGTCGTGCTCCCTTGTGATTGATTGGATATTTTCGGGTGGACTAAGCGACAACCGCTTGCATCGTGTGGATGAGTTTGTGCCGCCTGGTTGGAGGGCGCCACGGCAGTGGATCGGGTTGTCGCAGGTGTGATTTCATCACAGTAGTCGGAGTTAGTGCACTTTGCATTCCGGCATGGACTAGAGGCAGAGTTGTTACCACGTGCACTAGAGGTACAGGATACCATCGGTGTTGTGCATGTGAAGGAGGCTTGTGGATTATGTTCAGTGTCGTTGAGACCATGAGTTATACCGGCAAACCTTTTGATATGGGTGGCAGTTTGATGTTTTGACCCAGTGCTTGGGAATGGTTGGCACGGCACCACTGGATGGTTAAGTGCAGAGAGGGTGCTGATTGTGACTTTTGCGAGGCAGACAAAGGAGGCTTGTTATGGGGAGATTGTTCGAGCACACAGGGTTTAGCGACTGTGTGAGAGGAGCTTGTGGTGGCGCCGGGACCAAAGGATATTTCTATTACTGCGGAATCCCGGGTGTGAGTCCACTCGAGTTGATGATTATGCCGCCTGTTAGGAAGATTAAGATTGCGATTGACGTGATTCTGGAAACCGCGCCAACTTCATTAGCCCCTCATTGGATATCGCCTTTAGAGCTGCGAGAGTTGATTTCTTAGGTGCGTGGATTTGATGGATAGAGGGTCTGTTTGACCTAGTGCCACGTCGTTGATACACGACGGTGAGAGCCCTTTGGGATTGGAGTCCAGGCAAGTCCAGGTATTATTTAGAACCTTTTGAAGGAGCTATATTCCGGCAGTCATTGTATGATGCCTGCACCAATATGGAATTTCAACTGAGGGCTTTGTTTAGATGGTGTTCAGGACACAGTAGGGGCATTACGAGTACAGTGAAGCCAATGGATTGACTAATGCCCTGTTGCCTCTAGATTGAGGAATTTTGTATTTCTGTTGGCCTTGAACGGTTGGTTAGCGGCATCCTCCAGGGATATTTTGATTTTACCCCCTCCCTGAGTGATTTAGAGCTTGTGCAGCATTTGTATATGGTGTGACAAGGTCTGTGGGGAAGAAGCTTTTTGCCAAGTCGTTGTGGTGCAAGTTTTAGCTTCGAGAGCATATCTTCCTGGATTACTTATTCTAGCCGAAGGGGCGGCGGTGGAATTCGGCCAAAGTGGATGCTATTTAAGACTGGCCGAGATCGACGGTCATTGTTGGGGTGAGGAGTTTTTGGACTGGATAGTGCCAGCAGAGCTTGATGATCGGGTGATGAGATTGGTACCAGCGCCGATTCTAACCTAGTCAGTGGTGGGAGATGGATTTGTGAGTTATAGTGATACCTCCCGTAGTGGCTGTAGAGCCACCATTGGATTTTGTGAGCATCCAGTATCACCCCGACAGAGCCACTGTGGTGGCGGATGCCTGGAGCAGAAGAGCTATTTGGGAGTCAAGTTTGACGGTTCCATAGCTGGCACTGTGTGGGGCCATTCTGGTGTACAGAGTTTGAGTTTGTGTCCCAGAGGATCCCTTTTGATGAGAGGCTGCGGCTGAGCAATCCACTTAGGTGGTTGAGTTTTGAGGGCGACCGAGTGTGAACCCCTGCTTGTTTGGGCCCCTTTTCTGTGTAGGTGTTTGTGTGGTTGTGATTCGGGTCGCTTTGGTTGAGCTGGCTCTTGGGAGTGATTTTAGAGCGTGTTACTCAGGCTGTTCATTCCTTTCCCCCAGTCTTTTGTTGGAGTTTGGAGGTTTTTCTGCGTCTCAGCTCAAGAGTGTTATGTTTTGGACCCCTCGCCGTGATTGACTCGTTCCTTTTGGGGTCTGTGAGAGTTTGGAGTACGAGGGACGCCCGTTGCGAATTCCAACTCGTGAGGTGAGGGAATTGCGCAATCGGGCTATGCCGTACTGGTTGTTGCTGTTGTTGTAGCTGAGGAGTAACCACGGTGAGTGATAGGTGACTTGGGAGCTGGAGACGGCGGTGTTGATTATTGACCCCTGGTTTATGAGACTCCTTGAGAGTTGCCTTAGTTTCGAGGACGAAACTTTCTTTTAGTGGGGGAGGATGTGGTGACCCGGATCTTTGCAGGGCTTCTACAGTGTGACCAGCAGCTTCTGGAAGCCTACGTGCATGTCGGCGGTGTTCGCGCGCCCATTTGGACACAAGAGATGGACTCGAGGCTTAAAATGGATCACGTGGGTAATCGGGGGACCCCGTCGGATGTTTAGAAGAGTTTACGCGCAGAGTGGATATCAAATTTAGGCTCGGCGCGGAATTCGGATTAAAAATACCTTTCCGGGAGCCTCCGGCAAATTATAGGATTGGAATTTGGCAAAATGGACGTCGTTTTTGGAATCAGCGCGCGGAAAACGGTCAAGATGGGCTATTTGCTTGATGTTTTTGGGTTGGCGGATACTGTTCATGCCGGAACAGTATCTCCGGCAGTCGCCGGCGGCGGCGGGCGGCGCCGGCGGGCGGCGGCGCGGCCTCGGGCAGGCGGCACCCGGCGGCACGCGGCGCGGGCAGGGCGCGGGCAGGCGCCCGGGCGCGCGGGCAGGCGCGCGGTCCACCGCGGAGGTCGTGCACCGGGGGCGGGCCACGTGGTGCTCTCCGGTTGGCCGGTGCAGCAGGCGCGATCCACTGAATTTGGGCCCGGGTGCACGGTAGACCGGGTGGACACGTGGCGTGAGGTAGTTGGTCCGGTGTTGTGCTCCCGGTCCACGCAATCGGTGGAGTTGATTGACCGGGGCAGGTGGCCGTACGGCGGGGCAGGTGGCCGTACGGGCCCGGGTCAGCCGCGACGTGCGCGGCCCACGGCGCGACGTGCGCGGTCCACGGCGCGACGTGCGCGGTCCACGGAGCGACGTGCGCGGTGCACGGGTGCCGGGCCACGTGTCGCGTCGCCATTTGCGGGCGCAGGTGCACCGGGTGCAGTGGGGCCCGGGGGAGTAGTGGACTGGGCTGTGTGGTGGACCGGGCCGCACTGTGCGCGCCCGAAAGTTCTGGGCCGGGCCGCACTGTGCACGCCCGGAAGTTTCCGGGCGCCCGAAAACCCGGACTTAGTGGGAATTATCCAAATTGTTTCCTCAGCCTATTTAAAGGCAGCCCGAGCCTCTGTTTTGGGCTTTTTTCTCCCAAACCACACCTCCTCTGCCCGAGCTCCCTTAAGAAAAGTTTTTCACCTCTAAGTGCTTGATCTTCCTGCCAAGTTCTAGGATTTTAGGAGGCACGAATCCCGAGGTTCCCCATTTTACGGTGCGGCGCGATGTTGCTTTCTAGTGTTCTTCTTCGGCGCAGCGACAGTGTTTTGGCTCCCCTGGGCTACCCCGAGCTCACTTTGCTGTGATTCTTGCGCCGGCAGACTCCTAAGAGGTAGAACTTCATCTTTCGTTTTGGTCGCACTTTTCCGTTTCGAGGTGTTGGCACGGATCCCGAGGCAAACTGTAACCCCATTTTCTGTGTGGACTTCCTTGACAGCAGCGGGGTATTTTGGCCATATCTTTGCACACGAGCGTCTGACGGAAACGAGATTATACAACTTTTTCATCTACGGATCGCAAGGAACGCGCTCGTATTTTTATTGGATTTTTGTGAGATTTATTTCGAGGTGAAAATTACTGTTTTCTCAGTGAACAGTGTACAGTTTTAACACAGATTTTTGTATGAGTGTACCCCCTTGCCGAATTTTTATCTTGGCTTACCGAACTCAGATTTGGGCGTGCAAGCTACCGTTGCGAAGCTATCGACGCGAGGATCGCGGTGATATTTTTCTGGGAATTTTCTGGGCTCTTGCTGCAGGTAAAAATTAAGCATTTCGGGGACTGTTGTGGTATGTGTGTGTGAGAGCAGCTTTTGGAATGTATGTGTAATAGTGGACTTTGTATTGTGCCAGGAGAGTTACGGGTGTGCTGAACTTATTGGAGCAAGGGATTAGAGTTATCTGGTGTTTTCAGCTGTTGGGCTTTGAACTGTCAGCTTTTTAGGTGGGTGCCTTATTCCCGGAACCGGTGGACGGTTCTCTAAATTTTCATATGTTAGCATTGCATGCAGGTGAATGGTACAATAGCTGGGATTGATCGGTAAGTTTAACAATGAGGATTTTATGGAAATTGCAAGTGAATTATTCACAGTATGACAATGGTATTAATCAAATAGTCTTGTTGATGATTAGTGGAAGCTTATCTAAGGCAAGGATACCCTATTTGATTAATTATCATGCCATATTAGCACATAACCTTTTATGAGGATGGTTTATGCATTGGGATAGGATTATGTAGTTATGTGCAGGTTCTACTCTGAGGAGCCATTATGGATTGAGAATTATGGACAGGTATGGTCATTGATAATTTTGGCATGAGGTTTATTTTCTTTATTCTTCTTGAGGACAAATGCATGCTTGTATGGACATATGTGTATGGACATATAGTTAGGCCATCTTTTACTGCTGCACTACATATTGGAATTTGACTTAGGAGAAACCATGATTGCTTTCTTTCTCCTTTTTATTTAGACTTTTGAGTCATGTTGCTCGGGTTCGAGCAGAGGTTTGGGATAGTGTAGCTGGGACCTTCGGGTCAGAGACAGGGTGTGCTTGATGTTGGGTTGTGGGTTATTGCGGCAACCGCGGACAGTAGGCGGTTGACCGGATCTTGATTATTTTACCCAATTGTGGGTTGTGGGTTATTGCGGTGACCGCGGACTTTGGGCGGTTGACCGGATGTTGACTATTGCATCAGATTGGGTATCAGATTTGTTCTAGTGGATGGTGTTTCCCACTTTTTGAGTACTATTGCATCAGATCGGGGTTTTGTTAGTGGACGGAGTTTTCCACTTTGATCATAGTCTTAATCCAGTCCTGCTATTATGAGACAGTGGTTACAGAGATACTCGATACCGTGATACTTGATACAGTGATGCTTGATACAGTGATACTTTACTCGTGTGGGTCGCTCCCCTCGAGTGCCACTCCGGAGTCGGCTTTCCACGGTGTGAGCGCCGGGCACCAGGCGGGGTTCTTGAGTTCGACAGCAGAGCAGACAGTACCAGTGATTACTGGTCTATCGATTGGGTTTATTCAGGCAGATACTTTTTGTTACACTCGTGCCTGGGGGACCGAGTGGAGTCTAGTAGCTGTGTTTAGACCAGTGCTAGTATTGTTGGGAACCGTTCGGGGTTTGACGGTGGTCCCGTGGTCGTTGTGAGTTCTTTGACCATTGTGTGAGGGGTTGAGCATCTTGAGTCTATCCGTTCTGAGAGAGAGAGCATGGATTATGACTATTGCCTGCATGAGCCACTACTCAATAGCGAGTTAGTCCGTTTGGACGCCCTACGTAATTCCTGCCCGTCCGCGGGAGGTGGTTGTAGGTGGGCGCAGGTTTGACTGGACCCGATGTGGCAGTCAGCTCGATTGGGTCGATTGAGCACCTCGTGTGCGAGTGTTGCATATATTTATCAGAGTTTCCCCATTTGAGCATTCAGATAGAGGCATGGTAGCCGTAGAGTGTCTTCTGCTTCTGCTTTAAGTCTTACTGCATTAGTTATCTTTTGCCTCTAGTGGTCTTGGTGGGCAGATCGTCGGGCCTAGTGGCGATACCCACTGAGAACTCCCTTTTTGCGTAGTTCTCATGCCCGTCGGGGGTTTTTCCCCCTTTTTGTCCTTTCTCTCCTTTGTTTTGCAGAGTCTTGGCGGGTGTTGCCGTTCTGTGGTTGCTGTGCGTGGTGAGGGAGTAGCGAGCTAGATCCAGACCCATCTTTGGAGAGTAGCGGTACCCCCTTTGGAGGAGATCTTCAGTATAGTCGGTAGATTGGTATTTATTTCCTCTTTTGAGAGACTGATGTAGTGAGGATATGATGTATTGAGAGCTTGTACACTGATGTTTTATTTGAGATATCTCCCTGTTGAGCTATGAGTTTTGTACTCGAGGTTATTATATGATCATCATTTTTTGGGAGATGGACCTTGTTGTTTTATCTTCAGTTGTACAGTGGTTGATTTTATTTCTATAGCAGTTTTATCTTTTAGCTCTGATATCTGTTAGCTGTAGTTCTTTTTGCAGGTAGGACGCTTCGCCTATGCGGGTTTGGCATAGGTGGCGGATCTGTTGGCGAGCCCGGGTCACAGTTTCGACCCCGGGGTGTGACAGTGGATTCGGTCGGACGTCGTGGATTCGGCGTTGGGCGCTGATCGTGGATTCGAGAAGCGTTGCGGAGCGAGCGGAGAAGATCTACTAGGAGCGTATGGAAAAGGTTGAGTCGTCTGTGAGTACGGTATATCACCTTGTACGTGTTTAATTCTAGTGGATTTCACCGTGTGATCGGTCCCGTGGTTTTTTACTCCGGTTTGGAGTTTTTCCACGTAAAAATCTTGCGTGTTTATTTTTATTTCCGCATTGGGTTTTATTGCGCAATGATTTTTTGAGTGTTTAACGTTTACACCTATTCACCCCCCTCTAGGTGTTTTTTCCCCTATTTAGATCCAATTATATATAACCCAACAGGAAACTCCATCCACTAAAGGGAAACCCGATACCCACAAATAGCAGCTCCACATAAGTATGAGCACATGCCAGAATCACTAATGAACTAAACCTGTCCAATATCCATGATCCATAATCCATAATAACTCCTCAGAGTAATATCCGCATATATATGCCAAAGGGTAATCGAGCATGAACTCTATCTCATCTAGTATAACATGAACATAGCCATCAAGAATGCTAGATCTCAAATCCTCTAAAGCATGTACAATAATCAAGTAAGCATTAATCCACATGATCTAGGCCACTTTCCACGCTTACATCTCAATTCTATTAGTTGTACTTTAATCATGCATGCTATAAGTCACAGAGGGTAACCATCCCTTAGGTAAGCTTTCCCTAATCACCAACATGGATATCCGAATCATGCGAGTCCTCATAATATAACATGAATATTAATCTTGCAATTCTCTTAGACAATCAACATTACTAAGCTTACCTCTCAATCACAACAATGTACCCTAAACATGCATGCATTCTATCAAATAGAATTAGAGAACCGTCCACCGGTTCCGAGGACAAGGCAACCCACTTGAAACGCTTTCCGCAGGCAAAGCCGAAGTCGGTGAAGTGCGTAGTCACACGCTATCCAAAATCCGCCGAAACTGCACCCTCGGTACTCAGTCGCACCAGCCTCTGCTCCAACCAACATTGCAACCACAATACAGCAATCAAATACCCCACAACTCCCAAACAGCGCATGCTGTTTTTACAAACCAGCAGAGAACAGGGGGAATTTCACCTGCGTGCAGTCCTCCAAAAATCCAGAAAAATTACGGTTGCGATCCTCGCAACGAGTAGATTCAAAACGAGTATCTATACACCCCATTCCGACACCTGTAGACCAGGATATAAATAAAACACTGCGGTAAGTCAAACTATCCACTATCAAAAATCTGTAGGAAACCAGTCCGAAAGAAGCTTAATTATCACCTTCGAAGAGTCCTCCAAAAATTCTGATAAAAATACGGGTGCGTTCCTCTCAAAGCGTAGATATCAATCGAGTCCTTAAACGCCTCATTCCGATGCTCGTGGACAGAGAAAATCCAACAAAACTCTACCATTGTCCCGTACCTCGCAGCAGTACAAAGGGTCACAGAAAAGCCTAGGGAACCATACCAAAAACCCAAAATGAGGCGAAGTGATCAACACGAAAAACGAAGGCGTACCTATCATGAACGCGCTGCCATGAAAATCAGCAAAAAAGTCCATCGGTGTAGTCCAGGGAGTCTCTCGGACTGAAAAGCGACGGTAGAAGACCAAAAACGAAGGAGCGTCGAAGTGCACCGCATCGCAGAAAACGCCGATACCGAGGCCTCCAAAAATCTCGGGAATCCATCAAAGAGTGGAGAAGAGGGAGGGGAGGAACTCCACTGAAGAGCTCCCTCTGAGAAGAGCCTCAAAAAACCCAGCAAACGGAGAAACGGAGGAGGGAAGGGCCTATTTATAGGCTGGGGAGAACAAATCCGAAAATACCCGGGGTGTCCCCGGTTTCGGGCGCCCGAAAAATTCGGGCGCCGAAAACCCGGTCGGACACCCCCCGTCCGACCTGCTCCCGAAACTGCCTGGGAGCACCACGTCGCGCCAAACAGGCAACAGCCAATACCGCCAAGCGCCGCGTGGCCCGCACGGAGGCTAACGCGTGGCGCGCCCACGCGCGGGAACCGCGCGTCAATGCGTTGGTCGCCGCGCCCACGTGCGCGCCAGCGCCGCCTGCGCCCCCGTGCCGCGCACGCTTCCCGAGGCCTGCCGCCCTGCTCCGTGGACCGCGCCTGCTGCGCCAGCCACTACCCTGCTGCCATGCGTCCAATGCGAACCAGTAAAAAAATGCCACGTGGCAACACCTCCCGCTGCACCGCGCTCGCCAGCGTGCCTGCCCGCGCCCGCGCGCTGCCCGCGCCTGCTCCCGTGGGCCGGGTCCACTGCGCCGCCACTCCAGCTCCGCCATGTGGCGTACGACGCCAATCGGAAGCTGCCACGTGCCACGCTCCTCAGTCCACCGGTACACCGTGCACCCAAAACACTAGAAATCTTCCGGGTGTCCGTTTTTGGGCGTCCGGACTCAGAAAAATACAAGCAAGTAGTCGATTTCCATCGTTTTCGCGCGCTGAGTCCAAATCCGATGTCCGTTTTGCCCAATTCCACTTCTAGAATTTGGTGGGGCATCCAAATACACTCGTGATCCATTTTTCACACTGAGTCCATCACTTGTGTCCAATTTGCGCATAAACACCTCCAATACACAACATAAGCCTCCAAAAGCTGCTGATCCAACAGTAATCCTATCGCGGGGATTCGGGTCCTCACAAATAGTCCTTGGAGGCTACAACTAAGAAATGAGAAAAGATATTAGAGTATGAAATACTAAACCAACGACATCACTGTATATCCACAAAAGTCACACCCAGATATAAATATATATACATCTCACATCTGTATACAAAAAGGCTGATCCAATAGTAATATGTACAGTGATAGTAAACATAAATAGGAGTCCTCTAGCTCGGGTGCACAGGTAGGAGACATATCTATTCCACGATCTCCTTATCTTGCTCAGCAGCTGTTGCTAAAGACTTTGAAAAAGGAGCAACAAAAGAGTGGTATGAGAACTATAAAAATAATAGTCCTCAGTGGATAACAACCACCAACCACGACGATCTTCCTACTAGGTCAATTAGAGGCAAAATAGGAGAATAACTATACAGAATTGGAGTAGAAAGCTATAAAGTAAACTGCAATAAATTTACCACTATAATGCCTCCATAAGCTACTAAAAGCTGTAAGTCATGCCCATACAACTCATGCATCAACAGAATATCTAATGTCTCAAACATGCTGACTAACCCAATCACATCGACTAACCCCAACGTCCAGTCGGGATCACAGTAGTCAATCATACCGATCGTCACGAAACCCGATCCAGTCATGATACTCGTGCGTCAATGAGATACCATATATCTAATAATGATAGTACCCAAAGTCCATGTACTGAAAACAACCCAATCGTAGGGACCAACAAAATGGAACCTAAACTTGGACGCTTGTGGTGTACGAGTCAAGTTGCAGGAGCGAGATGCATGGGGGTAAGATGTTCGGATATAAGTTAGGGAGAACTTGTAATGTCCTTGTGGCTAGCTTTGAAAGCAATGAGACATTCGACTATGTAGCACTCTCGATGAGAGTTTGTGTGTCACGCCCCGGGGTTTAAACACGCGGAAGAATAGCCACCGTAAGCTCTCAAATTTGCATATATATATATATATATATATATATATATATATATATATATATATATATTTTTGAAACCGATCTCCCCCGGTGCGTGCCCAGACCCGCCGCATATACAAATTCACTCTGCAAACGGGCAGAGTCTCCTTTGTATATGCACGGCGTCCTAACTACAATAACCATACAATCATCACTTTAACCACACTAGTTCAACAGTCGAGTACATACAACCATTTTTCCATAAGTAATAAAGAGGCCGACTAGCTTTGAAAGGATAAATCCACAGGGTTTTAAAAACGGTGCCCACACGACACCTAGGTTTTACAAAGCCGTTTCGAAATCCATAAATACACAGAATTTTAAAAGCGGTGCCCACTCGACACCTATGTTTTTCAAAACTGTTTCGAAATCCATAAATCCACAGAGTTTTGGAAACGGTGCCCACTCGACACCAATATTTTTCAAATCATTTTCGCAATGTTTTCTTTTCTTTTCTTTTTAGTTTGAAAATGGCCAACTATCAGATAGTAAACTAAACATTCATCCACAGAGTACTGTAATAATCCCAACATCCACGTCAACCCCACAAAAGTAACATACCCACACAGCTACTAACAGGTAATAAAATGAACATAAAGAGAGGTAAACAATGTACGTGGCCTCGAAGGGCCAAAAGATCTCTCGTGCGGCCTCACCGTCGCCCTAGCACTCACCCCTGGGTGAACCTGTCACAGAGTGGGAAGTCAGCGACCAGAAATATAAAGTACGAAAAGCAAGAAGGGCTATAACCAAAGCAAACCACAATAAACCAGAGCAACCGCCCCTCCTCATCGTGCAATCGACAGTAAAACCCCCTGCACAAACTAAACCGAGCACCTGCCCCGGCAACCACACCGAGCACCGACCTCGGCAAACCGCACCGAGCCCCTGCCTCGGCACCACACCGAGCACCTGCCTCGGCATCCCACCGCTCACACCCCCCACCTACGGGGGCCCCCATTACGTCACCAACACGTGGGGTACACGGGTCAACGTACCACTTTTCCGGAAAAACACACCCTCGCGGTGGCCAAACCGCTGGTGTGCGTGTAGCAACCTCGACCCTCGTAACCAAGTATACAAATAATAACTTTCACAGGGTTAGCAAATGTAAATAGGTAATTACTTTATCTTACACCTTTACCCAAACATGCAATTATTTTAAACTTACACCCTTTTCCCATCTACAACAATGGAAAAGTACCTACCTTGCGTGTGATGACCGGCACTCGGCTCGTCCGCGACTCTGTGTGCCCGCCGAACCTACAACGTCCCCCCAGAAGAAAACATCAGTAGCGCTAAGACTAGATGCCCAAAACACCACCCGATGACTCGAAACTAGAAAAGCCGACACGGTCCTAGGACCCCAACGATTGCTAGGTTAAACCCGCGCGGCGAAAATCCGCGCACGGCACCAACCCGTGCGGGCGCGCACCGCCTGCGGGCAGCCCTGCGCGGCCCCAGCCCGCGCGAGGCGCTGCCTGGAGGCAGCCCCGCGCGGCACCAGCCCGCGCGGCGCCTGCCTGCGGGCAGCCCGCGCGGCGCCTGTCCGCGCGGCCCCAGCCCGCGCAGGGCGCTGCCTGCAGGCAGCCCCGCGCGGCACCAGCCCGCGCGGCGCATGTCCGCGCGGCGCCTGCCTGCGGTCAGCTCCACACGGCCCCAGCCAGCGCGGGGCGCTGCCTGCAGGCAGCCCTGCGCGGCGCCTGTCCGCGCGGCGCCTGTCCGCGCTGCGCCTGCCTGCGGGCAGCCCACGCGGCGCCCTCCCGCGCGGCGCCCGCCCGCGCGGCGCCTGCCTGCGGGCAGCCCGTCCGCGCGGCACCTGCCTGCGGGCAGCCCCGCGCGGCCCCAGCCCGCGCGGGGCGCTGCTGGCAGGCAGCCCCGCGCGGCGCCTGTCCGCGTGGCGCCTGCCTGCAGGCAGCCCCGCGCGGCCCCAGCCCGCGCGGGGCGCTGCCTGCAGGCATCCCCGCGCGGCGCCTGTCCGCGCGGCGCCTGCCTGCGGGCAGCCCGCGCGGCTGCTCTGCGCGGCGCCTGTCCGCGCGGCGCCTGCCTGCGGGCAGCCCGCGCGGCTGCCCTGCGCGGCGCCTGTCCGCGCGGCGCCTGCCTGCGGGCAGCCTGCGCGGTGCCTGCGGCTCCGCGGTGGTGGCGGCAGCGCGGCGGTCTCTCCGCCGAACCGACGAGCAACCCAACCGTCCCGATCAAGAACTTCAAAAACGAAAAACTCACCTTCGTTCGCTGGAGAAGGAGGAAGAAGAGGATCGCCCGCTCCTCGCCTGATCGACCCCGCCGCAAAGGAACAACTTCCTTCCCTCTCCTGTCTCTCCGCCTGGATCCCTACGCCGCCGTCTTGAAAAGAGAGAAAAAGTGGATTTGGGGTTTATTTTTCCGATCGCACCTAGATTTGACCTAACGCAACGAAAGGGAAGCAGGAATAATCTAAGTCCCCAGATCACAACCATAATCAATCGGGATTCAAACGAGGGGTCCAGGTTACCTCGAAAAGCGTGCTGATCGCCAGCACGGATTCTGACGCGCCCAAACTGATAGCGAACTTCAAAAATCATTTCTGGGAGATTCCGGGGTCGGAATTCGAATCCGATCGCGCCATCGTTCACCGTTTTGCGAGCTCTAGCACCTAAAAATACCCGCAAACCCTGACGATCAGCCCAGAAACCCTCGAACTTTTAACCCCCCACCAGACCACTAAATTAATAAAATAAAATAAAATTACCAATTCAGAAGGCGGGTATTACAGTTTGTCTGGCGAGACGAAATGTATTCAGCTTGGTGGCCAACCTCGATGATGGGGTTGTTCATTGGGAACTCGTGGAGTCCGACACGGGGTTCGATGTAAGGCGTGGCACCTAGCAGCTAGGCTCACGGAGAAGCATGCTTGGTTAAATGCTTGAGTTGGTATTCTACTGTTAAGATTGGAGGCGTTTTCGTACTAAGGGCTCGAGAAGGCTGCCTTAGGTGTACGACGCTTGAGCGCCGCACGAAAAATTTCAAGGCGAAAAAGTTGATCATGTGACAAGTGGTATCAGAACTTTGTTGAGCTCTTTGGATGGGATCTTTGGCCGAAACGTGCGTCCTTGGCGGCAAAGTTGGAGTGTGCAGTGTCACTCTCACTAAGGTATTTGGAGTCATCATTGCACATGTACAGTACTCCGTTGTGAAAGATGCAGAGTTGAGATGTGCCGGGCTACAATAGAAAAATATAATTAATGAGGGTACTGGCTACAAATACCCCCGTGCCGGGTAAAAACTAAAGCTAAAAAATGTGCAAGGGTATTCATGTGGAGTATAAGTGAACTGAACGACACCGAATAGAAAGAAGAGGAAGAAAGACGGAAGCCAATTGGGTAGCCTCTCTTTTCCTTTTCTTTTATTATTTGGATTTTGTTTTCTTTGTGCCTTCGGGGTGGTTGTTAAGTTCTAGTGTAGTCCGCTCCGCACGAAGATTTGGTGTGCGAACGCTTCCAATTCAAGTTTCGGAAAACGGCAAAGAGGAGAAAATTTCACATTCTGAAGCAAGTATTTAAAATGAATATTTATTGGCATACCAAATGATTTCAGCTTTTCAGGTTAAACACATAGTGCTGTTTTACAGCATCGTCGAATGAGTACAACACGGACGAGTCCAATTGGTTTAAAGGAACATTTGATTTATATAACCATCCAGGAAGAAATGGGAGGCAAAAATTAAATTAGCACCAACAAATTTTATTTACTATAAAATACACAAATTAATCAAGAGAACCGATCACCAAATTAATCTAGAATGTTAGAAGAATTATACCACAAAAATGAGCAAATATTATACATTTACTACAAGCTCTGTTTGGTACACACGACACACGCAATAAGTCATATGATTTAAACTTGAGTAAAGAAAATCTAAATTACTATGAGATGACAATCTGAGTTTTATGTACATGATGGTGATATTAAAGGAAGCGTGCACACGCACACAAAAGGCAAACAGATGTTTGTGAATGGCGATGTTAAACCTATACAATGTTATATCGACTTTGTATGTTAGCCAAAGGTTTTAGACATCATATACAGGCATGCGCTCCTCGATCGGGATTCGACATATGGGGCACTTCTTACACTTCTCAGCGCATGGCCTACAGGGAATCAGGATATGAGACAGTAAAAAAATATATACCGAATGAGGGATAAAAAAATGCCCATTAAGAAGTTACAAATGAGCAGCTGTTGCATATTAATACATAACCCCCTGAATAAGGGGGGAAAGGAACAGAAGCATACTTGCACAGAGTGCGGTGGCGGCAGGGGAGGAGGACCATGCATATCTCTCCCTCATAGCAAACCCTACAAAGGACTTTCTCCTGAAATGAGAAAAACACATGATAAAGCACCAGAGTTAATTTACAGAGAAGAAACCATTCATCTTTTAGCTTTTTGTTCTTAAAGAAAGGTGGACCATAGACAATGGATTAAATCAAATGAGAAAGAATACACAGCTAGCAAGCTATAAACAAAGACAGAATCGCACAATAATCAAAACCAGAAAGAGAGAAATACTTCTGCAAGCAAACTACTGGAGCTCCTTCAAAGTAAAAAGGGTTGCTAATTCAGCTCAAGTCACAGCAAGTAGACTTGAGACTGCTGGGTTTTAGGTCAGGTAAAACTCCAGATCAAATGTCATTAATCTGCACCAGATGACAAGTCAAATATCCATTTTCCTGCCATCTTTCTGATTTCATGAAACAGAAAAGAATCAAGTCATACTGAAGCTTCGCATTTGATGCTAAATGAAAACAACTTTACCGGCCAACTGGCCTTGGATATTCAAAGTCAGTCCTAATGTTTTGAGTATTCTTTCCCAGGAAATGTCACTTATTTCTATAAGATTATTTCAAGTTGCAAATAGGTAGTACAGAAAACAATAATCAGTTTGATGCGGACCCGAACCCATTTCAGGCTTATGTCCGCCACCGTCGTCGCAAACCAAGTATCTGGCTTGATGATGTCATCGCATCATCGTTCAAGACGTTGGGTGTGACTTGAGTTCAAGCCGGTTTTTGAATGGTTATGGATAGGTTTAGATATTTTAATTGTTATTTTCTGTTTTAAATATTATTTGGATTTAAGTGAATATTGGTGTTCTAGTTAAAAATGTTTTATCGAATTGTTTTGAGTTTGGTAGTAGGAAATTCTATAAATATGGCCTTGACCATCATCAGTACGATACATGCATTATTATTATAAAAATTCCACTTTATTGAGATGTGTTCTCTGACATTTTCCTTCGCAATTTCGCATTGACCGGAGTGAATCCGTAGGGAGTGAGTTTCCTTATTTTATTCTACCTTTATTTCTCTTCGATTCGAGTATCTTCTTGCAAGATTCCGATGTCATTTGAGCAAGGAACAAATGAGAGAAGCTTAGTGGATCGTTTTCATTAACAAGTTCAAACCCACAAAAATCCGGTCCATTCAGTTCTCAAAACCATGTCAAAAAAAGAAAAAAAAGATGTCGACGTTCCTGTTAGAGGAATCGCACCCCCAACGGCCCCGATCCTTGGTGGACCCTCCAAAGCTGATCGAGCATCCTGACGACACCATCCGCCCTCGCGTGATCAACAAGGGGTCTTGCCGCATGCCCTAGCCATCGCCCTCGTCCTCAACCTATACAAATTGCCTCGACTACGCTTCTTCACCTTCAACCGCGACATCGATTTTCTCTTTCAAACCTTCAATCTGTTGATCGAAGCTGTGCTCACATCCTCTTTCTCGATCGATTCGGTCGTTGGGATCTATCGTCATCTTCCTCTACTACAATATTTTTCCTAACCCTAATTCTTTCAATCTCTTTTTCTTTTTTTTTCCTTCTTCCTGAGACTATTCCGCTTTGCCCACAGAAGGTGTTCTAACAGAGACAGCGCTGGATTGATCGGTAGGGATTTGATGGCTCCTATTCAGTGCTTATGTTCGCTTATTCCATCTGCAGATTTCTCAATGGTACAATTTCCTATCTCAATTTTCTATTTTAAATTTAATCTTTCATTTGATTTTTTTTAATCGTGCAGTTTTATGATTTTTCATTCATAAACTATTCTTTTTTGCATCTATGTTTTACGTCTTGTTGTGCCTATACATATAGTTGCATTAGAAAGTCTCAATTAACAGAATTTTGCATTCAACTTGAGATATTCATAATTTTAAACCCTTTCCCCTGCATTAGATTTGGCATCAGAGCTTAGGCTATTTGACGGTTCCGTTTCGTCAAAAATTTTGGGCTTGTGGAAGAAAACATGATGAGAATAGACAAAAAAAAGTGAGAAAAAGTATAGCAAAAAAAAAGTGGAGTGAAAAAAAGGAAAAAAGATAAGTTTATGGAAAAAAAAAATGGAGAGAATAAAAAAAAATCATGGATACAAAAGAATGTCTTAAAAAGTTTTCCAGAAGTATGGCAAAAGAAAAGGAATACATATAGAGTTATATAAAGTTATTGAAAGAACTATATGAGATGACAAAAGTCGAATTTGATGAATGATCCTACGGTTAGAAATCCTACTTTGAGAGAAAAAGAAACGATATTCAGATGGAAATTGAGAAGGTAGTATAGACAAATATCTCATCTTAATTTTAAAAAAATATTTTGGATTATATTTTTGGAGGACAAAAAAAAGAGGTTGAAATATATCGAAGATGATGCTAAAATTATTGAAGATGATTTTCAATGAATGGATAAGGTCAGAGATGAGTATCAATGGATCCAACTAAAAAAGATAAAGCTAAGCAGAGTATGCCACCAATAGCACTAATTCGATAATTTTGATCCATTTCCATCCACACCATCCGATTGCAAAAAAATTCTAGATGTGACCGAGTTAGATTTTGAGCATCCGCAGTTAAATCATAAAGCTAAAGTAGATGAGCGTGTTGAAGAGGTAAGATTACAAATCGAGTTACCCTCATTGCCCTAGCAATATAAGTCCTCCACACGTGACTTCAAATTGCACCGAAAACACTTTCCTCCTTAATATCAATCCTTATGAAGCCTCACCGACTTATTAGTCATTCCTACGTCAACACCAACCTGAAGACTCTGATGATACAGGTTGTTCGACATGCAGGCATTGAGCTAAATCATTTTATTCTGCACACTTATTTGTTTCCTATCACCCTACAAATCTTACTGACCTCGAGGGCGAAATTCTTTGCAGTGAAAGCAAATGATACAGCACTGGCCTGACCGATTTGGTTGATCAGTTTAAATTGATTGAATTCATTTTTAAAAAAAATCATATTAGAGTAGTTGATCTTATCTTTTAGTTAGCATTTATTTTCATATTTTTATTATTCAGTTAATCTCTATATAAGGTTTTTCTAATTTGGTTACTTAGGATAAGATTAAATCCTAAGTTGGTTATGTATAGCTAAGGCATACGACTTCTTTATACGATTATAAATATGAATTTATGAAACTATAATGAAGACAAATGATTTGAAAATGATGCCTTTTTTTTCCTTCGCAAATGCATCGTCCTGAAATAAGTCCAGTCCCGAAGCGAGTTCGGTTCAAGAGTGAGTCCTAATTATCTTTTCTATTTTTTTTTCCTTTTTTTATTTTTCTGAACCTTCTTCTATTTTTCTTTAATTTTGTAATTTCATAATTTCTTTTTTTTAATTCCAAAACCTTTTTTAAAAATTAAAAATATTTCAAAAATTTTTAGAAATTCAAAAGTTATCAAAAAAATTATAAATTATAAATTATATTTTAAGGCCCTCTAGGATCCTACATTCCGTCCTACATTACAATTTCTGTCGAGTTTCTCATCATTGAGTTGTTTTCTCATCATTGAGTTGTCCTATAACCAAAGATTTAAGTGTTATGGCACGGGGTCGTGCCGAAAACTTGCCGGCACGGTGCGTGCCAAACAGTGCCGATGAATGCCTGTCACAAAAAATACACGTGCCGACAGATAATGGCACGAAATATTTATTTTCTTTAGCAACAAAAATGTTTAATTACTTATTACATATTTTTATCAAATCTTTTGAACTTTATTAAAAAATTACTTAGTTATTTAAATAAAATAGAGTTTTCAGCTATGCCATCAGTATGGGGGATGTATCGTGCGGGTATCTTGTTGGCACGATACGGCATGGTAGATACGAACCGTGCCGATGAGTATTTAAATCCTTGCCTATAACCTATTCTATGTTGTTCAGATAAGAACTAGGTGGTAAAAACAATTATTGGTTGCACACAACTTATATCATAATTTTCTTACTATATGCCCGGTTTGGTTCACGGTTTGTAATATTTCGATAATCCTCCATATTTTCTATTGAAAATATTCAAATCCAAGTTGGGTATGAATACTAGGTGTTAGTGAAGTAGTGGAATTATTATAGATTTCTTGGAGGTATTGTAATAACCATGAAATTTAAATTGAAAAAAAAAATTGAATTTGAATTTGAATTTCTGGGATTTTATTATTCAAAAATTCGAATTATCGGGGTGTTCCTGAACAAATAGCTAACCTGACCTAGCAGAGTCCGATCATGACGAAACAAAATCGCCACTTGAACGGTCTCGTCGAGATGAACGACGTGGCGACGTCCGTTTTCGAATTCGACGAGCCAAAAGCCTCGAAAAGCATGAAATACATTGTTTTTACTATGTATTTTTGTTAGGAACCCTATATTTTATGCATCGAAATGCGTGAAATCGTATGAGGGGCCACTCAGCCTATTGTATCTCTGGGCAAGGACTCATGTAAAAATTCAAAGAGATCGAGGACCTTTTTGCAAGTTTTACATAATTCTATATAACTCTGCTCTAGGGAAGAGGAAACCCTAGTTGCAGAGCAATCACTCAAACCCTCTTCCCACGCCTCTCTCTCTTCTCTTCACCTCTCCCGAACGCTGCCACCGTTGGCCGCCCCTCACCGTCGACGAAAAAGAGAGAAAAATCCAACCTTTGTGTGGATCTCAGGTGCGGTGGAAGAGGTGTGCACCAATCAACTTCAAACTGCTCCCAGCCTCCTCTATGGCCTTCATTCCCCCCCTCTGGACTCTCCCCGAGGAGCCTGGCTACCTGCCGTAGCTGCACGACGCCGAAGAAGAAGAACTTCTTCTTCTTCCTCGGATCAAAGATGAGCCAACCTCTCTCTTCTCTGGTTTTAGTTGCCAAGAACCACCCCCACTCTCCTTCTCATCTCCCTGAGACTTTCCCTGCGCAGCCCCGAGGCCTGGAATCCTCTGGTTAACGGGCGGGAGCAAGGAAGACGTCGGAAACCTAATTTGGCCGGAGTTCTTCGCGCGCCGCCTCCAAGGCTTCTACGGGGGAACAAGTTGAAGGTCACATTCTGTTGGATCCCTAAAAGCCATCCACGAAGTCTCAGGCCTTCTCATTCGGCCTAGAGATTGCAAATCGAAACCCTAGATTCCTGCACCTAGCGTTTGGCCGAGCTTGGTCCTGCGCCGCCAGCCAACGGTCTAGCTAGCTCCCCCACGTCGATACAAGCCTACCAATGCCCTTGCGCGAAACCCTAGGCCGCTGGATTCTCCTCCCTCCATTCTTGCTGTTTGGTTTGGACGCAAGTCTTCTTTCCGACCATCCGCCGCCACCTGACACTGGCACCGGACTCGGTAGCACCCCTGTCACTGCTGCTTGTCTTAGTTAATCACCGGAGCCTAAGTTGTTGTAAGCTAACTCAGCCCTTGGTTGCTTTGTCCTTGGCCACCTTGCTCCGGTGACCACTCCGGCGCCTCTCCGATCACAATGAGGTAAGCCTCTCAACCCTCCTGGTGCTCACTCCAAATTGCATCATGGTTAGTTGTTTATGCATAAATCACAACTTGAGCCATGGATGCCTATTGTAAGTTGACCCTAAGCACTATTCGGACTTCGGGTGACCTTCGGACAGTGAGCACGGGCTTCAATAAGTTGAGGCCCATCTGCTGAAACCCTCGGATCGATCCAAAAGTCTTCGGACTCAGGTAACAAGCCAAAATATCACAATTTTAGCGTTATTATTCAATTTCTTGAACCCCTAGGACTCTAGTTGCAATTCTAGCCATGTGGGCTGCCTCGGGCAGTGTGCTTGTGACTTCTGGGCATTTCGTTCAGGGTCCGATGGCTTTCGTTAAGTCAAAATTGATTATTGTGCCGTAAATCTGCGAAACCGCCGATTTGTCGTTGTTTCAGCGCGAAACGCGCGATCCGAACAAATCAGGGGATCAATTATGAGTGACAGGCGTTCCTGGCTGTTCCCGATGCTATCCTGGCTAATCCAGTCACTTCCGTTTCTCATCGGTGACTTCCAAAGCCGAAATCGGCGAATCCGGGTGCAGTTTACGGTAATTATGGCACAGTGTTAGTTGTGGCTGTCCGGACACCTTAAACGAAACGTTCCGGGGCAGCAGGTGAAGTTTCATACAATTCGGCAGCCTGTAGGCACTAATCAAACCGTTATCAGTCGATCGGCAGATTATCGGAATTTCCTGCGAATCCCGGGACTTAACTTAAGTCGGTGGTTTAACCATTTTGTACACTGTGAGTTAGTGGGTTGGGTATAAGTGAGTCAGTTACTGACATATGGTTGTGATTGAGGCCCGAGCAGTCAGGAGCCTCTGCGCGAGCTGAGCAGCGGATTTCATGAAGCATTGGCATTGTGTAACCTGATTGGGTACCGTAGTCGATCGGACCATTGGTTATTTTGCTAGTCCTTCAGTTATTTCATTTCCGCATTATGACTTACCTCTGTTTTATATCTACATGCCATTATATTCTCAGTATTAGTAAACACTTCCAGTTATTGTTTGATAGATATCTCCTGCTATTTTTATACTGTTGTCATTATATCCAGATTATTCTGCATGACAGAGGAGGATATTATTGTCATTATGGCATTTGTTGGCACTATGATTTATTCTGGATCCCGTATGGGAGTTCCCAGCTATTCACCGCATTCCGGTCTTCCGACCGCGAGCTTGAACATCCATATTGAGATCGCCTTGCACCAACTGTACATTTCACGTAAACCAGCGGGCTGGCTCTCGTTTTGGTATTCTTTACCAGTAGAGTGGTCTGATTGACCAGTGAGCCCGTCTTAGTGTTGCACTTGTGGGATCGGGTGATATTGAGCCCCATTTATAGTCAGCAGGTGTGGAGTACATGTCAGTTTTGGTCAAGTACTAGCCTAAGGTCCTAGTGACCAACAGTGGCACATGATTGGATTGGATGATTATCGTACACTTGACGCATATTAGCTTTTACAGTTATTGCTTTCATATCATTAGCTCTTAGAGTTTTTGCTTTCATATCAGCTCTTACAGTATTTGCTACATATCTGCTTTACCGCCTTTTGATTATTGTATACCAGTAGGTACGACTTGCTCGCTTCCGACTCGTTGTACCTGGGATACATTTAGTTATATCTCACACCCTTTGGTGATCCATTTTCAGGTCTGTCGGGTGGTGAGCAGTAGGGACGATGATGTGAGGTTCACGTGATAGAACTGTCCCTACTTGCTAGCTAGAGAGCTGGCCTTTTACCATACCTTGCTTATATTTCAGAGATTCTTGTTCCTGTTTATGACTTATCATGCTACTTAGATTATTTGAGATTCCACATATGACATTTAGTATGTTATTTAGTTTTCAGTTATGTTGGATTATTGTTTAAGTTATTTAGTTTTTCTGATTGTGCTTATTGTACTTGCCTAGCCGTGCGTATATAGGAGAGACTCCGTCCGTTTGAACTGGGAATTCCCTATGTGCGTGGCGGATCTGCCCACGTCCTGGGAATAACATTTTAACTCTGATCTATAAAAAAAAAATTAGACTGCTTTTCAAATCCCGGGGCGTGACAGGTATGAATACTAGATTAGCATGGATTAAAAGATATTCTAATTTCCAATACTTGATGGGAATCATTAATATAGTCCATTAATAAGAATATACTAGATTTTAACAACCTTCCAATCCAAATGGCTTGACAAGCAAGGAACAAACTTGCCTTTCCAAATATAAAATATTCAACATTCCATAATATTACAAATTTTGAACCAAATGGCCCCTATAAATAATATCCTTTGACATCTATGAACTTGAGAAAACATATAGACATATCTCAAGTATTGCTCCACAAAATCAAAACTCATATTAGTGTGCACATGATGACCTAAGGAGACGGTAAACTATTATCATATGAATTCAATACACCCATATAACGATCCACCATGAATTTCTTTCTTACTAAACCAAAAAATTAGGGCATGATAATAGAAGGCAAACAGAATGCATGCTGTAAGCGTTAATCGACTAAAATGCATAGAAGAGCTGGAAAAATAAGTTTATATTGCAATATAAAGAGATTTCAGGGGAAGGAATGTACATTTTGAAGCCTTTCATATTCTTGCTTGGTACACTTTGTGATTTCAGTCTGTTCACCCAGAGCAGCTTGAAGTCTCCAAACCTGAGGTTGTATATGGAAATTATAAGAAGGATTTATAAATATTATGAGGTGCTGAAATTCTCAGATAAATAGCAACCCAAACAGAGTCTACTCAAAAACAGTAAAAAACAAGGAACTAATAAACAAATGTACCTCCTCAGCAAGATCTTTCTTTGGCATTTTCTTTACCACCTCAGGCGGATAACCACAAAAAGTGTTATACCTGACAATCAAACAGAACAATCATCAGAAAGATGCAATTAGCATATACAACTTAGACAGCATGGCAATAAAAATGAAAAAATATGCTGCATGATTAATCCAAAAGATAGCATCAGCTTCTATCATTGTACATTTGCAAGTTCACAAAGAGAAAAGATAAATTTATCAAGCATATATTAAGTGTGAAAATTGTAGCAAAAATTAATGTAAAAGATATTTGTTAACCATCTCTACAAACCCATTCATCAATACTCTGGTTGAGCCGCTTTCTTTGTCCATAACTAGTCAAAAGAAACATGTCTCAACTATTCAGACGGTTTTTCCTCATTCTTTTGAGGTTGTCTTTAAAGAGTACGTAAAATGTGCTGAAGGACAATGGGTATAATTGGGGGGAGCTTATGTCAAAAATATGCATTAGATTCAAAGTAAAATTGAAATGAAGCTCCATAAAGGGCCTCTCTGTAGTGCCTAAGATGTCAGTTCAGATGCTAGTACTTAAGACTAGTACAGGATTTCAGATGCTGAGAGTAGTATATCAGAGTTGGGAACCTAAAGACTAGAGAGTTAATATTGACTATCTAGATGGATCTTATTAGATGCTTATATTCCATGTGTAAGTCTCCTTTCTTCATAAATAATACTACATAAATAAATTAATCCAATGTATTTTTTCTACAATTATAGAATGTAATCTTTACCAATAAACTGGAATCACTAACTAAGCACCAACCATAAATTATATGAAACAACCATTATTCTCCGATAACTAAAGCTTTTGGAAAAAAGCAGGTGTTCCGTATTATTTAACATGATATCAGAGCAACAGCTTCTGAGTTCAAGTAACGCCAAGCTCTTAGAATAATTAATTTCCTCCCATGTAATTCAAATCCACGTCCTAAGCCTATCAAAAAGTCTTTAGTCCAGATGTGAGGAGTATTAAATATAAAAATATAAAAACACCGTTCTCTACTAGCTTAAGCTTTTGGAGAAAAACGGTTGTTTCGTATTATTTAACAATGCAGTTTGCAAGGAAATAACAGTGCACGAAAAATCATCAGTCAAGATCACAATTTACCGCAATTTCGTTTAAAGCATTTTCCTATGAAACACTTACCAAGCAAGTCCTATATATGAATAAACATAGAAAATGTTAGTCACCTGTCTCTAAATTCAACTTTTCGACAAAAACTACAGCGCTGGAAAGTTGTACATACAAAAACTTATTTGACTCCATAAATCTAATTAAAGTAGCAGAGTATTAATAATGATATTATGCATTTGAAATAGCTATCCATTTTCTTCTGACGATGCTAGTTTAAACTTCAGGATTCACTGTACCCCTTACTTTTCTTCGACAGGTAAGTTCATCTAGCAACTAGTCCATTCAATTTAACTAAAAAAACAATACAATAACAGTACTACTAATGAAAAAGATACTCTTTTCCCTATGCATAGCAGATTTACCTTTTTAGTCTACCTTTTAACTAGTGAAATACAAGCTAGTCCCCAATAATTAGCCTAAAACATGCGAGATAAACTAGCACAACTGAAAATTCAAAAGCCCCAGAATAACTGCCTTAATAAGCTACACTTTAGCATCTTCTATGACAATCCAACTTGCATACAAAAAAACTTTGCCGTCACAAAAATCCAAATAGAAGTTAGAACAACGAGAACGAGTATTCTGAAGGTACTTTTTCAACTTCTTTTAAAGCTGTACTCAGCCTCCCACATTCTAATGAAACTTTAGATGGGGAAACATGAAAGTCCACTGAACAAGGACTTGGCACACCTAGCAAGCAGAAAAGGCTTCAAGTTTTGACTCAGATGAGTGGTTTTAACTAGGACTGAACTGAAACACAGTTTCAAACACAAATTAGGCTTGTTCTGCTAATATTTGACCAAAATTTCAATGGCTCTAATTGGTTTTAACCATTATCAAACTCTTGCTTCAATCAATCAGTTTTAACCAATTTCAAAATATTTCAACAGCATTTGATAACTTTCACTCGATTCTAGCAAAAAAAAAAAAAAGAGAATTAAAATATAAGCTCGTAGAATTGATACGTTCTTGCCACCTGATCTACTGTAAAATACTACAGATTTTAGTATTAATTTTGTGCCTACAGGCTTTTTCTTTATATATATATATATATATATATATATATATAGAGAGAGAGAGAGAGAGAGAGAGAGAGAGAGAGCTAGGCTCCTATAATATCTATAGTACCCGGGCTCCGGTACTATAGTCTCGTTCTCAACCTTAGAATGTTCACATCAACGATCCACACCGTTAAAACTGATATAGGGTATTTAAAGTTTTTAGGAATAAAATTTTATATTTTTTTGACATAGTTACTTTATGATCAAACCATTTGAAAATTGTCAATTTTCAATAGCTACTATGGCAAGTTTGTAGTTTAACGATGTAGAAGAACCTAAATTTATTCAAATTTTGATAGAAAATTCTTTAAACTATCTAGATCAAGGTCAACATCCTTGATCTTGAATTCAAAAGTCCTATTCTCAAATTTTAAAGATTGTTCAATTTTCACTATTCATTTTGACATGATTTACTTACTAAGTAAACGATATCGAAAAAAATTAAAAATTTATTCCTAAGAACTACATATACCCTAGATGATATTTAACGGTATGAATCGTTGATTTAAACACCCTAAGATAAAAAACAAGACTATAGTACTGAAGTTCCGGTACTATAGATAGTATAGTACCTTGTTCTATATTATATATATATAGAGAGAGAGAGAGCTAGGCAATTATGCTTTTGAAAGTACCGATGCCTCCGTGTTTATAAATTGTTTTCGATGATGGGATACAAACATATATATAGTGATAATTTAAAATCACCACGTATCATTTAGTTGTCCTCATCATTCATGTATCACTTTCAAACAATTTGTAATTGATGGCATCATGAGATTTTAGCTTTTCATTATGCCAATCATTAATTACTTTATTTAATTGCATTGCTGCCATTATGATTGAAGGGTTGTATCCTCTTTAGATTAATCTTCACTCATTTACATGTACTGAATTATGTACACATCGCGGTAGAAAGACCATCGTATTAATTTCTATATTTTCTACTTAGATACTATTCTCATTTTTTTTCCCCACAAATTTGCATTTCATTGTTATGAACCTTCCAACATGAAAACAGAAAACATGAAATTGCCCAAATCTGCCATCTGTTGAAAATTTTCACTTAGTCAGGGACATAAAATGCAACCCTGAATGTTTCATTCTGGTCAACGATTTTTTGGACCAAAATTGCCCCAATTTGATTGAACGTCTGACGTCACTAAGTTTCGTCCACTTGTGCATATAATGGTTTATCCTTCCTTGTACTACTGTCCCGTTTAGTTCTAGGAAACTTGTAAAATTTTCATTCGTCAGCTAACATGCTCTTAGCACTTCCAAAACTCTTGACCAACGACCAAGAATTGCATCCAACTAATCTGACTCGTTTCATTTCCATGCCTTTAACTACACTTTGTGAGTCATATGTAATCTACTCACTCGAATCCATTTGTTAACCACCCCCCATATACAAACCCAGGGCCTTGTTCTGTCAGACACTATGAAACATAATTAACATGCCAACTCTACATGTCGCTCCACCCCAAAAGCCTGTATGTTCATCTGCAACATGAGATTACTTGCAATAAAGCACTTGCAGGACCAGTCAAATATTTTCAGAAAACTGACGTTTGATTTGACTAATTTTAGGAAAAATGGGTGAGTTCAAATCCAGCCAAACTACAACTTGAGAGACCCAACTTAATCAACAGGTTTTTTCTTAGGTTTTTCCTGATGCTAAAATTGATTTTTTACCTTATATTGTTATTCCATGAGGGACCAAAACTCACATACGACATCTTAACAAGTTTTATCTGAAGTTCATTGCATATAAGATCATTTACATCATCAATGTCCTCATAGAAGCATATTTTTAGAATTGATTTAGGCCCATCTTAACTATCAATTCATACTTATCAATACGGATTCAAGTGCCATACAGGATGAATAATTTGTGATGTAAAACTTCACCCATTAAATGATTCGTTGCATAAATCCGTCAAGTGGTTATATTGATTAAGTTGCATAAATTCATCAAGTGGTTTCATTGGTTAAGCACAAACACTTTAGTAAATGCAATAAAGAAAACTGAATTAAACAGCATCACAACATGAGACCCCACAATAGAGAGTTGCATGCACATGTAAAAAATGTATTATTTCTAGGCTGGCCAGCATAAGATAAGACTGTAAATGCAAAGAAATAAAAAATCAAGTAATATAATAGTCAAGAAACACATCAATCTGAAACGTGAAATGGCAGTATTCCCCCAAAACAATAGACTATAACTAAAATTTAACAAGAATTTACTGCTATGTAAGTATCAATGAAGCATGCAATACCCGGTGGATTCAGCATGAAACAAGCGAGCTTGCTCTTCTTTGCTTCCTTCGTCAATGGACCACCAACCAAGAAGTCTGTAATATATTAAATAAATGGCAGCATGCGAAATAAATCGTCACGATAATTTCCTATAAATTTGGTGCGTTTAAACGACTACCAAAGTAATGAACAAGAATAGACCATTAAGTTCACAAAATATATACTACCTTGAGCCATGATGCAGGAATGCAAAGCAATCTTGGACTCGTGAGGAAAATGTGAGATACATATTACTAACTGATCCACTACGTAGTAGAAGAACAACCTTCTCCACTAATCTTGAAATGGCAAAAAGGACGCCAGCACCTTGTAAAATGAATAGCGGCGAAAAGAGTGCAAATATTGGAATATATCGAGCACTAGGTGGCGTTCCCTGAAATACAACACAGTGGTTAGGACTCTGAAACTAGTCCAACATTTACGCACAACATAATATAGAGTCAATATTTATGTCTAAGTTCAAGATCTGAACAAGATAGTGCTAAGTGACAAAGGAGACTTTGCAAGTTCCAAAGATATGAGCATGATAATAGCAAAGCAATGTAATAATATGGTTGGATGAATTATTGATAATTTTTCTTTTCTGGGGGCAAAATGTGTTCTAATTGTCCTAAAATGGATCATAGAGAATTTATTTTCATCTAAACAATTGAATTGCTTCTAGTTTTACCCAAATTAGTGGAAGATTGTGTTGCGGTTAATCTTTAGGGAAACCAAACTTTCCTAAAACTAACATCAACTTATCTAAATATTCAACCCAAAAGTAGAAATGGTGCTGGCGGTGGGTAAATCTCAAAGATCTAATTATTTGTCACAAATCTTCTACAATGAAAGAAATCAAGCCTGACAAATTGGAAAACAAATTCCCAAGTTACCATTTGATCTCATCTATTCAATCATTTGTTAAGCATAGAATTTTACAAGAAAAATGTTCAGAATAAAACTGTTCTTTCTCAAAGCTGCCTTTGTTAAAAGTCAGAACAGGTAGACACAAATGGAGTAAAAGTTACAAAAATCCAATTGTAAGTGATAATAACTTTGACTCGCAAAGATGAATGCAGTTTTATGTAGGTAAGCTATATTATACAAATATTTATCAGCAGAAAGTCCAAAATTTCTAATACTTTGTTTTGCTTCCTATCAGTTACACACTTACACGATAAGGAAAACATCAACTAAATAAATAAAAAAGGGAGCAAGCAGTCCTGGTAAAAGTAAGACCAACTCAAGACAGAAGAAATTATACAAATGTTCACACGCCATATGCAGCAACCATCTAGAGATGTCCTATCTAATAATTAAAAAAGAAAAACAGATCAATAGAAGGTTAAATACCTCTAAGCGCATGCAAAGCAAAATCTGAAAAGTTACAACAGGAATTTTCATTATATGACCTCCAATGTCCTGCAAGCCACATAATCTATCCTGTTCATGATCCTCCAAGGAAGGAAGAACAAGACCACTATCCCAATCGCGATATCTAATTGCTGTAGAAGATGAGCATCCTTCTCCATGATGAGGCCGCTTGTGAATCATTGGATTAGACCACTTTGTGCAAACTAAAAAGGCAAAGCACTCTGCAATCCTGTAAGAAAGAACATAGGTGTTAGAGAAAGCATAAAGGTTTTGATGTGAGAAAATTTATCTAGAGGAAAAGCAGAGCATGTTACCCAAAATTTATAAATAAATCCCACCAGCCTAAAGCACCTACATCACCTGCAAGATGTGAAATGATTGTCATAAGCAAGTTGTACAGCATATCATAACTGTTCATTAATATTTAGCAAAGTGTTTCCAATCTCTACATTGGATAGGGTATATGACACAACCACCTTTTTCTAACTTTTCAATAGTACCCAACTGATCATTTTAATTCCACATGTTAATAAACCAAATATAATGCTCTCTTTGATTTTTAAAATTAACATTTCAATTTTGTACTTTCTGCTATTTAATTTTTCTTCTCTGGCATCTTTTTGTTGTGGAAATATAGGGAAAGAAATGTGATAACTATCTACTATATAAATTTTGCTTTTCCGACATCTTTTTGTTGTGCAAACTTTTCTTGGGCCTAATCATTGTCTTCCAAACTTTGCTTCAACGCCATTCATTAAATATAAAGAGAAAGAAGCCCGATAACTATCTAAACTTTACCGTATGCAATTTACCACCTGAACTTAGTAATGCTGCAATTTACCACCAACAAACTGATTCTGTTGTTATCCATCACAAGGACCCAGTTTTCATCAAATTGGTGAGACGTCCATTAGGAAAATTAACTACTTAGCTGAACACAAGCTGGTTATTTCACTTAAAATTTGACTCACGTGCGATGACTAACCAACATCTGGCCAAATTAAGGAAATAAGAGTTTTGTAATGGATTGTAACAAAATTATCATTTAGTTGGTGAACTTCGGTGTTTAATATTCGAGTCCTGAATTGCAAATCAGGCAAAGTTCATGCGGTTCTGAGACTTTTTTCCAAAATATAGATGTAGAGCTTTAAACACTTAATTATGACAAGCTAAATATGAAAAAACATTAACTAGAGAAGAGAAGAGCATATGCACATCCAAGAAGTAGCCAATGAAAAATAGACAGCTGATGTAATTAATAGTAGGGGCATAAATGAGCCGTGCTCGAGCGAACTGAGTTCCTCTCGGCTTAAATATGCTATTGTGCCACTCAAGCTTTGTCTTGAGCTCAGTTCGAGCTGGAATTGGTCAAGCTTGAGTTCGGCTCGCCAAATTTCCGAGCTAGCTTGAACTCGGCTGGCTGGCTCGTTTAAAGGTGGCTTAGCAAACCCAAATAGCTTGATCAAAAACTAGCACTTGAAAATTTTTAAAATTTAAATTTAGGTGTTGATAACTTGAACCCACAAACTTAATATACAGAGAAGATATCAATTAACCACTAAAACTACTCACCTTTTATAATTAGCTAATACTAAATTTTCCTATATATTTAACCAATATCAAGCTATTTCGTGCCGAGCCCGAGCAAGGTAAGCCTATCGCGAGCTCGGCTCATTTAATAAATCGAGCTCAAAATCTAGCTCGACATTGGCTCATTTAAAAGAGCGAGCTCAATCTGAGCTGAAAATGAGCTAACTCTAGCTAGTTCGGAAGCTGCGAGCTTTCTTGACACCCATAATTAAAAGAGAAATCACTGATGACTCACAACATCCTAATGCTGAACCATGGTCAATCACCAGACACTACTTACCAGCCTGATTATTAGGTCAAACGTACTAATGCAGTCATTAGAGTCTCATAGTAAATGAGAATAAATTCTAGCAGTCAATTAAAATTAACAAGCCATAAATATGTGAGTGGGGTGCATAGGGTATTCTCATCCCCTCTACAGATACTCCTATGAAACTAGTGAAGACACCTTGATGCCATTCAATATAGATCGCTCTTACATTTTTTTTAGTTCATAAACCTTTCAAATTTTATTTCATTTACGGAATTGGGATTTGAGTTTTAGTCATTTAATAACTAATTGTGGTGGTGCCATCCCAATGATGTTCTAGGCATTTGAGAAGATTTGTATCTTCTCCGAAATTATTTTGGTTTCTTCAATGGTTTTTTTAATGGGTTTTAAGAGCAGTTCAAGTTTGGTTTGAGTCTAGCTCTTAACCAATTGGTCTAGTTTACTTGTGGTAAATCCTTTCCAACTGGGGTCAGGTCTGGTTAATTGGGTCTATATTTGGGTTCAGATTCGATCAATATCTATTACCTACTAATCCCTAGCCAGTCTAACTTATAACTCAATTAATGAGCCTCTTTTCCTTGTTATTCCTAGTCCGACTCTCCTTTAGTTGATCTATTATATAAAAATGAAAAAAAAAAAAAAAAAAAAAACTTCTGCTGTTTTGGGGGCATTGATGATCATTACTGTTTTCCTTTTCCTGGATATTCTGCTCCTCTGCGTCGTCCTTGCTTTGGGCGATCTTCCTCCTGGTGTTGGATTAGGTCCTTTTCTTCCACTTCTTGCTATCCCTAAATTTGGGCATTCCCTCCTCTCTTCACCTGCTTCCCTAGGTTACATTTTCTTCTCTTATACATGCTCCTCTCCCTGTCATTATCCTGCAGCCCATGCTGCTGTTATTCTCAATTCTACCCATTCTTAGAGGTCAATCGAAGGGGGGTTAGAATTGTTTTGGACTAAACCATATCTTATCAAGACTTCAATATTTTTATTTCTTGACGGTTTTTCTGAGATTAAAGAAGTCTTGAGGTTTCCGAGCTTACCAATAGATTCTTCATTCCTAAATGTATTCATTTTTTTTTCACTTTTTCCTCAGAATTGCATCAGAACATTTACTTTTCAGAATAATATAATTTTTTATTTGAGTTATTGTATTTCCGACTACGTCGATTTTGGTATCAGAGCTACGAAGCGACCTAATTAAATTTAGGTCACCAATTACTATATTCTTATATCTATCATCTATTATTAGGCTTGGAAGTGAAATGTTAGGTGGAAGAAGAAAAACCATCTTTGCATATGAAGATAACAGGGTAATTGTTTGTAACTTAACATTAGAAGAAGCAGAGGGAAATGGCCTCAATCATATGAACACTATACATATAGTCCTTCACAACACAACACAAAGATAAGTAATGACAAGTAGGTCATATGAAGAAAGATAGATCATAGATGTGAAAGAAACTCCGCGCAATATAACAACAAAACAGTTAGGAAGGAATTTTACCGCATAATTTAAGAAGCGTGAATGTAGTAGCAGCAACAAGAAACACCATTGAGATCGCAACCCAAAAGTGCTAAGACAAGTATAATATAACATAAGTCTACGAAGTTACATAAAGACAGAAAAAAGAGAATATAAGCTAGAACCATACTTTTATCATAAAACTGTAATTTAAAAAGTCTAAAGCCAAAATCATTTGTACGACCTCAAAATATTTTAAATCTGATTGACAGAGAAAGCATGATTCCAAGTGCCAAGCTGAAAAGCCTATCACATGAATAGGCAAAAAGTAGCAATACCAGCAGCTATAAATGAACACTAATGAAATTCAAAATCAATTATAGATAATGGTTGGATAGTCCAACAAGTACAATACTCTCTTCATAAATAGTCTGGGAATACTTTTTTGTGAAGCATGCTACGAGCATACTTTGAGACTAATCTTTTATGTGCATGATTTGATGTCCTGCCTATTAATATCACGCACTGCTTGATAGATTTTCTGTGGTGGGACCATGCTATTAGGAAAAGTATTTTCCAAACTAGGCGTAATTTTAAGAAACATTTCTGGAACTGAGACACAACATAACCAGTTAAGCATTAATAGTACATGAGAATGCCTGGTCTAGCAAGTTCCACTAGTTATTCTTTTACCAATATGGTGTATTATCAAAATTATCTTGTACAGATTTACTAGATTTCAAATCCATGAACCGAAATCAAAAAGAAAACTCAATTGTGAAGAAAGTACCAATTTTGTAGAACAGTTTAATAGAAATTTGAAAAAAGAAAGCACTATACTATCATTAAAGCTCAGAAAGAATTTGTTAACAGATATCAAATTTCACAAATGAAAGCAAATAAAAACAGCTTAAAACCAATTAATAACGTGATCACTACATACATGCTGATTAAAGCAAATGAATATCAACTAGTAGAACTAAACTTACAGGAAGTGTCTCCCATATGGTTTCATCACTCATACTTTCTTCATCTCCAGGCATTAAAGCCCTACACATTCTGAATACATGGTGAAATGCAATATTAGACAGGAGACGGCAACATAAACAAAACTCCATAGAATGTTTCCATTATCAAATGAACTGAAGGCTGATTATTTCTCCTTTTACCTCATATTTTTTATCTGTAAAATAGATTCTTCTCACAAGATATAATTTTTAAACTGCATTTATATGTTTTGTATAGACACTACAAAGTAATATCCAAAAGAAAATGAAGATAGGCAAACCATTAAAGAAAGGCTGCTCTCCTAGAAAACATGTTGACTACAGATTGTAAACAAAAATTTCATTTATACATGTAAAAGAATGAAACTAAGTTTAAAAGCAACGGGTTGGATTAAACATGAAGTCTGTTAAAAGAGCTTCTGGCAAATTGAAATCCTAATAGCTCTAAACTTGCTTATTTTCCTTCTTTTAGAGGACTTGAAACTCTAAATATTAATTAACAATAATCTACCGCATAGTTCACCATATTTATTGTGTTAAAATGTAAACAATATAAACTACAGAAGTGCTGTTTAATAAGATGCATTCACTCCAACACAAAAAAAGAATTTGTACGTTATTTATTTTCAATCTTTCCCCCAATTATTTGAGGGCAGGAATAGCATGCATACTTCAAATATTCCACATCTAAAACCATGTAAAGCAGTTAGGATGATGTTTAGAAAGTCAAATCTAAACGTCTGCAATGTGGAAAGTACAATAAATTTAGCTAGTGAACGGATAGAACCCCACATATATTTTTAATAGTGTGGTATATCTCAGGTTCTTCTTTCCCATTTTTGTTTGAGCAAAATAGTTCTTCCTTCTCTTATGCATTATCAAATTCACTGTTTCTCTTTTCTTACTCAAGTTCTTTTCATTAAAACTCACGATCCCTCTAAGATCTCAGAGCTGTCATATAGTCAATAACCTCAAATTTCAAAGGATACGAGACAACGAAACAATTAAAAAAAAAAAAGCAGACTTCCGAGTTTGGGAAGAAACTTCGATATGACAAAATTATGGCAATCCCTAATTTTGTCACCACACTTCTATACACCATATAACCAATCTAAACAGCCCAAATGTAGTAGGACTCCCTTTGAACATCTAAGAAGATAATTAAAACAGACTGAAGTATTCATCGAAATCAAAAGACAATTGATCTACCTAGAAATTTTGCCTAAATGATTATTTGCGCTAGAGAGGTTTGCTTTAATGATTATACATAGAAGTTTGCGTCCATATACTGCAAATCCTAATAATCATGGCTTTTTAAGATACTGCACATCCACCTATAAGGTAACACTTACCACAGCTTTAAAATTGGGATTTACTTAACCTATTTCTAGATTGCCTTTTCACACTTGGTCCTTCAGCAAACAAGAGGATATATGCCAAGTAAGCTACTCAATCTGTCCAAACAGGCAAAAACAAATGTCTACGTGATTTTGCCCTTAATGCCCTTAGGAGTGTAGTAACATTAACCTGCCTATCTATTACCGCAAGTAGCAGCTGAATGTTTACAAGCATATCTAACACGAAGAGCATAAGTATTGGTCCAACTTTCATAACCAATTAGAGGGTTAAGACAATGCAGACCACATAAATTACCAATTCTTGTAAGCCAAATCAATCAACACACGTGGAAAAAATAAATTCCGACTTAATCTAACTAGCTAACTCAACCCACCAAAAATGATCCATGATCTTCTGCAGGAGACGCTCGGATGTAGAATAATAGAGGGGAGAAAAAAGAGAAGAGATATTGGCCAGAATTAAACTCTGCTTCAATTTCATTAACTACATTAATTAAAAAGATTACAAAGGTTCTATATATAAGGACCAGAGTCCTACTCCAACTGGAACGGAACAGAATCCAGAATCCTACCCCGAATCAGAGTAGTACATCTTGAGATCCATACTTTCCTTCGTGGAAAGTCGACGACAACATCATATGTAGAAAGAGCATCTCGAGTACATCAAAACTGACCACAAAACGAAATCCTAATTCCTTATGGATAAGAAATTCACGGTCAAACTTACTACGAATAGAAAGTCAAACTTTGACCACAATTTTCAAGTCAGAAATGACATCAAAATGCCCCAAAACACGTACAAAACTTAGTAGTACAGTGTAGAAATTTCGATTGCGAGACCCTGACTAGTTTTCCTTGATCTGCACACGTAGATTAAAGAATCATCTCGATCGGAGTCCATTTATGGAAGACATGCCCTTCGGGCGATGCTGATGTCTCGACCCAAATCAAACTCGACCACCCGGATCCTCCCGGATTAAAAGACCTGACATAAGGTTTGTTTGGCATACTTTGGCTGAGCCAGAACAAGTAGTTGCTTTATGCAGGGTGTTTGGAATCTAAATGACTTCTAGGCTTTAGGCTGCAAGTACTTTGGCAACAGGGCCAAATGCAGTAAGCTACATCTCTGGAGCTTCTGCAGCTAATAAGGAAAAATGTGCATGTAACACATAACTAGATAAATGATCTACTGACTTGCTTCCTTGCTTATTCTACCAAAATAAGATTAACTAAGAATGGCATCTATATATACTAAATCTTATGAAAGAAAAGAAAAAGATAAAAAGAAAAGATAACGATTGTATATTGAGTTGTTCAGGTTAGACGAATTTACCTGAAATTGTCAACAAGAATGATAATTTCAAATGCCAACAGTGGAAGGAAAACAATCTTTAAGTTAACAGCAGGGTGATTGCCAACTGCATATAAACACTTCAAAAGAAAATAAGGAAGAGGAAAAATAGAAAAGAATCAATTACAGTAAAACAAACATCAATAGTTGCTGACTTTTGGACCCAGTCACCCAACTTACTGCACACCATAAGCCAGATGTGGTGTGAAATAATAGGGTAAATTGCACTGTGGATCAAGGATTTAAGTGTTGTGGCATAAGATTGTGCCAAAAACTTGCCGGCATGGTACGGTATGGCAGAGTACGTGCCGAGCAGTGTCAATGAGTGCCGGTCACAAAAGAATATGTGTGCCGACACATAATGGTATAAAATATTTATTTTCTTTAGCAACAAAATTTTCTAATTGTTTATTATGTATCTTTATCAAATATTTTGAACTTTATTAAGAAAATTACTTAGTAATTTAAAAAAAATAGAATTTTGAGCTGTACCATCGGGGGCTGTATCGTGTCTAAATCTTGTTGGTACGATACGGCACGGTGGATACATACCGTGCCGATGGATACTTAAATCCTTGTTGTGGATCCACAACCTTATTAACATATTTCAGTTTGGCCCATCCTTTGAATTATTACAATCAGATTCCTAGCCTTTGCATTCCATTTCAACCTAATGGCCCGTTTGGCAACTTCAAGAATTGAAAGTGTTATGTTCTGTTGTAAAAGGTTGATACAAAATCTTGAATACTGCAAATTTTATGCTCTATTTTTCAATGTTTGGATAAAATACTATATTTTTCACAGGATTGGAAAACAACTTTTTTTTTAGTGCACAGTCGGAAAACAACATTTTTTTTGTGCGCAGTTGTAAGAGAACTTTTATTTTGGCACAGCTTCAAACCCACTCTCCTTTCTTTATACCTATCAACCAAAGTCCTTTTTTAAAAAAAACAAAAAATAAACCCAAAATGGCAGAGGATGGATAGTCCATCCTCTTCGGCATCTTAGGCTGCACTGTAGTCGCCCGCAAGATCGCTCGCGCCATCACCACCTTCGGCCCCCCCTCCGCCCCTGTCAATCTACCCGTTGTGGGCAGCCTCTCCCTTGACAAGGCCCACTGCCATCAACCTCTCCGCCGTGGGCAGCCACTCCCTCGACAAGGCCCACGGCTTCACCTCCCCCCTCCCTTTCTTCCATGCCCATGGTCGGATCCTACAACGCCGTGCTCGACGACCCCCTATTCCCACTGCAACATTTTTTTTTTTTTGCCATCGCCCATGGGAGGGAGGGAGAGCATGTGGCTGCCATAGATTCCACCGAGTTCGCCACCATGGTTAGGGATCGTTGAGGAAGAAAGAGAGAAAAGAGGAGAAGCAAGAAAGGATATGTTCAAAGTTTGGGGGGTTTCGGGGTTGTGGGGGAGGGGTTGAGGAGCCCTATGAATGGAGTATCAAAAACGCAGAGAACTGAGTGGATGTGTAAATTTCTCTAAAATTACTCCATTTGTAATTTATTTGTTTTAAATTTTACATTTCTAAAAGTATCCAAATAGCTATTTTGTGAAAAATCATTTGTTTTAAAACAGAGTATTTAACCCAAAAACTCTGTTTTTTGGGGTTGCCAAATAGGCTCACCCTTTAGAGTACATTTCTTCGATAAACTGGATTGAAATGCCCATGTAATCATTGTATGCAGAGCCCGAAAGGTATTTCTCTACAAGGTGGATATAATGTCCAATTTTATGGAGGATTTGAAGGAAAAGAGTAAGATCGAAATGCAAAGGTTAAAAGTTAACTGAAGAGTGAAAACCAGAACAAGACCATGCTAAAATGGTTAGGACACTAGTGCAATATACCTGAGCAATACTCCAAAAACTTATAACAAACCACATATCATTCATTTTTTGACTTACCGCTAATGCTTTGGAGATATAAACAAAGAAGCAGCTCGAATGCAACCAGCAATGGAGTTGCTACAATAGCATGACAAGGTGCCCACTGTATGTTAAAAGCGAATATCAAATATCAGTGCGCAGTGATGGATAAAGTATCACAAGATAATGAACCAATTACTTAGGTTTCATGTGATAACAATTCATCTAAAGCAGCAGGAATAGTCAAATCATACATGGCGACCATGAGGTAATGATGGAGCTGGCAAGGAGAATCTTCCTCTTGCAACAACAGCATGAAACAGCCAAAGGGGAGCAAAAATTATCCTGCACAGTTCAAGAAGTGGCATCGGCATTAAAGTGTTATTTTGCAATCCTGTAATTCAAAGAGCAATTAAACAAACTTAATTACAATCACATGTTGAGTTTCTTTTTATGACACCATGGGAATAGTTGTTTTTTCCTTTTTGTTGGGAGAGAGAGAAAGGTAGCCACTTCGTTTATTTTGTAGAAATGAATTCAGCTAGAAATGTGAAGCAACTAGGCTTCGAACTTAGGACCTCAGATGCCAACCATCAAGCCCTTAGCCAACTGCACTAGGTACGGTTAGTGACAGCTTAGGAACAGAGATTTAAGTGACATGGCATGGGATTGTACCAAAAATTTGCCGGCATAGTACGGCTCGGTATGTGTCGAGCCATAGCGATGCATGCCGGCAACAAAAAATACATGTATGCCGACACATAATGGCATGAAAAATATTTTTTCATTAGCAACAAAATATTCTAATTCTTTATAATGTATTTTTATCAAATCTTTTGAACTTTATTGAGAAAATTACTTACTAATTAAAAGAAAATAGGGTTTTGAGTTGTGCCATCGACACGGAGACTATATCGTGCCAATATCTTGTTGGTACGATACGGCACGATGGATAGGGCCCGTGCCGACGGACACTTAAATCCTTACTTAGGAAAAGCTAATCATTAGATCTCTAAGTCTACACATCAAAGTAACTGCCAGATTAACAAAATATGCAGAAAGATTCACAATCTAGTTCAGAAAAAAAAGAAATCCATAATGAATTGGTGAGCTTTTGTGTTTTTAATGACTCTGCGACTTTTAGATATTAAATATAGGTGCGAGAGTGTCCAATGACCTTAGCATAGAAGTAAAAAATTGTCTCAATGTTACAGGTAAGCTGCACCACTGATCCTAGAACTATGCCACAGCTCACTAGGGGAGCCTACAGTGCTCAAAGAAGTTGCCTTGTGTTTGCAACAAATGTCTAGTAATTTTCAGGTATTCTACTACTAAGTAATCAGCCACACGTTCAAATCCATCCAACAAAAACAGACATTCTAAAGATTTAGAAAAACAAACTATAATCTACAGGTGATACTCCATACAAATTATCCAATTCATACATCAAATAATTAATATCAAAGCACTAGGAAATTGCAATTTGCACCCATATTTAGGAGCTCAGTTTGGCAAAATGTGCTAGAGACTATTTTCAAATTACATCAATATGAAAGCAAATGCAAGCACAGGAAAGCATGGTAAGAGATAGCTTTGATACTATAACCTATCTTACCCAAAAAAATAATAATAATAACACTATTACTGCATAAGAACAATTGAACTTTTCTGTTATTATCCAATCATCGCATGTAGCTCATTCTCAAAAATTATTTGGTAAAAACCATGGAGACCCCTCAACTATAGGCTATTTTGGAATGGACCCCTCAACTTTTTTTTTTTTTTGATCGATACCTACTTTAGATTTTTCTTTTTTTAGTTGAGTAATTTCAGACAATTAAAATGGAAATTTTATCAAATCAATTGGTGAAATCACATGTAAGTAGTATTTGGAACACCCAAATTCATTGGTCAACTCAAATCAAACAACAGTAATAGGAAACCCTCAGAACCTTGTTGTTTGATGAAACCTTTCCCTTCGATTGGTCCTTTTTCACGAAAAGCAAACATGAAATAAAAAATCAAGTCTTTTCCTAAGATTTTGATTAGCTGTCCCGAATTCAAGTTGATCGTGTCTCAATTCTTCCCACAAAAGAAACAGCTATAAATTCAGCAAATCAGCATTAATCAACCTCTTTAGCAAGTAGCATAGGCAATTCACACCAATTCTCCAACAATTAAAGCATCAGACAGCAAATTCAATTCAGTTCACAAGCAAGATAAAATTGGGCACAAAAAGGGTTAGAGTTAGGGTTAGGAAACCAAAACAGCTACAATTCATCAAACTAGGTTTAATCATCTTATCTTACATAGAACAGGATATTTACACCAATTCTTTAGTATTACAGTATTGAACAGCAAATTCAATTCAATTCACTTCACAAGAAAGTTGAAATTGGAGAAAAAAAAGGGGTACGGGCAAGGATTTAAGTATCCATCGGCACGGGCCGTATCTACCGTGTCGTACCGTGCCAACAAGATACCGACACAATACAGCTCCCGTGTCGATGGCACAGTTCAAAACCTTTTTTTCTTAAAATTACTAAGTAATTTTCTTAATAAAGTTCAAAATATTTGATAAAGATACATAATAAGCAATTAAAAAATTTTGTTGCTAAAGAAATTAAATATTTCATGCCATTATGTGTCGGCACGCATGTATTTTTTGTGACCGGCACTCATCGGCACGGCTCGGCACACACCGTGCCGTACCGTGCCGGCAAGTTTTCGGCACGACCCCGTGCCACGGCACTTAAATCCTTGGGTACGGGTTAGGGTTAGAAAACAAAAAGAAACAGCTACACCTAATCATATTAGGATTAATTGGCTTACTATTGGCAAATAGAATAGGAAAGCTACACCAATTATCTAGCATCAGACAACAAATTCAATTCTATTCTATTCACAAGAAAGTTAAAATTGGGCAATAAAAAGGGGTCAGGGTTAGATTAAAAACCAAAAGAAAAAGCTATAGTTCTTTTAATTAAGATTAATCATCTTATTTTTAGAAAGTACAAGAGGAAATTTACACCAATTATCGAGCAACTAAAGCATCGGACAATGAATTCCATTCAATTCACAAGCAAGGTGTCTTGCGGCACAGAAAAGGGTTAGGGTTAGGGTCAGGAAACCAAATAAAACAGCTATAATTCATCAAATTAGGGTTAATCGGCTTATTTTAGTAAGCAGAAGCAGAAATTTATACCAATTCTCTAGCAATTTAAACATTGGACAACAAATTCAATTCAATTTCATTCAAAAGCAAGTTAAAGTTGGGGCATTAAAAGAGTTTAGAGTTAGGGTTAGAAAACCAAAAGAACAGCAAATTAGGATTAGTCTGCCTCTTTAAGTACAACAGGGAATTTACATCAATTCTCCAGCAATTAATGCATGGAAGACAAATTCAATTCAACTCAATTCACTAGAAAATTGAAAATGGGGCATAAAAAGGGTTAAGGGTTAGGGTTAGGAAACCCAAAGAAACAGCTACAATGCATCAAATTAGGTGTTAATAGGCTGACTTTTAGAAAGTAGAAGAGGGAAGTTACACCAATTATTTAGCATCAGACAACGAATTCCATTTTCTATTCACAAGCAAGTTAAAAGTGGGGAAAAGTGGGGCACAGAAAGAGGTTAGAGTTAGGGTTAGGAAACCAAAATAAGCAGCTATACTTCATCAAATTAGGGCTAATCAGCTGCCTATTAGTATGCAGAACAAGAAATTTATACAAATTCTCCAGCAAGTAAAGCATTGGACGTCAAATTCAATTCAATCAAGAAGAAAACTAAAATTCAGGCATAAAAAGAGGATAGATTCAGGGTTAGGAAACCAAAAAGAAAACAACTATAAAATCATCAAAGTAAGCATTAATCAGCTAATTTTAGCAAGAAAAACAAGGAAACTTGCACCAATTCTTCACCAACTAAAGAACTACACAGCAAGTTCAATTCAATTCACAAGCAAGTTAAAATTGAGACATAAGAATTTATTAAAATTAGGTTTAGAAAACTAAAAGAAACAGCTATAATTAATAAAATTAGGGTTAATCAGCTTCTTTTTTATATGCAGAACAGGAAATTAAGACCAATTCGAATTCAATTCAATTCAGTTCACAAGCAAGTTCAAATTGGGGGCATAGGAAGGGGTTAGGTTAGTGATTAAGAAACCAAAAAAAAAAAAAACTACAAATTGATCAACTTATTTTTACTAAGCAGAAGAGGAAATTTACACCGATTCTCTAGCAATTGAAGAATTGGATGACAAATTCAGTTCGATCAACAAGAAAACTAAAATCAGGACGTAAAATGGGGTTAGGATTATGGTAAGGAAACCAAAAAAACAGCTATACAATCGTCAAAGTAGGGTTGATCAGCCTAATTTTTAGCAAACAAAACAAGAAATTTGCACCGATTCTCCAGCAATTAAAGTAAATTAAAGCATAAAAAGGGGTCAGGGCTAGGGTTAGGAACCAAAAAAAAAGCAGCTATGAAATCAACAAAGTAGGGTTAATCAGCTAAAGTTTCTAGCAAACAAAACAGGCAGTTTACACCAATTCTCCAGCTACTAATCCACAGCACGACGAATTCAATTCAATTCAATTCAACTCAGTTCAATTCACAGGCAAGTTCAAATTGGTGGGCAGGAGAGGGACTAGGGTTTTGGGGAACTGACCACCAGGAATAGGAGGTTCGGAGGTCGATCTTGAGGGTGAGGAAGAGGGTGAAGCAGAAGAGGAGGCCGTGCGCCGCCAGCGCCTGCGCCGACCTCCCCACGCTCGTCCACGTCATCGCCCGACGTCGCTGCATCCTTATTTTCTCTTCCTCCGCTGGATTTCTCTCTTTATTTCTCGCTTCTTCCGGATAACGGCGGATAAGTAATTAAAATTAAAACTAAATTAAAAAACTAATAAACCCTCGATGTGAATGCGGAGGTAGTGGATATTTTGGGGTTGATTTTTTTTGCGTTCTTGTGGAGAGAAGGGGGTTTTGAGCTTCGCTTGCACGTCACAGGAAAAAGGAGAGAGAAGAGAGAAAGAAATGTAGGTTGGGGAAAATATTCCGGGAACGCTGTGCGTGAGTGCATCCCTGCACTGCGTGCTCGTCGGCCGTTGATCTGAGAAGGAGAGGTGATGGACCGTGGAAAGAGATGGACCGGCCGCAGGAGAGAGACGCGATCTACTTTGCTCTTCGAAGTGGGGCCTACCAGGTGCGGAAGTCCAGCCAATCACATTTTTTATAGAAAAAATAATAATAATAAAAGTATTATTTTTAAAATTATGTTGAAATGGATGGATCTCAAATATAATTAATTTTTAGAAAATGTTTAGGACTTTTTTTAAAACTAATCCTAACAAATTCTATAATTTGCAAACTAACCTTCCTAAAAAATAGTTTGCAAAACTAACTCTCTTTTTGCTAGCTCGGCGCCACGCGAGTATGGATGACCTGAAGACGATGAATCATTCACCGTGTAGTATCATGACTTTTCCTGTCCTCTTCCTTTTTTAATAAATTAGTTTATTATGGAAAGTAAATTATCAAGTTTGATCTCCCGGATTGAGTCTTTTGTGTTAACGGGTACGATGGGATAAGTCGAACCCGTTAAGTCTTTGGTGCATCAAAATTCGCACCGACTGGTGTAGAACTTGGCTTAGGTGGTACTCTTATCTAGATGTTAGTAAGAAAATTCTGTCTATCGCATTTTAGGGATTTTTGGTACGTACGAGAAAAAGGAAAACCCTAAGCGGAGAGAAAAGAGAGAAAAATGAAAGCGGAACCCGAATCTTCTTCGATCAACGTGCCGGAAGCCGGAAACGAGACGTTACCGTCGGCGGGGAGCGGGTCCCGATCCTCACCACCGCGAGGAAAGGGAACGGATCATCTTCTCCAATAGATCAAGGTAAGCGGCGTTAGTTATTGCGTTTTCGTCGTTCTTGGTTAGGTTTTCTTGGGCTTTTAGGGTTTCGTCGTTCGTCGCGTCGTCGCCGCCGCCACACCTCTTGCCGCGCGGGGCCGCACCACATACGGTGCGACACCCCGCGCGGGGCCGCCGCCCGCGCGGGGCTGCACCGTACGCGGCGCGGTGCCGCGCTGGCACTGCCGCAGGCAGCGCGTGCACCGCGCGGGCTGGTGCCGCGCAGGCACTGCCCGCAGGAAGCGCGCGTCCGTGCGGGGATCTTGCCGCGCGGGGTTGGTGCCCACGCATGGTCGCTCCGCAACGCGCGCCACGTGGGGAAATCGCCCGCGCAGGGTTGTCAAGCTCCGCCGCCCGGTCTCTGTGTCCACCCGTGCGTCTCTTAGTTCGTTTCTCTACTCGGGTGGTCTGAGTTTTAAGTTAGGTGTTACTGATGTTTTTGTTGGGGACTTTTAGGGGTCCGGGAGTCCTGCAAGGGCGCAGGATGGTTTCAGGTGTTCTGTTCAACGCGACTCAATGTGGGTACCCTTTTCGTGCGTACTTTTTTAAAGTGAGGTCTCATCATGTTCTATGTAAAAGTAAAGTAGATGTGCTGATGGTTTTCAACTAATCCCTTTTTGCATGAGTATCCCTTTATTATTATCTGTTGCGACTGGTGTCGCGGTGCTCTATATCACACACCGACTTCGGTCCTTATGCTCATGGCTGCTTACGCGCACACCAGCGGTTTGGCCACCGCATCGGTGTACTTTTCCGGAGAGGTGGTACGTTGACCCGTGTACCCCACAAGGTGACGTGGTGGGGACCCCTTACTGTTACTTAAAGTGTCGCACAAGTACCGTTGTCACGCCCTGGGGTCGAAATTATGACCCGGGCTCGCCAACAGATCCGCCGCCCATACAGTGAATCCCGTATAGACGAAGCGTCTAACCTGCAAAAAGAATGATGCTATAGCTATACAGATATCAGAGCTGGAAAGTAAACTACTGTAAAATAAAAATCCAATCACTGTACTACTGGAAATAAAGATACAATATCCATCTCCCAAATACGATCATATACAAAATCCTCTGATACAGAAACTCAGAACTCAACAGGGAGGTAAACAGAAATGATACATCAGTGTACAGGCTCTCAGTACAAGTCAGATCCTCACAATACAACAGTCTCTCAAAAGTGGAAAAAAAACTAATCTACTGACTGTACTACAAATCTCCAAAAAGGGGGCACCGCTATACTCCAAATACGGGTAGGGAACTAGCTCGCGACTCCCTCGCCTCGGTCCGAAGGATCAGCAACAGGAGCAACAGGAACAGGAGAAGGGGTACCTGGAGAAAAATACACCACAGCGGGTGTGAGAACTACATCCCATAGTAGTTCTCAGTGGGTACCGCAACCAAACCCGACGGTCTGCCCACTAAGTCTACTAGAGGCATAAAGTAACAAATGTAATACTGAAAGGAAAGAGCTGGAAAAATAACTCTACAGCTACTATGCCTCTATCTAAATGCTCAAGAAGTGGAACAGATGGAAACATGATGCATCTACTAACTCTCAAGTATAGTCACCCAATCTACACTGATTGCCACATAGGGTCCAGTCAAACCTGCGCCCACCTACTGTCGCACATCCACAAGAGGACGGGTCTACCGTAGGGTGTCCGTGACTGCCAAAACTGGCCCAGCCAGAGGGACTGCGTCGACAAGTTGCGATAGCAAAGTAACAGGCCCAACTCCGGAGTGGCACTCGAGGGGCGCGACCCCACCGAGGAAAGTATCCGCGCATCTCTGTCGAGCTCAATATGGCTCATGCAGGCTATAGTCCAAATCCACGATCAACAAGATCGACAATAACCAACATCACATCTCTAACTCACTAGCTGGAAATATCCAACAGCTAGGACTGCTGTCAACCCAACGGCTCCCACAACAGAACACCAAACACACAAATAACACAGAAAGGACCGACACCATAAGGGTTCGGAAACCCCGATAGGTCGGCGCCTAGAACCCCAATCAAACAAGAACAGACTCCAGGCTCCGCCTATCGAAGTTCCCGACCCCCTTACAGTCCGGGAACACGACAACCTCGATACAACATGCGGAAGACACCAACCAGGGTCCGAAAGTTCCGGGAGACCAACACCTACAACCCTATCAAACAAGAACAGGTTCCAGGCACGACCCCCGTAGCTTTCGTCCCGAAAATGGAACGGCCCCTAGAACCCAGATCACCCAAACTCTCTCGGGTGAGGAAGTTGTAATAAAAAGATGACAGTTATTACTGAAAACTATTTTAATCTGAGAAACCAAATTTAACATATTTTAGTTCTTTTAAGAAAATCCGTTTAAATAAGTTTTATTTTCCAAACCCCGAAGGGCTATTGCCTTCACCCAAATCAAACAAGAACAGGCTCCGGCGACCCCTCAAAATTTGGAAGGAAAACATTAGTTTACAGAAATTATGTGTGTCTAAAAACAGTATGGGTTCTAGGTCCTGCTAACACTGGTATACTATTGCCACTAACACAGTGGCAACACAAATAAAACAAGGAAACAAGACATCCCGAGACCGCCGTTTACCCAAACGGCTTCCACCACAGATAAACGACCAACTACATCTACCATACTCCACTCTGCTCCCAAGCACGAGTGCAACATGCATCCCACACTAAAAGGAATCCCGACCACTCTGTGACACCCCCGGAATTTGGATTAGTCCTCTATATAAATGATATAATAGGACTAAATCTCTAACCCGGCTATAGCATTTTGGATGGTAGCAAGATCCAAGAGGAACATGAGAGTTAAGCGTGCTAGAGCTAGAGTAGTTCTAGCATGGGTGACCCCCTGGGAAGTGGGGCGTCACAGTTGGTATCAGAGACATTCACCAGCCGGAAATGTGAGATGAGTCTCGGCTGAGCCAGGGTTATATAGCGGGTAGAGCGAGGCTCCTCGGCTAATGACCGTTGTGAATGGAGTGCAGCTCCTCACAAGGTCGGCTAAGGCTAGCGAGACGAGTCTCACATCGCCTGGTGCTTGTGAGTGTGCTTGAGCCTGACGTGGACGTCAGGACTTAAAGGGGGGAAGAATGTGACACCCCCGGAATTTGGATTAGTCCTCTATATAAATGATATAATAGGACTAAATCTCTAACCCGGCTATAGCATTTTGGATGGTAGCAAGATCCAAGAGGAACATGAGAGTTAAGCGTGCTAGAGCTAGAGTAGTTCTAGGATGGGTGACCCCTTGGGAAGTGGGGCGTCACACACTCGGCCCACTACCCGGGCGAGGATAACACTATGTCCAGGAATAGAGTAAAACATGTGGATGTCTAAAACATAAATAAACCTAGCTCAAGTGAGGGTTTTCTATTGGTCTGGTTACACATGTAACATATGACGGGGTGCTAGGTCAAGTTCCAATAACAGCAATTAATTTAACTACAGCAGGATCAGGGAACATTAACCAATAGGATATCAATAATAACACAGGAAAGATGACATCTCTCTCTCTATCATGCATTCTAATCCATCTCATAACATGCATGTTCCCTATATAATAGAATTAATGGATAGTCCATTGATTTTGGAGGCGAAGCAACCCACCTGGAAAAATGCGCGCTCCATAACAAAAATGACCTCCTCACAGTCCAACACTCCGCAAGACACCCAAAATCTGCGAATTACAGCAAAAAGTACCACATATAGCATCAAGATAGCAGTTCCAAAAACAGTAATGCTGTTTGCTACAACCAGCACAGAAATCGAGGAATTTCACCTCTGTTCAGTCCTCGAAAAAATCTAGAAAAATCACCGTTACGATCCTCGCGACGAGTATTCCCAAATCGAGTATTTATACACCTCAATCCGACACCTTTAGGCCAAGATAAAATTAGAACATCGCAGTATGTTAACTCCCTCATAATCACAAGCCTGTAGCAAAACAGTCCCCAAAAAGCTTAATTATCACCTGCGAGATAAATTCCAAAAATTCCGATAAAAATACAATGACAATCCTCGCGAAGCTTAGATATCAATCGAGTCCTTAATCGTTGAATTCCGATGCTCGAGTGCAGAGATAAAAATCTATCAAGCCTCCACTATCCAGAAAACCACCAACAGGAAAGAGGGTTCAAAAATGCCTCGGGAATCATGCTAAAAATCCAAAACGAGATGAAGTGATCAGTACAAAAATCGAAGACGTACCTCTCATGATCACGCTGCCGCAAAAATCGGCTCAAAATACCATCGGAGTAATCCAGGGTGCCTCTCTGACCGAAAAGTGACGGTGGAAGCCAAAATCCAAGAAACGTCGCAGTGCGCCGCGTCGCAGAAAGCGCGGATGTTGAGGCCTCCAAAAAATTTGAAAAGCCCTCAGTAGATGGAGCACAAGATGAAGAGCAACTTCTCTTCAGGCCTCAGTTGAAGTGGAGCTCGGGAAAGGGCCTGAAATCGCAGCCCAAAGAAGCCTTATATAGCCCAAACCAAACAATTCAAGAAATTCCATCTGTGTCCCCACATTCGGGCGCCCGAAACTTTCGGGCTGCTACAGTACACCGAAAATGTACCCCAAACCATCAGAGCCCGAATCAACCCTGGAGCGCCACGTGTCCCCGAACAGCAAACAGCATAATAGGCCAATCCCAGCGTGCCACGTGGCATGCCGCACAGCGCACAGCGGCGCCAACCGCTGCGGTCGCGCCACGTGGTGCCGACCGCGCCTGCCCCGCTCACGACGCACCGGCGGACCCAGGTGTACGGCCACCTGCCTGCTGTACGGCCACCTGCCCGCCATCGCCGCGTGGACCGCGCGCATGTGAGCCTGCCTATCCGGAGTTGCCACGTGTCCCGCTCCGGTCCACCATACACCTCGCGCACTCCCGTGGACCGCGCCTGCTGCGCCGGCCAACCGGGAGCCGCCACTTGTCCCGCGCCAGGGTGCACGCTTCCGTGGTGGACCGAGCGGCTGCGCCTCCGCCCGCAGGCGCATCTCCGGCCGCCGGAACAGTGCCACCACACCTCGAAATTAGTGTTTTCGCATCCGGGCTCCGAAAAATACAAGTAAATAGTCCATTTTCATCATTTTCGGGCGCTGAATCCAAATCCGATGTCCATTTTGCCCAATTCCACTTCTAAAATTTTCCAAAGGCCTCCGGTTAAGCAAACTTGCTACCATTTTACACCCTGAATCCATTCTTTGGGTCCGACGCGCGCACAAACACTCCCAGAAGCCACTAAACCAACAGTAAACCCTTAAGCGGGGATTCGGGTCCTCACAACCGTAGAGGGGTTAAAAGCACCAAGGTGAGAGCAAGGTGTTTCGTTTCGCTGGGGGTCCTTAGACCTTTTGGCAGGTGTTCCGTTCTGACTTACAGGGGTATTGTGGATTCATTAGGGGGAGTTTTGGATGCTCTGGTTTATCGGTTTGTTTTTCTTTCAGTACTTATAGCATCTTATATGTTTTACATCTACCTCTTATTCTTTGGTCACTGACTTCCCACACTGTGACAGGTTCGGTCAGAGGTGGGATCCGGGACGACAGGGAGGCCGCGACTCGAGGATTTTAGCCCGATTAGGGGCTGGTGACCTTTCTTTTACTTACGTTTTGATTATTTTGGTTAGTTAGCTTATGTGCGTGTGATACATTATTATGGATGTTGGGTTTGAACTATGTTTTATCGTGGATGAACGTTTCCCCTACTAGTTGTTGTTTCGGCCACTCTTTTTCAAATCAAGTAAAAAGATTGCGAAAATATTTAATAAAATTTAGGTGTCGTGTGGACACTGTTTTACAACCCGTAGATTTATCCTTTCAAAATGTAGGTGACCGGCTTGGTTATTGTGCATGATGATATTTTTTCCCTCAACTTAACTTCTTGGCTAGTGTGGTTAAAGTATGATTTATGCTTGTGACGCCGTGCATATACAAAGGAGACTCCGTCCGTTTGCGGGGTGAATTTGTATGTGTGGCGGATCTGCGCACGTGCCCGGCGGGTGTACTTATAAAAAAAAAAAAAAAAAAGTACAGTTTTTCGCTTATTTTAAACCCCCGAGGCATGACAGATTTTATGGTATCAGAGAAAAACAACTTTACCCACAGTAGTCGGTGACCAACATCCACAGAAGTACATGCCACTAGCAACTAACCAAGGAGATAATCAAGGAATAGGTCCGTAGAGCGCGAGTGCTTGGAGGAGGGTAGAGAAATAGAGTTCCGGGTTGATCGTAGGTCTTGTTGCTAGATCAGTTAGGTCTAGGGTTGACTTGGCTTCTTTGTGCACAACGGATAATGGCCCAGACTAGGTCGTCAACTGATAACGCAGAGGCAGACGGAACGGCACCGACGGCTGCGGAGAATCAGCTTCTTCGGCAACAACTGCGAGAGATGGCCCAACAGCTAGCGGCCCACACAGAACATGTACGTCAATTGACGCAGCAACCAGCTACGTCAGTAGTGGTCGCCCAGGCCCCTCCACTCGGGCCAACTACACCTACGACGGCACCGCCGGTAGTAGACGGCGAGACCACGACCGCCCCTCCTCAGACCGCGACAACCGGGGTACCGCTGGTTCAGCCTGTTACGGAATTTGAGTTGGCGTAGTTTCGTGAAAGTTTCAAGTCTTGAAGATTGAAGGTGAAGAAAGTTGGATCATTTAACTCAATCTCAAGAAAGAAGAATTCAAAAGGATCAGGTATGTTTAACTAAAGATTTTGTGTGATCCGAATACTTCTTGTAGTGTAGAAACACTTGGAAAATCTTTCATTACATAAAAATTAAAAACTGGACTTGGGACATGTTCAGGATCCGGATCAGGTTGTTCAATCCGGATCCCGAAGGTGGTTCGTTCATACACCAGTTCAATCCGGATCGTAGCCTCTCTTGATCCGGATCTCGAACACTGAGTTTACCATTTTCCTTGAACAATCCGGATCAGGCTTCGCAATCCGGATCCCGAACGTTGATGTTTGGTGAACTGTATGAACGATCCGGATCAAGCACTTCGATCCGGATCCCGAACCTTCGTTTTTCTGGAACTACCTGACTCGTTACGACGATCCGGATCACAGCTAATCCGATCCGGATCGCCGTCCGTAAAATTTCCAGAAATGGTAGGTTTTTGATTCTTATCTCCTTCCTAGGGTTTCTAACCTATAAATAGACCCTATGACTCCTTTTCTAGGGCTAAGGAAAATAGCCGTCATATTCATATCTTATTTTATACGGCTCTAGATCCACATATAGAGAAGAAAGGAAATCATTAGAGAATACTCTATGTTTCTTCATCTATATTGATTAGTTTGATTATAGGTTTTCATACTCACATCTTGAGTTGAATCAAACTAATGAATACTTAGATGGTATTTCCGATCTATCTTTGATCTAAGTATTCGGCGGATCATCACCACCAAAAATAACGATTTACCCCAAAAATCGGCGCGTGGATTCGCGTGTCCTTGTGGATTCAAGGTTCAACCGCTCTCGTGGATTCGGAGCGAGGCACGTTCGTGGATTCGAAGGGTGCTATTGGGTGAAGACCGTGGACTCGGTCGGACGTCGTGGATTCGACGTTGGACGCCGTGGATTCGGCGTTGGGCGCAGATCGTGGATTCGAGAAGCGTCGTGGAGCGAGCGGAGAAGATCCTCTAGGAGCGTATGGAAAAGGTTGAGTCGTAAGTGTGTACGGTAAATCACCTTGTACGTGTTTTAATTCTAGTGGATTTCGCCGTGTTATCGGTCCCGTGGTTTTTTACTCCGGTGATGGAGTTTTCCACGTAAAAATCTTGCGAGTTATTTTTATTTCCGCATTGGGTTTTTATCGCAACGATTTTTGAGTGTTTATACGTTTACACCTATTCACCCCCCTCTAGGTGTTTTTTTTCCCCTATTTAGATCCTTATTACATATAACCCAACAAGTGGTATCAGAAAGGGAATAGGGTTGTAAACAATGGTTGAAGGTGGAAACATCAACCGACCCCCGTTCTTCGATGGAACAAATTATGCGTACTGGAAAGTGCGGATGAAAGCCTTTTTAATTTCCATCGACGAACGGGTGTGGCAATCAATTGAATTAGGATGGTCTAATCCAACTGAAATTATCTCTGATGTTCGCACCTTAAAACCTAGGTCGAAATGGACCAAGGAAGAGTTAGATTCTTCTTCTTACAATGGCAAGGGAATTAATGTTATTTTTAATGCCTTATCTCAAACTGAATTCTCTCGCGTCTCGGCATGTGAGACTGTGAAAGAAATCTGGGATGTTCTTCAGGTTACACATGAGGGAACTAACCTCGTGAAGATTCAGAAACTGCAAATGCTTACGAGCAAGTTTGACTCTATCTTGATGGCAGAAAATGAATCTTTCACGGACTACTATACACGATTGCAAGACATCGTAAACTCATGTGCTAACCTGGGAGAGAAGATTCCAGAATTTAAGATTGTAAGAAAGATCTTAAGAACTCTTCCTGAACGATTTCGCCCAAAGGTTACAGCCATTGAAACTATTAAACACCCGGACGAAATACGTGTAGAAGAATTAGTTGGTTCATTACAAACATACGAAATGACGTTTACTACTAACAATTCTTCTGGAAAGGCATCCACTTCTAAGTCTTCAGGTTATGCGTTGAAAACAACTAAGGAAGAAGACGCGGATACATCCTCCTCAGACGATGACGAGAACCTTTCTATGGAGGAATTTGAGAAGCAGCCGATTAAGATGGTATCAGAGAGAGGTTCAGTGTCCAAATCACGACAGTCAGTACCCGACATCCACAGAGACACCACACTTAACTACAAGGAAATGAAACGTGTAAGACATAATAGTATAGAAACGTGAGCGATCGAGGGGGGGGGGGGGGGTACTAGGTTCTTATCTCTCGATTGTGGTTGTTCGTTGCTAGTGGAGTTTAGAGCTTATTTTTTTTGCGATATGTCTGTACAGACTACAATGGTTCGAACTAGATCATCGGTCGAGGATACAGGAGCAGATGCGACGGCATCGGTGGCCACTGAGAACCAACTCCTGCGGCAGCAATTGCGGGAGATGGCAGGGCAGCTGGCGACCCTAACGGACCACGTGCGCCAGCTGTCGCAACAGCAACAGGCCGCAACAGTGACAGTTGCCCAGGCCCCCCCGCCGGGGCCAACCGCGCCAGCCACGGGGCCGCAGGCGACGGGGGTCGGGGCAGGCGTGGCCCCTCCACCAGCGACGGCAGCGGAGATGCCGCCAGCTCAGAATTTGACGCCAGCAGCAGCAGCTGCGACAACGACAACGGGAACGGCGCCGGGAATCACTGGCGGGAGTTCCCTGGGAGAGACAGTGGTGACACCCTCCCCCACCGTGGCCGCCGTTTCCGTGGGGGAGGGGTCGGTTCCGCTGGCTGAGCGGGATCGAGTGCGGGCCAACCTGAGAGACTTCAAGAAATACGACCCGCCCACGTTCGAAGGGGACACGACTGATCCGTGGGTCGTCGAGAAATGGGTGGGGTCGATGGAAAAACTTTTCGAAGACCTACTCATGGAGGATGACGAGCGGGTTCCCCTAGCGGTCCACTGCTTGGAGGGGAACGCCCGTTTGTGGTGGAAGACGGTGCGTCCAGACCCCTCCAGGGGCACCGCGCTTCCATCATGGACTAAGTTCAAAAAGGAGTTGTTCGGAGCCTTCTTCTCCAACAGTGTTAAACGACAATTGGAAGACGACCTAAATCACATTCAACAAGGGGACAATACAGTAATGGAGTACCCCCTGCCCAGAATCGACGACCTCTTCGACCAGCTACGGGGAGCGACGGTTTTCTCAAAAATTGACCTGCAATCAGGCTACCACCAACTCCGAGTACGGAATGAAGATATCCCGAAGACCGCCTTCCGAACCCGGTATGGCCACTACGAATTTACCGTTATGCCGTTCGGGCTTACGAACGCCCCCGCGGTGTTCATGGATATGATGAACCGGATTTTCAGGCCTTTCATAGATCGGTTTGTAGTGGTCTTCATCGACGACATTTTGATCTATTCAGACACCGACGAGGAGCACGAAGACCACTTGCGAACCATCCTCCAGACTCTCAGGGATCAGAAGCTTTTTGCCAAACTTAAGAAATGTGAATTCTGGCTTCGCGAAGTGGGTTTTCTAGGACACGTGATCTCGGCAGAAGGGATCGCCGTGGACCCCAAGAAGGTGGAGGCAGTGATGGACTGGCAGCCGCCGACTTCAGTGACGGAGATCCGCAGCTTCCTGGGCCTGGCCGGATATTACAGACGCTTCGTCGAGGGATTTTCGAAGATTGCGGCCCCTTTAAAACGACTGACAAAGAAGGGAGAGAAATTTGTTTGGACGGCTAAGTGCCAGGAGAGCTTCGAAGAACTCAAAAGGAGGTTAACGAGGGCACCAATTCTTGTACTACCGACGCCCGGAGAGGATTATGAAGTGTACTGTGATGCATCGAGGATCGGCCTCGGGGGTGTTTTGATGCAACAAGGGAAAGTAATAGCCTATGCTTCCCGGCAGCTGAAAGATCACGAAAAGAACTACCCGATACATGATTTGGAGCTAGCCGCGGTGGTCTTCGTTTTAAAGTTATGGAGACTTTACCTCTTTGGTGTCCACTGTAATGTCTTCTCGGATCACCAAAGTCTTAAATACCTGTTCACTCAAAAGGAATTAAACTTGCGGCAGAGACGGTGGTTGGAGTTGTTGAAGGATTACGATCTAACAATTCAATACCACCCCGGGAAGGCAAATGTGGTGGCAGACGCCCTGAGCCGAAAGGAGCAACTGGAGGGGATGCCTGTGAGCACGCTAACGGAGCAGAGCGGTTTGATCGCAGAGTTTGCACGACTGAAGTTGGAAGTGGTGCCAGCGGGCGTGGTCGCACAACTGTTAACCTTGTCAGTCAAGCCGACGCTGTTCGAGAAGATCCGGGAGGGGCAACAGACTGACTCTCACTTACAACTCGTGCGAAACAAGATCTCCCTGAACCAAGAGAACGACTTTTCGGTGGAAGGCGATGGCACCCTACGGTTCCGCGGGCGGATTTGCGTGCCGGATTCATCGGAATTGAAGGAGGAAATTTTGGCAGAGGCACACCGCGCCCCTTATACGGCGCACCCAGGAGGCACGAAGATGTACAGGGACCTCAAGCAGACCTTCTGGTGGCCTAGACTGAAGGGGGATGTGACGCGTCACGTAGCTCATTGCCTAGTATGTCAACAAATTAAGGCTGAGCACCAGCGACCAGCGGGAAGGTTACAGCCCTTGCCGGTACCAGAGTGGAAGTGGGACAGAATCACCATGGATTTTGTCACGGGGTTCCCACGTTCGCAGCAGGGGCATGACACGATCTGGGTTATCGTGGACCGGTTAACCAAGTCGGCACATTTCCTGCCCATTCACACAACATGGACCCGTGAACGGTTGGCTCAAGTCTACATCAGTGAGATCGTAAGATTACATGGAGTACCGGCATCGATCACCTCGGATAGAGACACGCGTTTTGTTTCGAAGTTCTGGCAGAATCTACAGCAGGCTCTGGGGACCAAACTACAGTTCAGCACGGCCTTCCACCCCCAGACGGACGGACAGTCGGAGCGAGTGATTCAGACTCTCGAAGACATGCTTCGCGCCTGTGTGCTAGACTGGGGAGTCGGTTGGTCACGCTACCTACCCCTCGTGGAATTCGCCTACAACAACAGCTACCAGGCTAGCATTCAAATGGCGCCCTACGAGGCCTTATACGGAAGGCGTTGCCGATCCCCGATCTGTTGGGACGACTTAGGGGAACGGAAGTTCTTGGGACCCGACCTTGTGGAAGAAACTGAAGAAAAAGTACGCCTCATCAGACAGCGCATACTGACTGCCCAGAGTCGACAAAAGAGCTACGCAGATCAGAGGCGCCGCGACCTGGAATTTCAAGTGGGGGAACACGTGCTGCTACGAGTCTCACCATCCAAGGGAATCAAGCGTTTCGGGCTGAGGGGAAAACTGAGTCCACGGTACGTAGGGCCTTTCGAGATCCTGGAGCGCATTGGCCCGGTGGCTTACCGCCTTGCCCTACCACCAAACCTCAACCGAGTTCATGACGTGTTCCACGTTTCGATGCTTCGAAAGTACCTGTCCGACCCAGCGCATGTTTTGGACGTCTCTACCCTCGAACTCAAAGAAGACCTAAGCTTCGAAGAAATCCCAGTGCGAATCCTGGCAAGGGAAAGTAAGACGCTGCGAAACCGAGTCATCCCCTATGTGAAGGTACTCTGGAACAACCATGAAGAGCGAGAGGCGACGTGGGAACTGGAGTCGAAAATGAGAGAGTGCTACCCCTTTCTGTTCACCACGACCCAGTTTTGAGTTTCGGGGACGAAACTCGTTTTATGAGGTGAGTGGTGTAGTAACTGCGGGTTTAACTGTCTTGTTGCCTTTCTCGCGGTCCTGATTGAACCGTTTTCCGACTAAGGGGATTCGGGGTGTAACTTTTATTTCTTTATTTCTGGGCAGGCCGTCGGGGCTCGCGGGTATTTTTAGACAATAAAGCTCGCGAATTGGAATCCGGTGGCGCGATCGGATCTGTTTTTCGACCCCAGAATCTCCCGGAATAAATTTTTCAAGTGGTTTAGCCGTTCAGGCGTTTAGCACGTCTTTCGAGGTAAACCAGACCCGGGTTCGTTTTCTTTTATTTGGGGACTTAGGTTTAATTTCCTTTTCCCCCGATCCCTTTGACCGACTGGTTTAAATTTGTGTGGGATGACTTAGGGTTTTCCCACTCTCCTTATCCCGTACGACGGTTCCTCTTTTTGAAGGCGAGCGAGAAACCCTCCTTTTTTCCGAACCTCGACTTCTTGCAAGACGGAGTGAAGAATTGTTGAGCGCGGCGAGGAGAAGGAAGGGGCCATCGTTCTCCCCACGTAAACCCGGCAGCGAGCAAGGGACGATACTCTCCTCTTCCTCCCTCTTCACCGGCGAATCGGAAGCGCGAAGTTTCGGTGAGTTTTTATTTATTTTTCTAGGGTTTCCTTCGGACCATCATACGGGGGAAGGCGGGATGATCCGGTCTGCCACGCCGCCGCCGTCGCGAGGCGCCGGATGCGCGCAGGGCTGGGTCGCCTGGGCGCGCGGGTTGGGCACCCGCGCGGGGCCTGGGCGCCGCGCGGGGCCGCCCGTGCGTGCGGGCTGGGCACCCGCGCGGGGCCTGGGCGCCGCGCGGGGCCGCCCGTGCGTGCGGGCTGGGCACCCGCGCGGGGCCTGGGCGCCGCGCGGGGCCGCCCGTGCGTGCGGACTGGGCACCCGCGCGGGACCAGGCACCGAGCGGGGGCCGCCGCAGTCAGGGAACCGTGCGGGTCTCACACCGCACGGGGCTCCGACACGCGTGCGGCCAGCGCGGCAGCGCGGGGTCATCGCCGCGACGGGATCCGTGCAGTCTTTCGTCCCCTTGTTCCATGCTGTCGGCTACTGATATTTTTCTCGGGGAACTTCGTAGTTCGGAGAGCGCACCGGGACACGGGGGAGTAGCGCCTTGTTCGTCGCTAGTAGAGGTGGGTTTTACTTTTAAAGCCTTAGCAACTAGTCTTATCCGTTGGACGAGGTCAAGCTTATGGGTTTAATTGTGCTGATTTTTAAAATGCTATGGATCTTGTATTTGGATTAAATAACGATGGGTTTTAGACATTATGTGTTTAATTGTGCTGATTTTTGAAATGCTATGGATCTTGGATTTGGATTAAATATCGATGGGCTTTAGACATTATGTGCTTAACTGTGCTGATTTTTAAAATGCTATGGATCTTGTACTTGGATTAAACATTGTAGAAAGGCATTAATTATTTCGTATGGTTCTACGGTGCTTATGTTTAGATTATACACTGTTCATATAGTACTCATGCATGGATGTATATTTGCATACTTGGACGTATATGTATATTGTTTCATGATTACTATGCTCGAGGCTGCAACACGCGCACCCGCGGTTTGGCCACCGCAGAGGGTGCGCTTTTCCGGAAAAGTGGTCGTTGACCCGTGTATACCCACGAGGTGTCGTAGTGGGGCCCCCGTTGTGGTGGGGTTTGAGGCGCCAAGGTATGAGCGGTGCGACCCGTCGACGTTGATGCTCGACGTGGTCAGGTTTCATTGCAGGTGTTCGTGGTTACTTTTCCCTCACGGGAGGGTGGTTGCTCCGGATAGTTTGACGGTTGGAGTTATTACTTGCTTTCCTGCTTTCCCTATGTTTATTATGTTGCTGACTTCCCACTCCGTGACAGGTTCGTTCGGGGGTGAGAGCTAGCCGACAGTGAGGCCGAGACAGGAGCTTGCGGGTCCTTGGGGGCCCTAGACTATAATTCTTCTCGCTTATCTTATTCCTTTTTTTTCATTTGATATTGTAGTCTACGGTGTGGTTCTCGATACCCTCGTGGGGTCGGTGTGGATGTCGGTATTTTGCTTTCAGATTTGAGTATGTTGATTTTAGTTTCTAGTACTGCTGGGCTGTTTTTAAGATGGAAAGTAAACAAAGAAAAGATTTGCGAAAACCGTTTTAAAAGTCTGGGTGTCGTGTGGGCACCGATTTCAAAACCCTGTGGATTTATGACTTTCGAAACTGTTTTAGAAATCTAAGTGCCGGGTGGGCACTACTTTCGAACCATGGATTTATGCTTTCAAATTAATCTGCCCCGAGTTCAACCTGTTGTGCATGAGTAGCTGTATTTACAAATAATTGAGTTGACTGAATGTTGTGATTGGATGTTGTATGAGCCGCGACGCCGTGCATATACAGAGGAGACTCTGCCCGTTTGCGGAGTAAATCTGTATATGTGGCGGGTCTGGGCACGCGCCTGGGAAGAAAGATTTTCAAAAAAAAAAAGGGAGCTTGGTTAAACCCCGGGGCGTGACATACATCCTCCTCAGACGATGACGAGAACCTTTCTATGGAGGAATTTGAGAAGCAGCTCGCTCTCTTGACAAGGAAGTTTCGCCGCAACTTTCGAAGGGGTAATTCAAGTAAATCTCTATCCTTCGAAAAGTTGAACAAAGGCAAGGGTACTTCAAGTTACAAGTCAAGAAAGCAAGAGAACTTCTCAAAGGATAAGAAAAGTTCAGAGGGACAACTACAATGCTTCAAATGTCGAGGCTACGACCACATTGCAACGGAGTGTCCCAACAAGTATCCGGCAAAGAAGAAGGCGATGCAAGTCGTCACTTGGGATGACAACTCAACGTCAAATGAGTCGTCTTCAAGTGATGAAGAAAAGAGCTCCACGGCATTCCACGCGTCCATATCTTCACCCTTCATGTGCTTTATGGCAAGTACATCCGAGTCATTGTCCAACTCCACTGTTGAAAAGATTGCAACGGACAACGAATCGGATGATTCGGAAGGTGAAGATTTTGCTTTAGCCTATCACAGACCTTTACGGGATTCAAAGAAACCGGCTAAGCAAAATAAGGGGTTGAGAGGGAGATTGCAGGATCTCGAAGAAGAAGTAAAAAGGGTAACTTCTCTCTCGACCAATCTTGAAGTGGAAAGGGATAATCTGATAAAAACAAATGTTTCCCTTCAAGAGTCCAATGAGCAACTCGAGAAGAATTATATAGATATGGTGAACAAAGCGAACTACTTCTTGAAGCTCTACGGCGAGGCCCGACGGGAAAAATTGGAAATGACAGAGACCATTTGCCAACTCAAGGATGACTTACAGCAATTTTCTTCTGGAAGGAGTAAGTTGGATAAACTTCTTAGTCTTGGTCAAACAAACAAGTTCGGCCTCGGATACAATCGAACTGAAGACAATTTTAGTTCGGTTGGGACAGTCTTTGTGCCTCAGTCGGTATCTCCTCCTCCGACACCGGAATTCATGACAACCAACGACAACATGCCTACTTCATCCTCTTCAGAATCGTCAAGCACAAAGGTATGTTTTCGTTGTAATTTTGCAGGGCACATTGAAAGAAATTGCAAGATTGGAGCTCAAAGATCAAATCAACCACATCTTGCAACTGCTACCAATAAGTTCACTCCCCGGAATTCAAAGAAGATTTTTCAAAAGAAAAGAATGTTGGTAGTACTCCAAACAAGATGATGACAAAAGAAAAAGATCAATCAGACAAAACGTCTTCATCAAGGAAAATTTCTCAACCATTGCCGACATACTCCAAAACTCAAAAGGTTTGGGTATGCAAAGGTGAAATCCTTCCTTGTCTTTAATCGTTCTACGATTAAATGTTGTGTAGTTTATGTAGACTATTTTTTTCCTTTCTTTTGGCCAACTCGTCAACCATCTTTGGGAGGTAAATGGTATATTTTCTTGATGATTGATGATTTCTCTCGGTATTCTTGGGTAGCATTTTTAAAAGAGAAAGCTGATACTTTTGATTCTTTTCACGAGATTTGCCTTCGTATTATGATTGAAAAGAATGAAAAGATCATTCGTGTTAGAAGTGATAGAGGTGGAGAGTTCATTAATTCTAAATTCATTGACTTTTGTACTTCAAACGGTATTAAGCATGAATTCTCTGCACCCTATACACCTCAACAGAATGGTGTTGTCGAGCGCAAGAACAGGGTTGTTCAAAAGATGGCACGTGTTATGCTTCACAGCCGGAATTTACCGCTACATTTTTGGGCTGAAGCTGCAATCTATGTAATTAATCGAGTTTATTTGCGCCCGGGAACGTTAAATACACCATATGAACTATGGTGTGGTAGAAAACCCAACATCAAATATTTTCGCATCTTCGGGAGTCGGTGTTACATTTTACGTGACCGTGAAAATCTTGGAAAGTTTGACTCACGAAGTGACGAAGGGATTTTCTTGGGGTATTCTACTAATAGTAGAGCATATCGAGTATTTAACTTGGAATCTAAGACGATCGTAGAATCTATAAATGTTAAAGTAGATGAAGCTTTTCACTTTGCATCTAAAAAATCTACCCTCGATATCTCTCTAGATGATGATTCTCCTACCGTTGCATCTTCTCATAATAATACTTCCAATATTAATGATGCATCTAATGGTTCTTCAAGTTTATCTAATGTGCAGGAATCATCTCATATATCTCCGAGTACTCCGTTTCAACAAACGCTACGAATCTCCAAGGATCATCCGGAATCGAATATTATTGGAGATCCACAAGAAGGAGTTAGAACTCGGAGGCAGTTGGTTTGTGGATTCGCTTGCTACGTATCTTAATCGAACCAAAGAACATAGATGAAGCTCTTCAGGATGACTACTGGATTAAAGCAATGCAGGAAGAGCTCCATCAATTTGAGCGAAACAAAGTCTGGGAATTAACGAAGCCTCCAAAGCAACATAATGTGATAGGTACCAAATGGATCTTCAAGAATAAGAAAAATGAGGATGGTACTATCATCAGGAACAAGGCACGATTAGTTGCTCAAGGCTACTCTCAAGTAGAAGGTATAGACTTTGATGAAACATTCGCCCCTGTAGCTAGACTCGAGTCCATTCGTATACTATTTGCTATTGCTTGTCATTTTAAAATCAAATTATTTCAAATGGACGTTAAGAGCGCATTTCTAAATGGGTTTTTAAATGAGGAAGTTTATGTGGCTCAACCGAAAGGTTTTGTAGACCATAAACAACCTAACCATGTTTTTCGTTTGAAAAAGGCTCTTTACGGTCTGAAACAAGCACCGTGAGCATGGTACGAAAGGTTGATAAAGAACCTTTTGGAGAAGGGCTACACTCGAGGGGGAGCTGATAGGACTCTCTTTGTGAAGCATTATCAAAGCAATTTCATTGTAGCACAAATCTATGTCGATGACATTGTATTTGGCGCAACAAGAGATAATGATGCTTCTAAATTCGCGGAGACCATGGAAAGCGAATTTGAGATGTCCATGATGGACGAATTGACTTATTTCCTTGGATTGCAAATTAAACAAAATGATGAAGGTATTCACTTGAGTCAATCCAAGTATGCAATGGAGTTGGTTAAAAAGTTTGATCTTGAAAATTCGAAGGATTTTCCGACTCCAATGGGAACTAGCCACAAGGGACTTGGAAGTGAATCACAAAGTGAGAATGTAGACGAGAAACTGTATCGAAGTATGATTGGAAGTCTACTTTACCTCACGGCTAGTCGCCCGGATATATCTTTTGGTGTTGGGATCTGCGCGAGATATCAATCTGCACCAAAGGAGGTTCACCTGAAAGCGGTGAAAAGGATCATCCGGTATATCAAAGGATCAATTAATTTCGGAATTTGGTATCCTATGGGAACAAGTTTGGATATTGTTGGATACTCAGATGCCGATTGGGCAGGATCAGTGGATGATCGGAAAAGCACGAGTGGTGCATGCTTCTATCTTGGCCATTGCCTTGTTGCATGGCACAGTAAAAAGCAGAATTGCATAGCACTCTCGACTGCCGAAGCGGAATACATTTCAGCGGGTAGTTGTTCAACCCAACTCATTTGGATGAAAAGTGTGTTGAGCGACTTCCGGATTTCAGCATCTTCGGTAACAATTCTTTGTGACAACACAAGTGCAATTAACATTTCTAAAAATCCTGTGTTGCACTCTAGAACAAAACATATTGAACTTAGATATCATTTTCTTAGAGAGCTAGTTGAATCAAATACTCTTCAACTTTCATATATTTCAACTGAGGATCAATTAGCTGACATTCTAACAAACCTTTGGATCAAAAACGTTTTATTCATTTGCGAAAAGCAATTGGAATGCTTTCCTTGAAATAAACTTCTTTTGAAACCTTTGCTTAGGATAGGTTTTGTTTGTTTTTTGTTTTGTTTTGTTCATTATCTATGTTTGTACATAGGACATTAATTGAGCATAGATCATAATTGACTTTAATTGCATCTTTTCGCACATTTAGAAATTTATTATGCTTTTGCCATCATAATATTTCACTATTGCAATGATCATTTATGTTAATTAAATCATCTTCTGAGTGATCAAAGTCAATTTCTCTCTCTCAATGATCTCTTGGTATAGTCATTATCTTATTTGACTGCTTAGTCGAGTATGAAATCGAGATCAATTTTTGGTTGAATACTTTATATCTTAAATAATTGATAGCCAATTGAGGGGGAGTCAAAGAAAAGTAAAATGTTCAAAAGATGTGGAAAGAGTTACATCCCAATGAGGAGTGTGAAAACTACCACCACATCGAGGAAAGAGCTACCACCTCGGTCGTCCGAGTATTGTGTGCAGCTACCACATGTATACCAAGCATGGTTGTTCAAATTTTTGATTAAGTAAAATGAATGTTGAAATACTTGACTCCGTCAAATTTCAAGGTTGGTATAAGGTGGGTTTTTAAAGAAAGATGCTCAAAGAGCCACTCTCTTCAACAGATTGTCTAGATACATTATCTACTATATTTGGGATTTCAAACATCTATTGATCTTTGTATTTCATTTTCTTTACTGAATTGATGATTTGATAAAGGCATTACTCATAAGATCAAGTTAGATGTAATTGAAGGTGTTCAACTTTAAGGATTTAATTTTTGTAAATTCTCGTTTCATTTTTGGATATTATTGATAGATTTGGCATAATCTAATTCTTGTTGTATGAAACGATGATTTTTGTTTAAAGTTGATACACATTTGTGCTTACAATCTTTTTCTGGTTTTTCTTGAATTTCTCTGAAATTTTCTAAAGAAAAAGTTGGAGCCGATCCGGATCGGGCAAGATGATCCGGATCCCGAACGCAGGTATTCTTCTGCGGGCTGACGATCCGGATTGGACCTGCCGATCCGGATCCCGAACGCAGTTTCTCACTGCGGGTAGCCGATCCGGATCGCAAGCATGGTCTGATCCGGATCGCGGCTAGGGTTTTATAAAGAGCAAAAGGGTTTTCATTTCTTTTACTCCAATCTTTTGTTCCAAAGTTTCCAGAGCCTCTCTCTCTAGATTTCATCCTTCTTGGAAGCTTTCAAACTCAAGTTCTTCAACTCCAAGTAAGTTTTATTGATCAAAATCTCGGTTTTTCACCGTTTTTCTCTATTCCTCCTCAAACGTGATGAATTTCTTGGATCAATTTTGTTTGTGGATGGTTTTTGATCAAATTTCTTTTGAAATAAGAACTCTGGGTAGATTAGTTTTGATTATATGCTAGGTATTCTCAAGATAAACGGATTTTTGGTCTTCGATTTCAAAAATTTCGGTTTTAGGGCATATAATAAGGATTTTCGAAAATCATGCAATTGATCTGTTTTTAAAAATCTTTTTTACAAACTAATTTGATTTTTAGTCTCTCTACACGATAATGATTGTTTGGGTACAATTTTTCAAATCTTTGAAAATTAACAATTTTTCGTGTTCTTGAGTTGTTGCTCACAGGATTTCAATCTTCTTAAGGCACTTGGATCAATGGGATTTCTCATGGATCATTCTTTTATTGGTCACTATGGTGCACACTCGGGCCACAAACAAATTAAAGAGAGCTAAGAAAACACAACCAAAAATGTGAGTTTCATATGATCAAGCGACACAGAAGTAGAAGTAGATTGTCAAGAGATAGATTGGACTGAATTAACAGATGATGATGAGTCAATGCCCGATGCATCGAAAGAAAAAGCACCCATGGACAAAGGTAAAGCACCTATGACTGCACCAACCATCTCGTGAAAAGGAACGACTTGCTCGACGGTTTGGAGAGCACGAGGTTTCATGTCTAACGAACGATTATTCCGGATTCTCCACCTCGTGAGGAACAAGTGTTCGTTAATGCGGATCGCCTAAGGGCATTTGAGAATCGTGAATGCATTGGTGAGAGGCATGTTAATATGAGGCTCTACGAGATCACTCCCCTGAGTTTGGCGTTCTGATTGAACAAGCAAATCTTATTCAAGTTTGTCGATTTCCAGAAGTGCTTGGATACTGTCTGCATCATGTAAGGGCCTTCTATACAAATGCACGGCACCTTCGAGAAATTGAAAACGGTCCAATGGAATTTTACACGAATATCCAAGGCACAAGATTCAAAATTACTCCACAATTGATTGGCGAGGTTTTTGGGAATGCCTGCCAGCAAGACAGGAGTTAATTACTTGAAGGAAGGTTTTGACGAACACTTTGTGGCAAATGGTTATAAGGGAATTTGTTTGGAAGGAACGCAATCAACGGAGAAATCGATCAGATCCAAAGAACTTCGTCTTGAGTACCGATCCTAAACTTCATCACCTTTACAATATCCTTCCAAATTTGCAGACGAAGTCTTGAGATGGGATCGAATGCTATTTTTGTATCTCTTAGGACATCCGTCTGAGGCAATGGGATTGAATATCACATTCCATACATTATTTGGAATAGAATGACAAGATATGTTGAGCACCCTCATCCCACAGAAAATCCATTTCCACTGATTATAATGAGGATCTGAAGAAATTTCAGGTTGATATTACTTCACCGACTTATCATCATGTTTGGTATGATCGATGAGTCCACCGTTGTGAAGTCACTTCACAAATTACCACATGTTACTCCGACATCGTCCACTGGTAAAACCTTGTGTCGGCACCTCGGCCTCACCGTCTCAACAGCACCTGGCGCGGATGAAGACCATCAGTAACTTCGATCTTCAAGCAACAACAGCGCCTATCTCTTGAGCAAGAGCGAATAACCAAAGACAAAGCCGAATGTCTGAAGAACTCGAGATCATAACCGCATCCCAAATTACATTGACCAAGAAAGTAAATTCATGAACAATTGATCAAGAACATGTTCGCTAAGATGGGATATAGTGCGTCTGAGGATTCAGACTCGATAATATTTTTGGCTCTAACAATTTTTTGTGCAGGCTTTAATCCCTTTTTTTTTTCAGTTTTTTAGGACTTACTCTTAGTTCTAGTTCTTTACTTTCGGAACAAATTTTTGAAACTTCTTGACTCTCCTTAAATTTTGTGATTTTGGCTTTGTTTGTGACAAAAAGGGGGAGAGAGTTTAGAGAGAACTTGAACAATGATGATGTGAATATCGAACTGAACATGATATGTGAATGTGTGAACATCGGTGTAAGTATAACTCAAACTTGAAAGGTAAGTAGAACTTCAACTTTTGGTTTTCATTTGTTTGAATGCATGCTCGACTAACTATTCAACTAACTATTTGGGCTGTAATATAACTAACATTTGATGTTCACTAACATGACATTTGGTTTTTGATTGCATAGAAGATATGTTTGTTGTTTTAACTATGATCATTTACATTCTGAATGTATAAATGTCATGGTAGTAGAATGAGTAAACTTTATCTCTGTATATGGTTTTTGATGATTAAAATTCTTGAGTATCTA
>CM055063.1:39901706-39932925 GCA_029204045.2 Tillandsia leiboldiana | reverse complement strand
AGGATTTTCGAAAATCATGCAATTGATCTATTTTTAAAAGTCCTTTTGCAAAACTAATTTGATTCTTAGTCTCTCTACATGATTATGATTGTTTGGGTACAATTTTTCAAATTTTTGAAAATTAACAATTTTTCATGTGTTCTTGAGTTGGTCTTCACAGGATACATTTTTCACTAGCAATCAAAATGGTGATCACTTGGATTATTTTCCTACTTGCTGCTATGGTACATACGAGAGACACTGCCAAGAGGGCTAAAAAGGATGAAGTTAACTGGGATGAGTTATCAGATGATGAAACACATCCTGAAGAATCGCCACAGAAAACCTCTGTTGCACCGAAAGGGAAAGCGCATGCAGAAACATCAACGGAAAAGACTCCACTCACTGCTGCGGAAAAAGGAAAAGCACCAATGACCTCTTCATCCATTTTCCTAAAAAGAAAAAGACTTGCTCGACGACCTGGACGAGCTCGAGGTATTGAAATAAATGAACCATGTCAAGAGAACCCAAGGAATATTTCTCAAATTGACACTGAATCAGAAGACGAAGAAGATTGGGACACATTTCTTGACGAAGTACAACAAGGCATTGATGAAGAAAATAAGGTTTACCTAAAGAAAAAGAAGCTACTGAAGTCTTCCTCAATACTTAAGCAGCAAGCCATGAAAAAGAATGTGCCAAGCAATCCACCCTTTTTGCCAAGACGATCTCCTCGGAATGAAGGTCAGACTGCTCCGTCAATCGTCACTCAACGTTCTTCAACTTCCAGAAGAACTGACCAAAAGGGAAATCTAGAGTCTTCCATAAAACAAGAACAAGATAAAATGGCTCTAGAACTCAGAAAGATGTCCAAGGACATACATCAGATGAAGCAAGAGTGTACTACGATCTCGGGAATGCTTAAAGGAATTTTGAAAAAGCTGGGTTGCACGAGCTCTGAAGGCTCCGCCTCGGTTGACTCAGATTCAGATGCCTGAATCGTCTGATTAACAATTCTCTTATGCAGGAACTTTAGATTTTTAACTTTTTCTTGTGCAGGTTTTTCAGTTTTTAGGACTTAATCTTAGTTCTAGTTCTTAAATTTCGGAACATTTTCGTTGAAATTTTTAACTCTCCTTCAATTTTTGGTAATTTTGGCTTTGTTTGTGACAAAAAGGGGGAGAGAGTTTAGAGAACTTGAACAATGATATTGTGAAAATTGTGATCTTGTATACATCAAGGTACAATGATGAACAATGATGACTGCATCAAGGTACAATGATGAACAATGCTGATGTGAAAATTTGTATACATCAAGGTAAGTATCACTTCAACTTCAACTTTGGTTTTCATCTTGTGATTGTTTGCATGTCTCTACTAACTATTCGACTAACTATTTGGGCATGTAATATGACTAACAAGTTGATGTTCACTAGCATGACATTTGGTTTTTGACTGCATAGAAGATATGTTGGTTTTTGACTATGATTCTCTTACATATCTGAATTCTCAAATGTCATGATGATCAGATAAACTCTATCTCTGTACTAGGTTTTGAATGCTAAATATTCTTGAGGTATCTAACGATCTCTTTTTGTCAAGAATGATTTCTTTGTGCAGAGAGTACAGATGTCTAAGTCTAGAGTCTGTTTTAGGAGTTTATCTCATGTTTTTAAATTTTTGGATCTCCATTGTAAATTTTTGTTGTATGGTGATAGCAACAAAAATATCTTTTTGAATTTTCTTTAGTGGATCTGTGTTTTGTCACGAAACCGCCAAAGGGGGAGATTGTTACGGAATTTGGTTTGCCGTAGTTTCGTGAAAGTCTCAAGTCTTGAAGATTGAAGATGAAGAAAGTTGGATCATTTAACTCAATCTCAAGAAAGAAGAATTCAAAAGGATCAGGTATGTTTAACTAAAGATTTTATGTGATCCGAATACTTCTTGTAGTGTAGAAACACTTGGAAGAATCTTTCATTGCATAAAAATCAAAAACTGGACTTGGAACATGTTCAGGATCCGGATCAGGTTGTTCGATCCGGATCCCGAAAGTGGTTCGTTCATACACCAGTTCAATCCGGATCGTAGCCTCTCTTGATCCGGATCCCGAACACTGAGTTTACCATCTTCTTGAATGATCCGGATCAGGCTTCGCAATCCGGATCCCAAACGTTGATGTTTGGTGAACTGTATGAACGATCCGGATCAAGCACTTCGATCCGAAACCCGAACCTTCGTTTTTCTGGAATTGCCTGACTCGTTACGACGATCCGGATCACAGCTAATCCGATCCGGATCGCCGTCCGTAAAATTTCCAGAAATGTTAGGTTTTTGATTCTTATCTCCTTCCTAGGGTTTCTAACCTATAAATAGACCCTATGACTCTTTTTCTAGGGTTAATCCAAAAAGGGCCGAAAATCCAAATAGCCGTCATTTTCATATATCATCTTATACGGCTTATACGGCTCTAGATCCACATATAGAGAAGAAAGGAAATCATTAGAGAATACTCTATGTTTCTTCATCTATATTGATTAGTTTGATTCTAGGTTTTCATACTCACATCTTGAGTTGAATCAAACTAATGAATACTTAGATGGTATTTCCGATCTATCTTTGATCTAAGTATTCGGCGGATCATCACCACCAAAAACAACGATTTACCCCAAAAATCGGCGCGTGGATTCGCGTGTCCTTGTGGATTCAAGGTTCAACCGCTCTCGTGGATTCGGAGCGAGGCACGTTCGTGGATTCGAAGGGTGCTATTGGGTGAAGACCGTGGATTCGGTCGGACGTCGTGGATTCGACGTTGGACGCCGTGGATTCGGCGTTGGGCGCAGATCGTGGATTCGAGAAGCGTCGTGGAGCGAGCGGAGAAGATCCTCTAGGAGCGTATGGAAAAGGTTGAGTCGTAAGTGTGTACGGTAAATCACCTTGTACGTGTTTTAATTCTAGTGGATTTCTGCCGTGTTATCGGTCCCGTGGTTTTTTACTCCGGTGATGGAGTTTTCCACGTAAAAAATCTTGCGTATTATTTTTATTTCCGCATTGGGTTTTTATCGCAATGATTTTTGAGTGTTTATACGTTTACACCTATTCACCCCCCTCTAGATGTTTTTTCCCCTATTTAGATCCGTATTACATATAACCCTACATACCGGACGGCATTGACTCATTGCTATCACTTTGGTACGGATCAGGTTGCACGATGATGATAGCGGCAGCAGGCGGTACCAGTTTTTACTGGTGACTAGATTGGGTTTATTTGGACAGATGCGGTTACTGATGCATACTTACAGTCATTCATTTTGGCACTGCATTTAGAGGCATACTAGTGGTAGTTCCTTCTTATCTGTAGTTTTATAGCTTACCACTTTCTTCATTCTTTGCCTCTGGTAGACTTAGTGGGTATGTCGGAGTTTGAGGCTTTACCCACAGGGGGAGGCTACTGGTTTACTAGTGGTTCTCACCCCCACTGTTGTTTTTCTCTCTTTCTTTTCCTTGTTTTGCAGAGTCTTCTGCGGGAGCTGCGGGGCCATCGGCAGCTGATCGAGGTGAGGGGATCGCTGAGTAGATAGATCTCCTGTGAGGCTGTGAGTTGCTGTTAGACAGATATTGTACCCCTTTTTACTCAGACTGTAGTAGTTCACTTTTATTTTGTGGTCTGGCTTTGGCCAGCTGGGTGTATTATTTTGGTGAGCTGGGAGTTTATTATATTTTCACAGTTTTATTTCTTTTCCAGTCTGAGATATTATGTAGTTCTTTTAGTCAGCTCTGTATTATGCTCTTTTATTGTACATTTATATCTGAGCAGGTTACCGACGCTTCGTGTACATGGGAAATTCCGTGTGCACGGCGGATCTGTTAGCGAGCCCGGGTTCTGGTTTCCACCCGGGGCGTGACAGATTAAGTTGGTATCAGAGCTTAGGGATAGATCAGTTGGGACTTAGAAAACCCTAGGCTTATGTTGGACCCTAGGATGATAGGGCGTGAGAGACGTGATGTTTTTGGCGAAAGTCGGTGATTAGGTTATTTGACTCTTCCGATGAGGGAAGAGAGATCGACATATCTTGTTTCTGTGAACGGTTATGTTGGCTGCAGACAACATAAATCTACAGAAATAAGGGGATGTCTTTGACTTTCGCTAGATTGGGTCGTGCGTGGTTACGTCCTGACTTGTGTTTTCTGTTGGCAGGATGCCTCCCCGACGTCGGATTACTACTCGGGGTACCCTTACACCCCCTGAGGAGCCGGAGCAGACCGGATCTTCGGAGTTGAGTGAGCTGAGGGCCATGGTGGCCCAATTGGCGGAGCATACCCGTCGGCAGGAGCAGAGGATTGACCAGCTTGTAGCCCAGAGAGAGGCGGCGCCGTCCCCGACGGTTTTGGAGGCCCCTGTACCACCTGTACCACTTCGTGTGCCGACGGCGCCATCATCGAGTAGTGGGGCTCGAGGAGCGGCCCAGCCTTTGACCCCTTCTCAGGAGGAGTATATCGCGGAGAAGCTCACCAAGTTCTGCCAGTATGGACCGCCTAGATTCTCGGGGCAGAACGTGCGACCGTGGGATGCGGAGGCTTGGTTATCTTCGATGGAGAAGCTGTTTAGGGATTTTTTTATCGACCCGAAGTACAGAGTGCACATGGCAGTGCATTGTCTCGAGGGGGATGCTGACGCATGGTGGCGTCGGGTGGAGCCAGCGGAGTTCCAGACCACACGACAGCTGCCCTGGTGCGAGTTCCGGCGTATGCTACTTGGAACGTACTTTTCTGGGAGCGTGAAACGGAAGCTGGAGGACGACTTGAAGAATATCCAGCAGGGAGACAAATCGGTGCAGGGGTACTACCAGGAGTTTATGCAGTTGCTTAACTGCGTGCCTTTCGTTGCCTGTGATGGACCGCATGAGGTCGAGTTGTTCGAGTCTGGTCTTCGACCTGAGATCTATACCCTGGTGCACGCTCGGAGGCTACAGACCCTTGGTGAAGCCGTTGAGCAGGCACTGTGGGTGGAGCAGGGCAACACGAAGATTGCCGGGAGGAGCGGGTCGGTCGCACAGAGTTCTGAGAGGAAGCGACCAGCACCTGATGATGGAGGACAGGCTAGTTCTTGGAGACCGCCACGACCGTCGCGGCCTCAGTCTCATGGCTAGGGGCATTCTGAGCAACGAGAGTCTGGTGGACCCCAGAGGCAGCAACAGCAGCAGCCGCAGCAGCAGCCACGACGTCATGACAGATGTATTTTCTGTGGAGAACCTCATCTGTCTCACACCTGTGATCTGAGGTGGGGTCGTTGTTATAAGTGTGGACAGTCAGGCCACGTTCGAGCTTCATGCCCCCTATCGACTTCCACGGCACCATCTTCAGCCTCGGCTCCTAGTGCATTTCGACAGAGGACGTCAGCTCAGCAGTCTTTTGCTCCAGTGAGCAGGTCACCTCCCTTCCACTCTTCTGATCACTGGCCACCGGCTCAGAGCGGTCGGGTATATGCTGCTCAAGTGGAGGACTTTACAGCAGCCGATTATGTGGTGACAGGTATTATCTTACCTTCTGTCATTAGATTTTGCATTATATTGCATTTGAGCATCCTAGTCATTTGTTAGGAGTATATTTGCATCATTGCCTGGGTTAGGGGTAGGATGGTTACCACGTGCACGGGAGGTTCAGATTCCCGATCATAGTTTGCACATGGAGGAGTGTCATTGGTCCTACCCGGTGTAGATTGAGTCCTAGATTTTACCAGCAGACCAGATGGCTGCGGGACATGAATAGGATGCTCGGGATGGATGGGCAGGCTCGGTACTTCACGACGATCGACTGTGCCGCGAGGATAGTGACCAGGAGGTGTTCGTGTACCAGGGATGCTAGAAGAGATATGGCGGCTCGAGCTAGAGGTTTGCTTCACGTTTTGAAGGAGCTTGCAGACAGCTTTGGGGGCTGGAGTCGGAGATGACGGACACCTACCCCTACTTATGTGAGGCATCGGACTAGGGGATGCTGTTTAGTTTTGTTTCGAGGACGAAACTCTTTTTAGTGGGGGAGGATGTGGTGACCCGGACTTTTGTATAAGCTTTTGCGGCTTTATCAGTGACTATAGGAAGCTCACACAGTGTCATGGAGCTTGTAGAATTGAAATTGGATTTTTAAAATGGACCCGGCGCGAAAATCGGATCAAGTGGGCCTTTTCGGGGGCTTTCGGCAAAATTTCGGATGAGAATTTGGAAAATCGGACAGCGGATTTGGACTCAGCGCGCGAAAACGATCAAAATGGTGTATTCACTTTATTTTCGGCACCAAAAATACTGTTCACCGGAACAGTAACTCCGGCCGCCGAAAAATACTGTTCCGGCGACCGGCGGCAGGCGGCGAGCGGCGGCGCACGGCGGAGAACAGAGGCGCAGCGGCAGAGCAGGGCCGCGGGCAGCGCGGGCAGGCGCGGGCGGGCGCGGGCAGGCGCGCAGGCGGGCGGTCCACAGAATAGTCGTGCACCGGGTGCAGGGAAGGTTGACGTTGCCACGTGGCAGCTCCTCATTGGTCGGGCGGCGTCAAGGAGGGCAGCCTGTCTTGGACACGTGGCGGCTTCTGGTTGGCCGACACTTTCCGGAAGACCCGGCGCGTAGACCGGGGGCGCGGACCACGTGAACCGCGTGGTGACACGTGACGTGTCCCTATTGGCGGGTGCACGCCGCCCACGTGCTCGAGGCACGTGGAACACGTGGGCGGCTGGGACACGTGGCGGCGCCCGATTGGCGGGCGCCGCTGTCCGCTGTTTGGCGGACACGTGTCGCGCCCGGGCTCTTCCGGGCGCGCACAGTGATCGCAAATTGGGCCGCACTATAGCAGCCCAATTTTTCCGGGCGCCCGATTCTTGGGACACAGTGGGTATTTTGGCATTTGTTTTCTGGGCCTATAAATACAGCTCCACTTTCCTCCCTTTGTGTTCTTTTTTCGAGCTTTAGAGAGAGAATCTGAGGGTGTGGCCTTAAGAAGACTTCTTCCTCTCTCTATCCTCCATCTCTCTAGGAAGGTTTGGAATTTTTGGAGTTGCCGACAGCGAGTCATCTGCGACGCGGCGCGCTTCGACGTTTCCTCTTTCTCGGCCCATTTCCATCGTAGTTCAGTCAGAATTTTCCTGTGCGCAAACCAGGAGGAATTGTTGGACGATTTCTTCGACAGCGTGTTCCTGAGAGGTAAGGCTTCGATTTCCGTGTTGATCGTTTCGCTTTATTTTGGGTTTTTGGCACGGTTCCCGAGGCATCTCTTGACCCCATTTTCTGTGATGGATTTCCTGGACAGCATGGGCTTGTTGATTTTATATCCTGGCATAGGAACATCGGATCGAGGCATTTAAAGAGTCAATTTTGATCTACTCGTCGCAAGGAATGTCCCGGTATTTTTCTTGGATTTTTCTGAATTTCCCGAAGTGAGAAATCACTGTTTCTCCAGAGTTAAGTGCTACAATTTTTTTGGGGGGATTCTTTAGGGATGGTTACCTTGTCGAATTTATTTCTTGACCTGCAGAACTCGGATTTGGACGTGCAGGTACTCGTTTCGAAGGTATCGATGCGAGGATCGCTGTGATATTTTTATCGGAATTTTCTGGGCATTTTCAGCAGGTGAAATAAGGGCATCTTTGGGACTGAGTTCTGTATGTGTTTGCGGGGGTAGTTTTTGAGATTTATGGACTTTATGTTGTACCCAGGAGAGTTGCGGGTATTACTGGACCCCTTGGAGTAGGAGATTTGGATTTCCTGGTATTTTCAGCTGTGGGATTTGGACAGTCAGCTTTTCAGGTGGGTAGTTGTTGCTTACCTCTTACTGTGATTTACTCACTAAGTTCATTTAGAGGATTCCCCGTTTGGACTTATTGATTGATTACCATGCATGATTGAATGATATAAATGCGAGCCTATCATTTGAGATTAATTATGTGGATATAGCATGTTGGAAATATTACTGGGATAATATTGTTGTTGGAACATGATCATTGAGATATTTTAATAGTGATAATTAACATGCCGTGTAGCACATAGATTTTATGAAAGTTAGTTAAATGGATTAAGTATTGGGACATGATGACATATCTATGTGCGGGTACCACTTTGAGATTTGTTATGGACCAGGGAGTATATACATGTGTAGTTGACTGATGATTTTAGCATGATGGTTACATTCATGCAGAGCTATTACTTAATACACATGTGGAGTTACTGTTTGATACACTTTCTTTTATCTTTCTTGAGGACTGTTGCATGCTTGTTTGGACATCTAGATAGGCCACTATTTATTGCTACACTATCATATTGGGATTTGACTTAGGAGAAACCATGATTGTTTTCTTTCTCCTTCTCATTTTGACTTTTGATTCATATTGCTCGGGTTCGAGCAGGGGTTTGGGATAGTGTAGTCGGGACTTTGGAGTCTGGGACAGGTCGTACTTGATTATGGATTGTGGGGCATTGTGGTAACCGCGGATATTAGGCGGTTGACCAGATATTGGTTATTTCATCAGATTGTGGACTTGTGGGGTATTGCGGTAACCGCGGACATTAGGCGGTTGACCGGATGTTTACCTTTGCATCAGATTGGGGTTTTCTTTAGTGGAGGGGTTTTCCACTTTGATCATAGTCATGATCCAGTCCTGCTTTTATGATACTTATGACATGGTTACTTTCCTCGTGTGGGTAGCTCCCCTCGAGTGCCACTTCGAAGCGTGCGGGGTACCAAGTGGGTACCGGACGGCATTGACTCATTGCTATCACTTTGGTGCGGATCAGGTTGCACGATGATGATAGCGGCAGCAGGCGGTACCAGTTTTTACTAGTGACTAGATTGGGTTTATTTGGACAGATGCGGTTACTGATGCATACTTACAGTCATTCATTTTGGCACTGCATTTAGAGGCATACTAGTGGTAGTTCCTTCTTATCTGTAGTTTTATAGCTTACCACTTTCTTCATTCTTTGCCTCTGGTAGACTTAGTGGGTACGTCGGAGTTTGAGGCTTTACCCACAGGGGGAGGCTACTGGTTTACTAGTGGTTCTCACCCCCACTGTTGTTTTTCTCTCTTTCTTTTCCTTGTTTTGCAGAGTCTTCTGCGGGAGCTGTGGGGCCATCGGCAGCTGATCGAGGTGAGGGGATCGCTGAGTAGATAGATCTCCTGTGAGGCTGTGAGTTGCTGTTAGACAGATATTGTACCCCTTTTTACTCAGACTGTAGTAGTTCACTTTTATTTTGTGGTCTGGCTCTGGCCAGCTGGGTGTATTATTTTGGTGAGCTGGGAGTTTATTGTATTTTCACAGTTTTATTTCTTTTCCAGTCTGAGATATTATGTAGTTCTTTTAGTTCAGCTCTGTATTATGCTCTTTTATTGTACATTTATATCTGAGCAGGTTACCGACGCTTCGTGTACATGGGAAATTCCGTGTGCACGGCGGATCTGTTAGCGAGCCCGGGTTCTGGTTTCCACCCGGGGCGTGACAATCGTCTTCATGACAGGTAGGGCTACGTTTCCCGTGTTTACTGGTTTTTCCCTTTCCGAGCTTTCGATGGGTTTTTCGGAACATCTTGTGACCTCATTTTCTGGGGCGGAGTTTTGGACAGCGGTGCGGTATTTTGGCCATATCTTCGCTCACAGGCATCGGATTGGGGTGATTCAAAAGGTGTTTTGCATCTACACATCACGAGGAATATCCCCAAATTTTCTTGGAATTTTATGAATATTTTTAGAAGGTGAAAAATCTCTGTTTACAGGAATTAGTGCTACAGTTTTTGGAGAGCAGTTTATTTCGAGGTGGTTCCCTTGTCGGATTTGTTTCTCAGTGTAGGAAACTCGGATTTGAGCATGCAGGTACTCGTTTCGACGGGTTCGTCGTGAGGATCGTGACAGCATTTTTTTTTGGAATTTTTCGGGCATTTCTCGCAGGTAAAAACAGGGCATCTTTGGGACTGAATTCTGGACAGCATGTTTTCGGATACTTGTGTGCTTATTTGTGTGTATGTTTTGGGGTAATTGTGAACAGCGATCGCGGCGGTTTATCTGTTTGAGCATTTGACGTGAAAAGGGGATATTGGACAGCGAGGAGGTTTTACAGCTGTGGATTGCGTGTGTCCAGGTGGGTGGTTGCTTTATCCCTCTTTTCTGACTTACCCACTAGGAGTATTAGAGAGATCCTTCTTGGACATCCATGATTGATAATTGTAATTGGGACTTGCATGCTTGTGGGAATCTGATAGTGGTTGGGACTTATACATGATTGTATGGATTGCTATGTTAGCACTTAACCTTGCATGTGTTATGGAACATTTAATTGGGACTATATGATTTATCCTGTTAGTGGTATTACTTGAGGATAGATGACATGCATAGGTGGATACCCGTTAATGATCAATGACTTAAATTATGTTTCCTTGAGAACACTTGCATGCTTGTATGTACATCTAGATAGGCCATCTTTTATCGCTACACTTTCATGCTGGAACTTGACTTAGGAGAAACCTTGTTTGCTTCTTTTCTCCTTTTCGTTAGTCAGGTGGTTCTTGTTGCTCGGGTTTGAGCAGGGGTTTGGGATAGTGTAGCCGGGGCCTGGATTGTGGATTATGAGTTTTGGCGGCGACCGCGGATATTGGGCGGTTGACCGGATGTCGGTTATAGGACATCGGTGTTAGGGCATGATTATGGGCTAGAGGGCTTTGTGGCAACCGCGGATTTTGGGCGGTTGACCAGATATATATATTATTTTACCCGATTTGGATTGGGAAAGTATAGCGGCTACCGCGGATAGTAGGCGGTTGACCGGATGTCGGATGTAGGACATGATTGTGATTGTGGGTTATTCCGGCGACCACGGATATTGGGCGGTTGACCGGAGGTCGGTGGTGAGACTTGGTTGTGGATTGTGAGGTACTGCGGCGATCACGGATTTTGGGCGATTGACCGGATGATCACTTATGCATCAGATTGGGGATCAGTTTTCTTTTAGTGGAGGGTTATGTTCCACTGGGGCTTTATAGTTGTGATCCAATCCTGCTTTTGTTACTTATCGCACCGGCGCGGTTATTGCCCGCTGATGCTTTCCTCGTGTGGGTCGCTCCCCTCGAGATCCTCTCCGGAGGCCGGGGCCAGACAGTTATGGACAGATTTGCTATCACATCGGCGCGGCTTATTTGCCCGATGATGAGGGCGGCAGCAGGAGTTTTGCTATCACATCGGCGCGGCTTACTTGCCCGATGATGAGGGCGGTATAGATTGGGTTCATCTGGGACGGTTGGTTATTGTTGCATACGGTTATTCCAGTCTAGGACTGTATTGTAGAGGCATAGTAGTGGTAGATTTCCCTTTTTCAGCGGTTTCATTTCTTACCACTCTTCTTTCCTTTTTGCCTCTGGTAGACCTAGTGGGTGTGTCAGAGTTTGAGGTTTTACCCACTAGGGGAGGCTACTGGTTTACTAGTAGTTCTTACCCCCATTCTTCTTTCCTCTTTTTCTTCTCCCTTGTTTTGCAGTGTCTTCTGCGGGTACTGCTGGGCTTTCAGCGGTGGGTCGAGGAGAGAGGACGGCTGAGTAGATAGATCTCGAGGCAGGATGAGCGGGTTAGCTGGACGGTTGATGTACCCATGTTTCCTCAGACGGTTGTACTTTTACATTTGGGACTGGCTTTTGCCAGCAGGTTGTATTTATTTTGGTGAGCTGGGAGAGACAGATGTATCATTTATACAGATGTATTGTATTTTATTTCCAGCTTCAGTCTGAGATGTATTAGTTTTTAGTTCAGCTTTATTTTTATTGCTCTTTTATTATTACCTCTTATATCTGAGCAGGTTTGGCGCTTCGTGTACGCGGGAAATACCGTGTGCACGGCGGAACTGTAGACAGGCCCGGGTTCCGGTTTACACCCGGGGCGTGACACGTACGAAGCCTTGTACGGACGCCGGTGTCGATCGCCCATTTGCTGGGACGATTTGGGAGAGCGAAAACTCTTGGGGCCAGACCTCGTAGAGGAAACGGAAGCAAAGGTGCACCTTATCAGGCAGCAGTTGTTGACCGCCCAGAGCCGGCAGAAAAGTTACGCGGACCGGAGGCGACGGGAACTGAAATTTTCGGTAGGGGATCATGTGTTGCTACGCGTGTCACCGTCTAAGGGGACAAGACGGTTCGGCATGCGAGGGAAGCTGAGCCCACGGTACGTGGGATCGTTCGAGATCTTGGAGCGCGTGGGGCCGATGGCATACCGGTTGGCCTTACCGCCAAATCTTGAACAGGTGCATAATGTGTTTCATGTCTCGATGCTCCGGAAGTACCTCCCCGACCCGTCGAACGTCCTCAACGCCCCGGCCGTCGAACTGCTGAAGGATTTGAGCTTCGAGGAAACGTCGATACGGATCATGGCAAGAGAAGAAAAGGAACTTCGTAACCGGACGATCCCCTACGTAAAGGTGCAATGGAATAACCAAGAGGAGCGCGAGGCGACGTGGGAACTTGAGACGAAAATGAGGGAGTGTTATCCTGAGTTATTTAGCGAGGGTTGAGGTTATGTTTCGGGGACGAAACTTCTCTTAAGGGGTGAGTGGTGTAATATCACAAATTTTTGGTAACGTTTTACCCTCATGCTAATAAAGGTCAAGTTAAGGGAAAGTAAAATAACGGATTTACTTAAGTTGATAATCATGAGATGCGGGTATTTTTCTGCGGTAGAGCTCGGAAAACGGAGAATGGTGGTGCGATCGGATCTGAATTCCGACTTAGGGAACCCCCAGAAAGGGGTGAAAAGGATCGCAATGGCCAGGGGGTGCATCGAAATCTGTGTAAGTGATTTTGCACGCTTTCTGAGGAAATAAGAAATTATCTTTAAAGAATTATCCCGAAGGATTATCCGTGAGGAATTAATTAATTAATGAATTAATTAATTAGAGTTCAAAAATATCCGATGTGGATTTTGACCGTACGTACATACGAAAAGGGAAAATAAAAGAAATAAATTAATAACAAGATTTATTTAGTCCCCGTATACCGAAAGGAAACCCTAGTCGTAAAAGATCGCCTCCTCAAACCCTTCCCTTTTGTGCGTGCCGAAAACCAAATGAAACCCTAGCTTGAAAAGAGAGAAATGAGAAAAGAGAAAAGAAAAGGAAACCCTAACCGGGGGAAAAAGAAATAGAGAAGAAAGAAGCGGAGGAACCCGATCGACGTGCCGGAGATCGGAGAACGAGACATCACCGCCATCGGAGGGCGGATCCGGATTCTCACCACCGCAAAGAACGGAGATCGGGATCGCGTTGTCTCCTCCATCGGAAAAAGGCCGCGTGAAGTTCGGATTCGCCTAGGGGGGACATGGGCGCGGTCGTTTATCTTCATTCAGGTGGGTACTTTTGATTAATTTCGGTGCTGGGTCGTTCCCGAGTAATTCGTTTGATAAAGTAGATGGTTTTGGTAAAAGTGACTAACCCCATTGCATGTAAATCCCATATTCTATTCTCATTGAGGCGGCTGCGGTCGCAGGATTGTTTTATTAATCTGATTAGATCGGCTGAGGTCGCAACATTGTTTTACACTCATATTGCTTACACGCACACCGACAGTTTGGCCACTGCACAGGGTGTATTTTTCCGGAAAGATGGTAACGTTGTTTTACCCGTGTACCCCACAAGGAGAGGTTAGTGGGGACCCCTCAAGGAGAGGCGACTGCTACTTGGGCAGTGGAGGGGGTGGAGGCACCAAGAAAATGTGTACGGCATTCTGGGGTTGGGGCCCAGTTTGTTACGGTATTCTAGGGTTGGAGCCCAGCATGTTACGGTATTCTGGGGTTGGAGCCCAGCATGTTACGGTATTCTGGGGTTGGAGCCCAGCATGTTACGGTATTCTGGGGTTGGGCCCAGCTGGTTTTGTGACAGGGATTTAGCGGTACATGAGGGGGAAGTAAATGCTCCGGTGTATCGGTTTGTCTTTTCAGTTATTGCATTTACTGTTTATATCTACTTTATCAGTCACTGACTACCCACACTGTGACAGGTCCGAGCAGGGGTGGGAATCGGGACGACGGTGAGGCAACGGTTAGAGGACCCTAGCCCTTGAGGCTATTAAACTCTACAGTTATGGTTATCTTTTATTGTGCTTGGTTAGTCTAGATGCGATTACTTGTGCTTGGGTACTTGTGGATGTTGGAATGAGGAATCAGTGTAGAATTATCTTCTCTTATCTGTGAATGTTAGGATGTGTAATTGCGGCCTGTTTTCAAATGCAAACCTGGTTTCAAAAGTGTTTTCAAAGCAGGTGCCGTGTGGTCACTGATTTTAAAACCCGTGGATTTATCCTTTCAAGTTAATGGCCGCTCAAAGAGTTTGCGAAAACGTTTTGGAAAAACTGGGTGTCGAGTGGGCACCGATTTTCAAACCTATGGGTTTATGGTGTAGTTTCAATATGATAAATATGACTGTATGGTTAAGTATAGTCTCTCCTCATAGTCGCTCATTGTTTGCATGGTTAAAGTGTTTGTCGTATTCGGAACGCCGTGCATATACAAAGGAGCCTCCGCCCGTTTGGGGAGTGAATTTGTATATGTGGCGGGTCTGGTGCGCACTGGAGGCGAGGTTCATTTAAGAAAAAAAAATGGATACGTTTTTCGCTCTTCTAGAACCTCCTGGGCGTGACACATGGGGGCGACTTTGCGATTGGCACGGATAATGCAATGCGATTCCGGGGACGGATTTGTGTGCCTGATCTGCCGGAGCTAAAGGAAGAAATACTTAGGCAAGCACACAGTGCCCCTACACGGCGCACCCCGGTGGTACGAAGATGTATAAAGACCTTAAGCAGACTTTTTGGTGGCCTAAACTGAAGGAAGACGTGACGCGCTTTGTGGCGCACTGTCTGGTTTGCCAACAAGTGAAAGTTGAACATCAGCGCTCGGCAGAAAAACTGCAACCCTTACCTATGCCGGAATGGAAATGAGAGTGGGTCAATATGGACTTCGTGACCGGTTTCCCCCAATTGCAACAGGAACACGATGCGATCTGGGTCATAGTAGACCGTTTGACGAAGTCGGCTCATTTCCTACCCATCCATACGATGTGGACCCGAGACCGCTTGGCGCAAACCTACATCAACGAGGTGGTGAGGTTGCACGGAGTGCCGGTGTCGATTACCTCTGATAGGGATACACGGTTTGTGTCAAAATTTTGGCAGAGTCTGCAACGGGCTTTGGGAACTAAACTACAGTATAGCACGGCCTTCCACCCTCAAACTGATGGGCAATCAGAGCGGGTGATCTAGATTCTCGAGGATATGCTCCGAGCTTGCGTGCTCGACTTCGGTGAGGGGTTGTCGCGCTATCTGCCCCTCGTGGAGTTCGCCTACAACAACAGTTACCAAGCAAGCATTCAAATGGCGCCGTATGAAGCCCTGTATGGACGCCGATGTCGATCTCCTATATGTTGTGACGACTTGGAGGAGCGGAAGTTTTTAGGACCAAACCTAGTGGAGGAGACTGAGGCGAAGGTGCGCCTTATCAGGCAGCGGCTGCTGACCGCCCAGAGCCGGCAGAAGAACTATGCAGACCAGAGGCGACGCGATTTGGAGTTTATGGTAGGGGAACACGTGTTACTCCGGGTATCACCATCTAAAGGGACCAGACGTTTCTGCTTGAGAGGGAAGCTGAGCCCGCAGTACGTGGGACCGTTTGAGGTCTTGGAGCGCGTGGGCCCGGTGGCATACCGGTTGGCCTTATCGCCAAACCTCGAACGGGTACACAACGTGTTTCATGTCTCGATGCTCCAAAAATACCTCCCCGATCCGTCGCACGTCCTCGATGTTTCTACTATCGAGTTGCGAGAGGACTTGAGCTTTGAGGAAACGCCGGTACGAATCTTGGCGCGTGAAGATAAGAAGCTACGCAACCGGACGATCCCCTACGTGAAGGTGCAATGGAGTAACCACGAAGAGCGTGAGGCGACTTGGGAATTAGAATCGAAAATGAGAGAGTGTTTCCCCGACTTGTTTATCGGGGGTTGAGGGCAAGTTTCGAGGACAAAACTTCTTTTAAGGGGTGTGTGATGTAATATCGTGACTTTTTCTGTACTCTTTTACTTTCTTACTAATAAAGTCTTTGCCATGGGGTGTTGAATAATCAAGTTTTCTTGTGTTGATCGCCGGGAATTGTGGGTATTTTTCTATGATAGAGCCCGAAAAACGATGAACGGCAGTGCGATCGGATCTAAAATCCGACTTATGGATCTCCCGGAATGGGGTGTTGACGGTCGCGGTATCCGTAGTGTGCGCCGAAATTCGTGCTAAGTGTTTGGCACACTTTTTGAGGAGTTTGGGATCTATCTTTTAGCAAATAAATATCCGGATGTGGGGTTTTAATCGTACGCACAAAGAAAGAAATTATTTTTCCCTTCAAGAAAAGAAAACCCTAGCCGGAGAGAAAAGAGGAAAAGGAAAGCGGAGATCCCGATCTTCTTCGATCAAAGTGCCGGAAGCCGGGAGGGTGAACGGATCGTCTTTTCCGATCGATCGAGGTAAGCGGAGAGTTATTTTCGTACTTTCATCGGGCGTTTTCGGCTTTTAGGGTTTTCGCCTTTTTCCATTTCGTTTAGGTCTCACCGTCATCGCCGCCGCAATGCCTTAGAGCACCGCCGCCGCCGCGATGCCCTAGAGCACCGCCGCCGCCTCGTGACCGCCGCCGCACCCCGGGCGGCGCCGCGTGGTTGCGCAGCACGCGTGCGGTGCCGCGCGGGGCTGGTGCCCGCGCGGCCGCGCCGCATGCGGCGCCGCGCGCGGCTGGTGCCCGCGCTGCCGCACCGCGGGCGGTGCCGCGTGGGTCGCGGTCGCGTCGTCCGTCGCACGCCGCTACCGTCGTCACCGCCACTGTGTCTTCATCTTATCTTGCGTGTTCGGGACCCCGGTTTTTCTACAAGCGAATTTGAGTCTTACCTACTGTTCTTTTGGGGACTTTTTAGGTCTGGGAGCCGGTTGCGAGCGCGGGTCGGTTTCAGGTGTTCCAGGCAATGCACTTCGAGGTGGGTACCGTTGTTTGTGTTTTGAAGTACGTTTTCAGTTGCAACTTGTAAGAGTAAAGTAGATGTGCCATTTGTTATTGTCTAACCCCTATTGCATGAGAATCCCTTTTTATTTCTAACTGTGGCGACTGAATGTCGCGGTGCTTTACTACACGCCGGTTTCGACAATTATGCTCATGGTTCCTTACACGCACACCAGCGGTTTGGCCACCGCATCGGTGTACTTTTTCGGAAGTGTGGTATGTTGACCCGTGTACCCCACAAGGTGACGTAGTGGGGACCCCTCACGGCCGCTCAAGGTGCTGTACGAGTACCGTGGAGGGGTTAATAGCACCGAGGTGCGAGTAAGGTGTTCTTTTCGCTGGGGGGTCTTTAGACCTTCTGGCAGGTGCTTCGTTTCTGACCAAACAGGGGATATGGTGACTCATGAGGGGAAAGTCGGATGCTCTGGTTATCGGTTTGTTTGCATTTCAGTATTTACTACATCATACTTGTTTACATTTACTCTTTTTGTCACTGACTTCCCACACTGTGACAGGTCCGTTCAGGGGTGGGATCCGGGACGACGATGAGGCTGCGACATAGAGTACTTTAGCCCATGTGGGGCTGGTGACGTGTTTTTACTTTACTTTCTTTTGGTTATCTTGGTTGTTTTGGTTAGTGCGTTTTGTGGTTGCTTTAAGTGTGGATTAATGTGGATGTTGGGTTGAACTTTCGACTTAGTGTTGGACCGTCCTCTTTTATGTTTCTACTAAACTTGTATGCGGCATGTTTTAAATGAAAAAGTGATTGCGAAAATGTTTTCAAAACTGAGTGTCGTGTGGGCACAGTTTTACAAACCCGTGGATTTATCCTTTCAAAGTTATATAGCCGCCGGGAATGAGATTGTGAAAATGTTTTAAAAACCGGGTGTCGTGTGGACACCGTTTTGGCAACCTTGTGACGGTATTAGTAGTTGTGATAGATGTAATCCCTCTCCTTGCTTCTCATCTTGACTGTGTGCTTAAAGTGTGTATCGCGATGGTGACGCCGTGCATATACAAAGGAGATTCCGTCCATCCGTGGTGTGAATCTGTATATGTGGCGGGTTTGGCACGTACTAGAGAGTTGAGTTGTTTAAAAAAAAAAAAAAAAGATATACCTTTTCCGCTTATTTAAACCTCCGGGGCGTGACACTCTGTGTCCGAATCATCAAGAGAAACATATTCTCCTTCCTTTTGAGTCTTTCTAGCACTCTTGAGCTTGTTAGTTGCTCGTGTGCCAACCATTGCGACTATAAGCACAATTACCCAACCAAACACCATCTTGGTTGAGAGTTTTAAAAAAAGTCACATGTGAGCAAGAACTCAACAACATGGAAAAAATTATTTAATTTTAAAAATTTGAAAAATCTTACCGAAACAATTCTTATCATGTATAGAGACTAGGAATAAAGTTAGATTTGCAAAAAGAATTTTAAAAATAGTTCAATCACATGATTTTCGAAAATTCCCAAATTTTGTCCTAAAACCGAATTTTTAGAAATCGAAGCTTAAAAATTCGTTAATCAAATGAATACAAGGCATAGAAACAAAACTAATGTATCCAGAGTTCTTATTTCAAAAGAAATTTGACCAAAAACCATTTAAAACCGAATTCATAGCATGAAATCCACTCATGTTTTGAAGAACAATAGCAAACAGTGAAAAACAGAGGTTTTGATCAAAAGAACTTACTTGAATCGGGTGAAAACAGATTGCAAAAGGTCCAAACCTTCTTGATTCTAGAGAGAGAAACTCTAGGAGGCTATAAACAAAAGTTTAGAAGAGAATAGAAATCAAAAGACCATTCGTTTCTATTAAAACCTAGCCGCGGTCCGGATCGGGTTGGAGTTCAGTCCGGATCGGCTTCGCGCAGGAAATCCCATCGTTCGGGATCCAGACTGAGTCCATCCAGTCCGGACTGCCTGCAACTTTTTCTCCAGAAAAATTTGTAAAAATTTCAGAAAATATAGAAAAAGTATGTAAGCAATCTTGCATATCAACTTTAAACAAAAAGTATCGTTTGACATAAAAAGAAATAGATTATGCTACATCTATCATTAATACTCAAATTATGAAACGAAAATTTATAAAAGTTATATCTTCTAAAGTTGAGCAACATCAAAACATCAATCACGATCTAATGAGTAACGTGCTTATTAAATCATCAATTGAATAAAAAAAATGAAAGCACAAAGATCGATAGATGTTTGACATCCCAAATAAATTAGATAATGTATCTAGTCAATATATCTAGGGAAGTGGCTCTTTGAGCATCTTTCAATTTGAAATCCCACCTTATACCAACCTTGGAATTCGACAAAATCAAGTATTCCAAAAAGCATTTTATCTAATAAACAAGAAATCACCATGCTTGGTAAACATGTGGTAGCTGCACACAGTACTCGGACGACCGAAGTAGTAGCTCTTTCCTCCATGTGGTGGTAGTTTTCACACTCCACTAGGGATGTAACTCTTTCCACATCTTTTGAGCATGAAACTTTAAATAATACTCCCCCTCAATTGGCTATCAATTATGTAAAATATTAAGTACTCAACCAACCATTGATCTCATGTTCATACTTAACTCAATTATCAAATAAGATAAAAACTATACCAAGAGATCATTGAGAGAGGAATTGACTTTGATCAATTAAAGATGAAATAAATGATATAAACGATCATTACATCAAATGAATTATAACGATATTCAAATCATAATAAATTTCTCAAAACATGAAAAGATGCAATTAAAGTCAATCTAACAAATGCTCAGTTAATGTTCTATATATACAAAACACAAAACAAAACCTAACCTAAGCAATGGTTCAAAAATTGTTATTTCAATGAAAGCATTCCTATTGCTTTTCGCAAATGAATAAAACATTTTTGATCCAAAGGTTTTGTCAAAATATCGGCTAATTGATCTTCAATTGAAACGTAAGAAATTTGTTAAGTACTTGATTCAACTAGCTCTCTAAGAAAGTGATATCTAAGTTCTATGTGTTTTGTCCTTGAGTGCAACACAGGGTTTTTATAAATGTTAATGGCACTAGTGTTGTCACAAAGTATTGTTACCGAAGTCGCCGGGATGCGGAAGTCACTCAATACACTCTTCATCCAAATCAATTGAGTTGCACAACTTCCCGCTAAAATGTATTCCGCTTCGGCAGTCGAGAGAGCAATGCAGTTTTGCTTCTTACTATGCTATGCAACAAGACAATGGCCAAGGTAAAAGCATGCACCACTCGTGCTCTTCCGATCATCCACAGATCCAGCCTAATCGGCATCCGAATATCCTATTATATCAAGAGATGTGCCCATAGGATACCAAATTCTGAAATTTAACGTACCTTTGATATACCGGATGATCCATTTCACCGCTTTCAGGTGAATTTCCTTCGGTGCTGATTGGTATCTTGCACAAATCCCAACACTGAAGGCAATGTCTGGGCAACTAGCCGTAAGATAAAGTAGACTTCCAATCATGCTTCGGTAGAGCTTCTCGTCTACTTTTTCTCCGTGAGATTCACCTCCAAGTCCCTTATTGCTAGTTCCCATGGGAGTCGAAAAATCTTTTGAATCTTCTAATCCAAATTTCTTGACTAACTCCTTCGCATACTTGGATTGACACAAATGAATGCCCTCTTCAGTTTGTTTAACTTGAAATCCAAGAAAATATGTCAACTCACCCATTATGGACATCTCAAATTCGCTTTCCATTGTTTCGGCGAATTTTGAAGCATCATTATTCCTTGTAGCACCAAACACAATGTCGTCTACATAGATTTGTGCTACAATGAAGTTATCTTGAAAGTGCTTCACAAAGAGTGTCCAATCGGCTCCCCCTCGATAATAGCCCTTTTCCAAAAGGTGCTTTGTCAGTCTTTCGTACCATGCTCGCAGTGCTTGTTTTAGACCGTAAAGAGCATTTTTCAATCGAAAAATATGGTTTGGAAGTTTATGATCAATGAAACCGTTCGGTTGAACAACATAAACTTCTTCATTGAGAAAACCATTTAAAAACGCGCTCTTAACGTACATTTGAAAAAGTTTTATTTTAAAGTGGCAAGCGATAGCAAATGGGATACGAATAGACTCGAGACGGGCTACCGGGGCGAAAGTTTCATCAAAATCTATACCTTCAACTTGTGAATAGCCCTGAGCAACTAACCGTGCTTTGTTTCGAATAACGGTACCTTCTTCATTTTTCTTGTTCTTGAAAATCCATTTTGTACCGATTATATGTTGTTGCTTCGGGGGCTTCGTTAATTCCCAGACTTTGTTCCTTTCAAACTGATTAAGCTCTTCTTGCATAGCTTCTATCCAGTAGTCGTCTTGAAGAGCTTCATCAATATTCCTTGGTTCTACCATGGAGACGTAGCATGCGACTCCACATTCCAATTGTCTCCGAGTTCTTACTCCTTCTTGAGGATCTCCAATGATGTTTGATTTCGGATGGTCCTTGGAGATACGTAGCGTTTGAGGTAACGGAGTACTCGGGGGTAATTGCGATGATTCCTGCACATTGGATAAACTAGAAGAACCATGAGATGCATCAAAATTTTCAGAAGACTTATCATGCAAAGATGCAATATCATTAGCAGGAGATTCATCATCAAGAGATATATCAAGAGTAGATTTAACAGAACACAAATGAGAAACTTCATCTACTTTAACATTAATTGATTCTATCATCGTCTTCGATTCAAGATTGTATACTCGATATGCTCTACTATTTGTAGAATAATCCATAAAAATTCCTTCATCACTTCGAGAGTCGACTTTTCCAAGATTTTCTCGATCGTGTAAAAAGTAACAGCGACTCCCGAATATACGAAAATACTTGATATTAGGTTTTCTACTAAACCATAGCTCATATGGGGTATTCAAAGTACCCGGGCGCAAATAGATGCGATTGATCATGTAATATCACAACTTTTCGTGTAACGTTTTACCCTCCTGCTAATAAAGAATAAGTTAGAGGAAACTGAATTAATGGGTTTACTTAAGTTTGCGGGTATTTTCTGTTAAGGAATTTGTGTTGGCGTATTTGGTGAAAATGTTTTAGTCTTGAAGATTGAAGATGAAGAAGTTTGGATCATATACCTCAATCTCAAGAAAGAAGAATTCAAAAGGATCATGTACGTTTAACTAAATATTTTTGGTGATCCGGATACTTCTTATAGTGTAGAAACACTTGGATGAATTTTTAATTGCATAAAAATAAAAAACTGGACATACTACATGTTCAGAGTCCGGACATGACATTACAGTCCGGACCCCGAACATAGGATAGTTCATGCGCAATTCCAGTCCGGACCTTGGTCACTTCAGTCCGGACCCCGAACGTGGAATCTGCAGGAATTGCATGAACAGTCCGGACCGTGGGAATTTCAGTCCGGACCCCGAAGGTATGTTTTTCTAGAAAAAGTCTGTTTCGCTACGACAGTCCGGACCGCCATAATTCCAGTCCGGACCGTCGTCATGTAAAATTCCAGAAAAGGTTAGTTTTTTATTCTTATCCTCTTCCAACGGTTTCTAACCTATAAATAAACACTACGATTCATTTTTAGGGTAATCCAAAAAGACGGTAAAAAGAAAAAGATCCACATATAGAGAAGAAAGGAAATTAATAGATTTAATTCTATGTTTCTTCATCTATATTGATTAATTTGATTCTAGGTTTTCAAACTCAAATTTTGAGAAGAATCAAATTAATGAATACTTAGATGGTATTTCCGATCTATTTCTAATCTAAGTATTCGGCGGATCATCACCACCAAAAAACAACGATTTTCCCAAAATCGGCGCGTGGACTCGCGTGGCCTTGTGGATTCAAGGTGCAACCGCTCTCGTGGATTCGGAGCGAGGTACGTTCGTGGATTCGAGACGTGCCACTGGGTGAAGACCATGGATTCGGTCGGACGTCGTGGATTCGACGTTGGACGCCGTGGATTCGGCGTTGGACGCAAATCGTGGATTCGAGGAGCGTTGCGGAGCGAGCGGAGAAGATCTACTAGGAGCGTATGGAAAAGGTTGAGTCGTAAGTGAGTACGGTATATCACCTTGTACGTGTTTTAATTCTAGTGGATTTCGCCGTGTTATCGGTCCCGTGGTTTTTTACTTCGGTTTGGAGTTTTCCACGTAAAAATCTTGCGTGTTATATTTTCATTTCCGCATTGGGTTTTATTGCGCAACAATTTTTGAGTGTTTATTGTTTACACCTATTCACCCCCCTATAGGTGTTTTTTCCCCTATTTAGATCTAATTAATCATAACCCAACAAGTGGTATCAGAGCGGGAATAGGGTTGTAAACAATGGTTGAAGGTGGAAACATCAACAGACCTCCGTTCTTCTATGGAACAAATTATGCCTACTGGAAAGTACGGACGAAAGCCTTTTTAATTTCCGTCGACGAACGGGTGTGACAATCAATCGAGTTAGGATGGTCTAATCCAACTAAAATTATTGTTGATGTTCACACCATCAAACCTAGATCGAAATGGACCAAGGAAGAGATAGACTTATCTTCTTACAATGGCAAAGGTGTTAACGCTTTATTTAATGCTTTGTCACAAACTGAGTTCTCTCGCGTCTCGGCATGTGAGACTACGAAAGAAATCTGGGATGTTCTTCAAGTTACACATGAGGGAACTAACCATGTGAAGATTCAAAAACTGCAAATGCTTACGAGCAAGTTTGACTCCATTTTTCATGGCAGAAAATGAATCATTCACAGACTAATATACACGATTGCAAGACATCGTGAATTCATGTGCTAACTTGGGAGAGAAAATTCCAGAATTTTAAAATTGTAAGAAAGATTCTAAGAACTCTTCCTGAAAGATTTCGTTCCAAGGTTAAGGCCATTGAAACTATTAAACACCCGGACGAAATCCGTGTAGAAGAATTAGTTGGTTCTTTACAAACTTATGAAATGACATTTCCTACTAACTATTCTTCGGGAAAGGCATCCTCTTCTAAGTCTTCATGTTTTGCGTTGAAAACAACAAAAGAAGAAGACGCGGATTCACCCTCCTCAGACGACGACGAGAACCTATCTATGGAGGACTTTGAGAAGCAGCTTGCTCTCTTGACAAGAAATTTTCGCCGAAACTTTCGAAGGGGTAATTCAAGTAAAACTCCATCCTTCGGAAAGTGGAAGAAAGGCAAAGGTTTTTCAAGCCAAAAGTCAAGAAAGCAAGAAAGTTTTTCAAAGGATAAGAAAAGCTTAGAGGGACAAGTCCAATGCTTCAAGTGCCGAGGATACAGCCATATCTCAATGGAGTGTCCAAATAAGAATCCGTCAAAGAAGAAAGCGATGCAAGCCGTCACTTGGGATGACACCTCAACGTCAAATGAGTCATCTTCAAGTGATGAAGAGAATAACGCAATGGCGTTCCACGCGTCCACATCTTCACCCTTCATGTGCTTAATGGCGAGTACATCCGATTCATTGTCCAACTCCTCCCAGGATGAAAAAACTGCAACGGACGACGAATCAAGTAACTCTGAAGGTGAAGATTTTTCTCTAGCCTACTATAAACTTTTGAGGGATTCAAAGAAACTGGCTAAGCAAAACAAGGGGTTGAGAGAGAGATTGTGTTGGGTTATATGTAAATAATGGATCTAAATAGGGGAAAAAACACCTAGAGGGGGGTGAATAGGTGTAAACAATAAACACTCAAAAAATCATTGCGCAATTAAAAACCCAATGCGGAAATATAAAAGAACACGCAAGATTTTTACGTGGAAAACTCCAAACCGGAGTAAAAAACCACGGGACCGATAACACGGTGAAATCCACTAGAATTAAACACGTACAAGGTGATATACCGTACTCACAGACGACTCAACCTTTTCCATACGCTCCTAGTTGATCTTCTCCGCTCGCTCCACAACGCTTCACGAATCCACGATCTGCGTCCAACGCCGAATCCACGGCGTCCAACGTCGAGTCCACGACGTCTGACCGAATCCACGGTCTTCACCCGGTAGCACGCTTCGAATCCACGAACGTACCTTGCTCCGAATCCACGAGAGCGGTTGCACCTTGAATCCACAAGGCCACGCGAGTCCACGCGCCGATTTTGGGGTAAATCGTTGTTTTTTGGGTGGTGATGATCCGCCGAATACTTAGATCAAAGATAGATAGGAAATACTATCTAAGTATTCATTAGTTTGATTCTACTCAAGATGTGAGTATGAAAACCTAGAATCAAACTAATCAATATAGATGAAGAAACATAGGGTAATATCTAATGATTTCCTTTCTTCTCTATATGTGGATCTTAGGCCGTATAAAAGATATTTTATTATAAAGGCTTATGCGGCTTGACGGCTTGTATGTGGATTAACCATAGAAAAAGAATCAAAGGGTCTATTTATAGGTTAGAAACTATTGGAAGAAGATAAGGATCAAAAACTGTCCGTTTCTGGAAATTTTTACGACGGCGATCCGGATCGGATTAACTGTGATCCAGATCGTCGTAACGAGTCAGGCAATTCCAGAAAAACAGGGTTCGGGATCCGGATTGAAATGCCCGATCCGGATCGTTCATGTATTCCAGCAAATTCCCATGTTCGGGATCCGGATCGAAATGGCCTTTGATCCGGATGGAATTTGCCAATGAACAAGCACCCTTCGGGATCCGGATTGGACTGTCTGATCCGGATCCTGAACATGTCCCATGTTCAGTTCTTGATTTTTATGCAGTAAAAAATTCTTCCAAGTGTTTCTACACTACAAGAAGTATTCGGATCACCAAAAATCTTTAGTTAAACTTACCTGATCCTTTTGAATTCTTCTTTCTTGAGATTGAGGTATATGATCCAAACTTCATTCATCTTCAATCTTCAAGACTTAACACTTTCACGAAATGCGCGAAAACAAAATCCGTAACAATCTCCCCCTTTGGCGGTTTCGTGACAAAACACAGATCCACTAAAGAAAATTCAAAAAGATATTTTTGTTGCTATCACCATACAATAAAAATTTACAATGGAGATCCAATACATGAGATAAACTCCTAAAACAGACTCTAGACTTAGTCATCTGCACTCTCTGCAAAAAGAAGTCATTCTTGACAAAACGAGATCGTTAGATACCTTAAGAATATTTAGCATTCAAAACCTAACAGAGATAGAGTTTATGCTCACCATGACATTGAGTAATTCAGATATGTAATAAGATCACAATCAAACATTGACATATCTTCTAAGCAATAAGATTCCAAATGTCATAACTTTGCTTTGTTAGTAATCAAACAACTTGTTAGTAATAATACATGTCCAAATAGTTAGTCGAATAGTTAGTAGGGACATGCAACAAATCACAAGATAAAAACCAGAAGTTGTGATACTTACCTTTCACCAAAGTCAAAGTTTGTAATAAGTTCTCACCAAAAGTTCTCACCAAAAGGTCACTCTAAACTCTAAACTCTCTCCCCCTTTTTGTCACAAACTAAGCCAAAATTTACAAAATTTAAGGAGAGTTAAGAAGTTCAAAATCAAGAAAATCCTGAGAACTAAAACTAAAGCAAAGTAAAAACAGAACATTAAAACCTAAAAACTGAAATCCTGCACAAAAAGATTAAAATCCTGCACAAAAAGATAAGAAAGAAAGTTAAGTCAGTCTGAATCAGAACTAGTGGGATTGGTACAATCCAACTTCTTCAAAATTGCTTGAAGAATTTTTGACATTGTGGATCACTTTCTTTTCATCTTATGTTGCTCAGAGATAATCTGTTGGAGATTTGTAGACACACTGTCTTGTTCAGCAGACAATCTCCGCTGTTCTTATCGAATTGAGGACCATACATTCGCTTTTGCCGTGTGTCTCCAGGACGTTGAAGGATGTAGTATAGATCCAGACGGTGCATCTTGACCTTCAGTCCATGGAGATTCTCTAGGGAGAGAGCGAGCTCTGGCGAGGGGTCTATCAATCTGAATTCCAGTTCCCCTCGAATTCTTTCGCCTAGTGTACTGCTTGGTTGTTGAGGAAGATTTCATCAGCTTCTTGTTCTTCAAATACAACCTATCTTCTTTGTCAACAGCTTGTTGTGCTTGTTTACAAATCTCTTCCCAGTCTTCTTCATCTGATTCTGAATCATTTTGACAAACTTTCCTTGTCTCTCCTTGATTTGGGTCATCTTGTTCTCTTTTTATAGAAGACGCACTAGGTCCTACCATTGCTACCAAAGGGAAGATTATCCAGGCGAACGCCATTGGTGCAAGTGCTTAATAGATTTAAAGTCCTGTGAACAACAACTCAAGAACACATGAAAACTTGTTAATTTTGAAAAATTTGAAAAATTATACCCAAATAATCATAATCATGTGGAGAGACTAAGAATCAAATTAGTTTTGCAAAAAGAATTTTAAAAATAGATCAATTGCATGATTTTCAAAAATTCATATTATATGCCCTAAAACCGAATTTTCAGAAATCGAAGCCCAAAAATTCGTTAATCAAGAGAATACCTAGCATATAATCAAAACTAATCTACCCAGAGTTCTTATTTCAAAAGATATTTGACCAAAAACCATTCACAAATGAAAAAGTTCCATGATCTCTACTCACGTTTTGAGCAAACAAGGAAAAACAGTGAAAAAACCGAGATTTTGATCAATAAAACTTACTTGGAATCGAAGAACTCGAGTTTGAAAGGCTCCAAGAAGGATGAATTTTAGAGAGAGAAACTCTGGAGTCTTAAGAACAAAGGATTGGAATAAAAGAAATCAAAATCCCTCTTGTTCTAATAAAGCCCTAGCCGTGATCCGGATCGGATCGAGATTTCGATCCGGATCGGCTACCCGCAGGAAACACCTGCGTTCAGGATCCGGATCATTCATGTCCGATCCGGATCGGCTCCAACTTTTTCTTCAGAATAATTTAGAAAAATTCAATAAAATCCAGAAAAAGTATGTAAGCATTTTAGCACATCAACTTTAAACAAAAATCATCGTTTCATGTCAAGAGAAATAAATTATGTTAAATCTATCAATAACATTCAAATAATGACATGAAAATTTACAGAAATTAAAACCTTTAAAGTTGATCAAGTTCAAACACATCCATCATGATCTTATGAGTACGGCGTTTATCAAATCATTAAAATGGTAAAGAAAATGAATTACCAAGATCAATAGATGTTTGAAATCCCAAATAAATTATATAATGTATCTAGTCAATCTGTTGAAGAGAGTGGCTCTTTGAGCATCTTTCATTAAAAATCCCACCTTATACCAACCTTGAAATTGACGGAGTCAAGTATTTCAATCATGCATTTTATTTAATCAAAATTACAAACCCATGCTGGTATACATGTGTAGCTGCACACAATACTCGGACGACCGAGGTGGTAGCTCTTTCCTCCATGTGGTGGTAGTTTTCACACTCCTCATTGGGATGTAACTCTTTCCACATCTTTTGAGCATTTTACTCTTCTTTGACTCCCCCTCAATTGGCTATCAATTAATTTAAGATATAAAGTATTCAACCAAGGATTGATCTCGAATTCATACTCAACCAAATAGTCAATAAGATAAAAACAATACAAGAGATCATTGAGAGAGAAATTGACTTTGATCAATTAAAATGATTTAATTTAAATAATGATCAATGCATCAACTGAATTATTATGATATCCAAAGCATAATAAATTTCTAATTATATGAAAGGATGCAAGTAAAGTCAATAATACACATGCTCAATTAATGTACTATGTATAACATAGATAAAGAACAAAAACACAAAAACAAAACCTGACCTAAGCAAAAGTTTCAAAAAGAAGTTTATTTCAAGGAAAGCATCCCAATTGCTTTACGCAAATGAATAAAACGTTTTTGATCCAGAGGTTTTGTTAAAATGTCAGCTAATTGATCTTCTGTTGAAATATATGAAAGTTGAAGAGTATTTAATTCAACTAGCTCTCTAAGAAAATGATATCTAAGTTCAATGTGTTTTGTTCTAGAGTGAGACACAGGGTTTTTGGAAATGTTTATAGCACTAGTGTTGTCACAAAGAATTGTTACCGAAGATGCTGAAATCCGGAAGTCGCTCAACCACTTTTCATCCAAATGAGTTGGGTTGAACAACTACCCGCTGAATATATATTCCGCTTCGGCAGTCGAGAGTGCAATGCAGTTTTGCTTTTTACTATGCCATGCAATAAGGCAATGACCAAGATAAAAACATGCACCACTCGTACTTTTCCGATCATCCACAGATCCTGCCCAATCGGCATCTGAGTATCCAATATATCTAAATGTTCCCATAGGATACCAAATTCCGAAATTTATGGTTCCTTTAATGTATCGGATGATCCGTTTCACCGCTTTCAGGTGAACCTCCTTTGGTGCAGATTGATATCTCGCGCAGATCCCAACACCAAAAGATATATCCGGGCGACTAGCCGTGAGGTAAAGTAGACTTCCAATCATACTTCGATAAAGTTTCTCGTCTACATTCTCACTAAAAGATTCACTTCCTAATCCTTTATTGCTAGTTCCCATTGGAGTCGGAAATCTTTACAATTTTCTAGATCAAATTTTGACCAACTCCAAAGCATACTTGGATTGACACAAATGGATGCCTTCGCACTTGTTTCACTTGCAATCCAAGGAAATAAGTCAATTCGCCCATCATTGACATCTCAAATTCGCTTTCCATGGTTTCAGCGAATTTAGAAGCATCATTATCTCTTGTCGCACCAAATACAATGTCATCGACATAGATTTGTGCTACAATGAAGTTCGTTTCTGATAATGCTTCACAAAGAGAGTCCTGTCAGCTCCCCTCGAGTATACCCCTTTATCCAATAGGTGCTTTGTTCAGCTTTCGTACCATGCTCGCGGTGCTTGTTTTAAACCGTAAAGAGCCTTTTCAAACGAAAAACATGGTTAGGTTGTTTACAGTCTACAAAACCTTTCGGTTGAGCCACATAAAACTTCCTCGATTTAAAAACCCATTTAAAAACGCGCTCTTAACGTCCATTTGAAATAATTTTATTTTAAAATGACAAGCTATCGCGAATAAGATACGAATGGACTCGAGTCTAGCTACAGGGGCGAAGTTCATCAAAGTCTATACCTTCTATTTGAGAGTAGCCTTGAGCAACTAACGTGCTTTGTTCTGATGATGGTACCATCCTCATTTCTTATTCTTGAAAATCCATTTGGTACCTATCACATTGTGTTGCTTTGGAGGCTTTGTTAATTCCCAGACTTTGTTTCGCTCAAACTGATGGAGCTCTTCCTGCATTGCTTTAATCCAGTAGTCATCCTGAAGAGCTTCATCCATGTTCTTTGGTTCGATCAAGGAAACGTAGCAAGCGAATCCACAAACCAACTCTCCGAGTTTTGACTCCTTCTTGTGGGTCTCCAATGATGTTGATTCAGGATGATCCTTGGAGATGCGTAACGTTTGAGGTAACGGAGTACTCGGAGTACATGAGATGATTCCTGCACATCAGATAAACTTGAAGAACCATTAGATGCATCATTAATATTGGAAGTATTATCATGAGAAGATGCATTACAGGTGTATCATCATCAAGAGAGATATCGAGGGTAGATTTTCAGATGCAAGTGAAAAGCTTCATCTACTTTAACATTTATAGATTCTACAATCGTTTTAGATCCATGTTAAATACCCGATATGCTCTGTATTTGTAGAATAACCCAAAAAAAGATCCCTTCGTCACTTCGAGAGAAACTTACCAAGATTTTCCGTCACGCAAAATAAAACATCGACTCCCAAAGATACGAAAATATTTGATATCCGGTTTTCTACTAAACCACAGCTCATATGGTGTATTTAAAGTCCTGGGCGCAAATACACTCGATTATTACATAGACAGCGGTGTTCACAGCTTCAGCCCCAAAAATAGCGGTAAATTCCGGCTATGAAGCATCACACGCGCCATCTCTTGAACAACCCTGTTTTTGCGCTCAACAACACCATTCTGCTGAGGGTATAGGAGGGTGCCGAGAATTCATGTTTTATGCCGTTGGAAGTGCAAAAATCAATGAATTTAGAATTAATGAATTCTCCACCCTATCACTTCTAACACGAATGATCTTTTCATTCTTTTCAATCATAATACGATGGCAATCTCATGAAAGAATCAAACGTATCAGCTTTCTCTTTTAAAAATGCTACCCATGAAAAAACTGAGAGAAATCATCAACCAATAAGAAGATAC
>CM055063.1:39796273-39901606 GCA_029204045.2 Tillandsia leiboldiana | reverse complement strand
TATAAAAGATTTTTATTATAAAGGCTTATGCGGCTTGACTGCTTGTCTGTGGATTACCCTAGAAAAAGAACAAAGGTCTATTTATAGGTTCAACTATTGGGAAATAAGGATCAAAAACTGTCCGTTCTGGAATTTTTCGGACGGCGATCCGATCGGATTAACTGTGATCCGGATCGTCGTAACGAGTCAGCCAATTCCAGAAAAACAGGGTTCGGGATCCGGATTGAAATGCCCCGATCCGGATCGTTCATGTATTCCAGCAAATTCCCATGTTCGGGATCCGGATCGAAATGGCCTTTGATCCGGATGGAATTTGCCAATGAAACAAGCACACCTTCGGGATCCGGATTGGACTGTCTGATCCGGATCCTGAACATGTCCCATGTTCAGTTCTTGATTTTTATGCAGTAAAAATTCTTCCAAGTGTTTCTACACTACAAGAATATTCGGATCACCAAAATCTTTAGTTAACTTACCTGATCCTTTTGAATTCTTCTTTCTTGAGATTGAGGTATATGATCCAAACTTCATTTCATCTTCAATCTTCAAGACTTAACACTTTCACGAAATGCGCCAAACAAAATCCTAACAATCTCCCCCTTTGGCGGTTTCGTGACAACACAATCCACTAAAGAAAATTCAAAAAGATATTTTTGTTGCTATCACCATACAACAAATTTACAATGGAGATCCAATACATTTAGATCCCTCCTAAACAGACTCTAGACTTAGACATCTGCACTCTCTGCAAAAGAATCATTCTTGACAAACAGATTCGTTAGATACCTCAAGAATATTTAGCATTCAAACCTAACAGAGATAGAGTTATGCTCACCATGACATTGAGTAATTCAGATATGTAATAAGATCACAATCAAACATTGACATATCTTCTAAGCAATAATCCAAATGTCATAACTTTGCTTTGTTAGTAATCAAACAACTTGTTAGTAATAATACTGTCCAAATAGTTAGTCGAATAGTTAGTAGGGACATGCAACAAATCACAAGATAAAAACCAGAAGTTTGTGATACTTACCTTTCACCAAAGTCAAAGTTTGTAATAAGTTCTCACCAAAGTTCTCACCAAAGGTCACTCTAAACTCTAAACTCTCTCCCCCTTTTTGTCACAAACTAAGCCAAATTTACAAAATTTAAGGAGAGTTAAGAAGTTCAAAATCAAGAAATCCTGAGAACTAAACTAAAGCAAAGTAAAAACAAACATTAAAACCTAAAAACTGAATCCTGCACAAAAAGATTAAATCCTGCACAAAAGATAAGAAAGAAGTTAGTCAGTCTGAATCAGAACTAGTGGGATTGGTACAATCCAACTCTTCAAAATTGCTTGAAGCATTTTTGACATTGTGGATCACTTTCTTTTCATCTTATGTGCTCAGAGATAATCTGTTGGAGATTTGTAGACACACTGTCTTGTTCAGCAGACAATCTCCGCTGTTCTTGTCGAATTGAGGACCATACATTCGCTTTTGCCGTGTGTCTCCAGGACGTTGAAGGATGTATATAGATCCAGACGGTGCATCTTGACCTTCAGTCCATGGAGATTCTCTAGGGAGAGAGCGAGCTCTGGCGAGGGGTTCATCAATCTGAATTCCAGTTCCCCTCGAATTCTTTCTTTCGCCTAGTGTACTGCTTGTTGTTGAGGAAGATTTCATCAGCTTCTTGTTCTTCAAATACAACCTAGCTTCTTTGTCAACAGCTTGTTGTGCTTGTTTACAAATCTCTTCCCAGTCTTCTTCATCTGATTCTGAATCATTTGACAAACTTTCCTTGTCTCTCCTTGATTTGGTCATCTTGTTCTCTTTTTATAGAAGACGCACTAGGTCCTACCATTGCTACCAAAGGGAAGATTAGCCAGGGCGAACGCCATTGTGCAAGTGCTTAAATAGAGTTAAAGTCCTGTGAACAACAACTCAAGAAACACATGAAAACTTGTTAATTTTGAAAAATTTACAAAATTATACCCAAATAATCATAATCATGTGGAGGAGACGAAGAATCAATTAGTTTTGCAAAAAGAATTTTAAAAAATAGATCAATTGCATGATTTTCAAAATTCATATTATATGCCCTAAAACCGAATTTTCAGGAAATCGAAGCCCAAAAATTCGTTAATTCAGAGAATACCTAGCATAGAAATCAAAACTAATCTACCCAGAGTTTCTTATTCAAAAAGATATTTGACCAAAAAAACCATTCACAAATGAAAAAGTTCCATGATCTCTACTCACTTTTGAGCAAACAAGGAAAAACAGTGAAAACCGAGATTTTGATCATAAAACTTACTTGGAATATCGAAGAACTCTGAGTTTGAAAGGCTCCAAGAAGGATGATTTTAGAGAGAGAAAGCGCTGGAGTCTTAAGAACAAAGGATTGGAATAAAGAAAATCCAAATCCCTCTTGTTCTATAAAGCCCTAGCCGTGGATCCGATCGGATCGAGATTTCGATCCTGATCGGCACCCGCAGGAAACACCTGCGTTCAGATACCGATCATTCAGTGTCCGATCCGGATCGGCTCCAACTTTTTCGTTCAGAAATAATTTAGAAAAATTCAATAAAATCCAGAAAAATGATAGTAAGCATTTTAGCACACATCAACTTTAACAAAAAATCTCAGTTTCATGTCAAGGGAGAATAAATTAATGTTAAATCTATCAATAACATTCAAATAATGACATGAAAAATTTACAGAAATTAAAAACCTTTAAAGTTGATCAGTTCAAACACATCCATCATGATCTTCTGAGTAACGGCTTTATCAAATCATTAAAAATGGTAAAGAAAAATGAATTACCAAATCAATAGATGTTTGAAATCCCAAATAATATATAGATGTATCTAGTCCAATCTGTTGAAGAGATGTGGCTCTTTGAGCATCTTTCATTAAAAAATCCACCTTATACCAACCTTGAAAATTTGACGGAGTCAAGGTATTTCATCATGCATGTTATATTTAATCAAAAATTACAAACCCATGCTTGGGTATACATGTGGTAGCTGCACAGCAATACTCGGACGACCGAGGTGGTAGCTCTTTCCTCCATGTGGTGGTAGTTTTCCACACTCCTCATTGGGATGTAACTCTTTCCACATCTTTTGAGCATTTTACTCTTCTTTGACTCCCCCTCAATTGGCTATCAATTAATTTAAGATATAAGTATTCAACCAAGGATTGATCTCGAATTCATACTCAACCAAATAGTCAAATAAGATAAAAACAATACCAAGAGATCATTGAGAGAGAAATTGACTTTGATCAATTAAAAATGATTTAATTTAAATAAATGATCAATGCATCAACTGAATTATTATGATATCCAAAGCATAATAAATTTCTAATTATATGAAAGGATGCAAGTAAAGTCAATAATACACATGCTCAATTAATGTACTATGTATAAACATAGATAAAGAACAAAAACACAAAAACAAAACCTGACCTAAGCAAAAGTTTCAAAAAGAAGTTATTTCAAGGAAAGCATCCCAATTGCTTTACGCAAATGAATAAAACGGTTTTGATCCAGAGGTTTTGTTAAAATGTCAGCTAATTGATCTTCTGTTGAAATATATGAAAGTTGAAGAGTATTTAATTCAACTAGCTCTCTAAGAAAATGATATCTAAGTTCAATGTGTTTTGTTCTAGAGTGAGACACAGGGTTTTTGGAAATGTTTATAGCACTAGTGTTGTCACAAAGAATTGTTACCGAAGATGCTGAAATCCGGAAGTCGCTCAACACACTTTTCATCCAATGAGTTGGGTTGAACAACTACCCGCTGAATATATTCCGCTTCGGCAGTCGAGAGTGCAATGCAGTTTTGCTTTTTACTATGCCATGCAATAAGGCAATGACCAAGATAAAAACATGCACCACTCGTACTTTTCCGATCATCCACAGATCCTGCCCAATCGGCATCTGAGTATCCAATAATATCTAAACTTGTTCCCATAGGATACCAAATTCCGAAATTTATGGTTCCTTTAATGTATCGGATGATCCGTTTCACCGCTTTCAAGTGAACCTCCTTTGGTGCAGATTGATATCTCGCGCAGATCCCAACACCAAAAGATATATCCGGGAGACTAGCCGTGAGGTAAAGTAGACTCCCAATCATACTTCGATAAAGTTTCTCGTCTACATTCTCACTAAAAGATTCACTTCCTAATCCTTTATTGCTAGTTCCCATTGGAGTCGGAAAATCTTTACAATTTTCTAGATCAAACTTTTTGACCAACTCCAAGGCATACTTGGATTGACACAAATGGATGCCTTCGTCACTCTGTTTCACTTGCAATCCAAGGAAATAAGTCAATTCGCCCATCATTGACATCTCAAATTCGCTTTCCATGGTTTCAGCGAATTTAGAAGCATCATTATCTCTTGTCGCACCAAATACAATGTCATCGACATAGATTTGTGCTACAATGAAGTTGTTCTGATAATGCTTCACAAAGAGAGTCCTGTCAGCTCCCCCTCGAGTATAGCCCTTATCCAATAGGTGCTTTGTTAGCCTTTCGTACCATGCTCGCGGTGCTTGTTTTAAACCGTAAAGAGCCTTTTTCAAACGAAAAACATGGTTAGGTTGTTTACAGTCTACAAAACCTTTCGGTTGAGCCACATAAACTTCCTCGTTTAAAAACCCATTTAAAAACGTGCTCTTAACGTCCATTTGAAATAATTTTATTTTAAAATGACAAGCTATCGCGAATAAGATACGAATGGACTCGAGTCTAGCTACAGGGGCGAAAGTTTCATCAAAGTCTATACCTTCTATTTGAGAGTAGCCTTGAGCAACTAAACGTGCTTTGTTCCTGATGATGGTACCATCCTCATTTTTCTTATTCTTGAAAATCCATTTGGTACCTATCACATTGTGTTGCTTTGGAGGCTTTGTTAATTCCCAGACTTTGTTTCGCTCAAACTGATGGAGCTCTTCCTGCATTGCTTTAATCCAGTAGTCATCCTGAAGAGCTTCATCCAGATTCTTTGGTTCTAACATGGAAACGTAACAAGCGAATCCACAAACCAATTGTCTCCGAGTTTTAACTCCTTCTTGTGGGTCTCCAATGATGTTTGATTCAGGATGATCCTTGGAGATGCGTAACGTTTGAGGTAACGGAGTACTCGGAGGTACATGAGATGATTCCTGCACATCAGATAAACTTGAAGAGCCATTAGATGCATCATTATTATTGGAAGAATTGTTATGAGAAGATGCATTGGCAGGTGTATCATCATCAAGAGAGATATCGAGAGTAGATTTTTCAGATGCAAAGTGAAAAGCTTCATCTACTTTAACATTTATAGATTCTACAATCGTTTTAGATTCCATGTTAAATACCCGATATGCTCTGCTATTTGTAGAATAACCCAAAAAGATCCCTTCGTCACTTCGAGAATCGAACTTACCAAGATTTTCGCGATCACGCAAAATAAAACATCGACTCCCAAAGATACGAAAATATTTGATATCCGGTTTTCTACTAAACCACAGCTCATATGGTGTATTTAAAGTTCCTGGGCGCAAATACACTCGATTAATTACATAGACAGCGGTGTTCACAGCTTCAGCCCAAAAGTATAACGGCAAATTCCGGCTATGAAGCATCACACGCGCCATCTCTTGAACAACCCTGTTTTTGCGCTCAACAACACCATTCTGCTGAGGTGTATAGGGTGCCGAGAATTCATGTTTTATGCCGTTGGAAGTGCAAAAGTCAATGAATTTAGAATTAATGAATTCTCCACCTCTATCACTTCTAACACGAATGATCTTTTCATTCTTTTCAATCATAATACGATGGCTAATCTCTTGAAAAGAATCAAACGTATCAGCTTTCTCTTTTAAAAATGCTACTCATGAAAACCTAGAGAAATCATCAACCAATAAGAAAATATACCATTTACCTCCCAAAGATGGTTGACGGGTCGGCCCCATTAAATCCATGTGCAGTAATTCCAAGGGCCGTTTGGTACCAATGTGGTTCAGGTTCTTGTGTGCAGCCCTTGATTGTTTTCCCTTAAGACAACCTCCGCACACAATGTTGTTTTTAAATAAAAGTTTAGGAACCCCCTTTACCACGTCTTTATTTGAAATCTTTGCTAGTTCTTTAAAATTTATGTGACCTAGTCTTTCATGCCAAAGTGTTTCATTATCCAAAGAAACTAGGTTACATTTTTCTGAAATTTTATTAGGAACAACATAGCAATTGTTTTCAGATCTAGCCCCTTTTAAAAAGAAGACATGGTCCTTATCAGTTACAACACATTCAACAGATGAAAAGTTAACTGAAAAACCATTGTCGCAAAGTTGACTTATGCTAATGAGGTTAGTCTTAAGGCCATCAACAAATAACACGTTTTTCAAAATCGGGCCATCTGGAATAGCTACTGTTCATTTTCCAACAATTTTGGAAGATCGACCGTCTCCGAAAACAACGAGTCCTCCGGAGATTTTCTCAAAGTTTTGAAAACTATTTTTGTCACCGGTCATGTGACGGGAACAACCGCTATCCAGATACCAAAACGAATTATCATATGCATGCAAGGAAACATTAGTAACAAGACAAGGGAAGATTTCACCTTTGCGCACCCAAAACCTTTTGGAATGCGTCGGTAATGGTCGTGAGGTTATTCTCCTAGGTGAAGGCGTCTTGTTAGATCGGTTGCTGCTCCTTGATGATGTCGTCTTGCGCGGTGAACTACCAAGTCTCTTTTCCTTTGAATGATTTGCATTTGATTTCTGAGGAATCACCTTTTTGGTAGTCGTTGCAAGAAATGTCTGAGTTGAGCGTTTGGCTCCTGTCTTGCAATATCTCCTTATGTGCCCTGAAATACCACAACGAAAACATACCTTTGAGCTTGACGATCCCGAAGAGAAAGGAGTAGGCTTGTTGTCGTTGTTTGTCGTGAATTCCGGTGTCGGGGGAGGAGATATCGACTGAGGCACAAAAACTGTCCCACTCGAACTTGGACTGTTTCCAGTTTGAGTGTACCCGAGGCCGAACTTGTTTGATTGACCAAGACCAAGAAGCTTATCCAACTTACTCATTCCAGAAGAAAATCGCTGTAAGTCATCCTTTAGTTGGAGAATGGTCTTTGTCATTTCCAATTTATCTTGTTGGGCCTCGATGTAGAGCTTTGAGAAGTGATCCGCTTTATCCACCAGTTTTGTATGTTCCTTCTCAAAAAGCTCATTGGACTCTTGAAGGGAAACATTTGCTTTTATCAGATTATCCCTTTCCACTTCAAGATCGGTCGAGAGAGAAGTTACCCTTTTTACTTCTTCTTCGAGATCCTGTAATCTCCCTCTCAACCCCTTGTTTTGTTTAGCCAGTTTCTTTGAATCCCGTAAAAGTCTGTGGTAGGCTAAAACAAAATCTTCACCTTCAGAGTTACTTGATTCATCATCCGTTGCAGTTTTTTCAACCCGGGAGGAGTTGGACAATGAATCTGAAGTACTTGCCATTAAGCACATGAAGGGTGAAGATGTGGACGCGTGGAATGCCGTTGCGCTCTCTTCTTCATCACTTGAGGATGACTCATTTGACATTGAGTTGTCATCCTAGGTGACGACTTGCATCGCTTTCTTCTTCGACGGATTCTTAGTTGGACACTCCGTTGAGATATGGCCGTATCCTCGGCACTTGAAGCATTGGACTTGTCCTTCTGAACTTTTATTATCCTTTGAAAGGTTCTCTTGCTTTCTTGAGTTGTAACTTGAAATACCCTTGCCTTTCTTCGACTTTCCGAAGGATGGAGTTTTACTTGAATTACTCCTTCGAAAGTTGCGGCGAAACTTCCTTGTCAAGAGAGCGAGCTGCTTCTCAAATTCCTCCATAGATAGGTTTTCGTCATCGTCTGAGGAGGATGAATCCGTGTCTTCTTCCTTTGTTGTTTTCAAAGCATAACCTGAAGACTTAGAAGATGATGCCTTTCCCGAAGAATAGTTAGTAGTAGATGTCATTTCATAAGTTTGTAATGAACCAACTAGTTCTTCTACACGCATTTCGTCCGGGTGTTTAATAGTTTCAATGGCTGTAACCTTTGGGCGAAATCGTTCAGGAAGAGTTCTTAAGATCTTTCTTACAACCTTAAATTCTGGAATCTTCTCTCCCATTTTAGCACATGAGTTTACGATGTCTTGCAATCGTGTATAGTAGTCCGTGAAAGATTCATTTTCTGCCATGAAAATAGAGTCAAATGCCGAGACTAGTTCCCTCATGTGTAACTTGAAGAACATCCCAGATTTCTTTCGCAGTCTCACATGCCGAGACGCGAGAGAATTCAGTTTGAGATAAGGCATTAAAAATAGCATTAATTTCCTTGCCATTGTAAGAAGATGAATCTAACTCTTCCTTGGTCCATTTCGACCTAGGTTTGATGGTGCGAATATCAGCAATAATTTCAGTTGGATTAGTCCATCCTAATTCAATTGATTGCCACACCCGTTCGTCGATGGAAATTAAAAAGGCTTTCATCCGTACTCTCCAGTACGCATAATTTATTCCATCAAAGAATGGGGGTCTGTTGATGTTTCCACCTTCAACCATTGTTTACAACCCTATTCCCGCTCTGATACCACTTGTTGGGTTATATGTAAATAATGGATCTAAATAGGGGAAAAAACACCTAGAGGGGGGTGAATAGGTGTAAACAATAAACACTCAAAAAATCATTGCGCAATTAAAAACCCAATGCGGAAATATAAAAGAACACGCAAGATTTTTACGTGGAAAACTCCAAACCGGAGTAAAAAACCACGGGACCGGTAACACGGTGAAATCCACTAGAATTAAACACGTACAAGGTGATATACCGTACTCACAGACGACTCAACCTTTTCCATACGCTCCTAGTTGATCTTCTCCGCTCGCTCCACAACGCTTCACGAATCCACGATCTGCGTCCAACGTCGAATCCACGGCGTCCAACGTCGAGTCCACGACGTCTGACCGAATCCACGGTCTTCACCCGGTAGCACGCTTCGAATCCACGAACGTACCTCGCTCTGAATCCACGAGAGCGGTTGCACCTTGAATCCACAAGGCCACGCGAGTCCACGCGCCGATTTTGGGGTGAATCGTTGTTTTTTGGGTGGTGATGATCCGCCGAATACTTAGATCAAAGATAGATAGGAAATACCATCTAAGTATTCATTAGTTTGATTCTACTCAAGATGTGAGTATGAAAACCTAGAATCAAACTAATCAATATAGATGAAGAAACATAGGGTAATATCTAATTATTTCCTTTCTTCTCTATATGTGGATCTTATGCCGTATAAAAGATATTTTATTATAAAGGCTTATGCGGCTTGACGGCTTGTATGTGGATTAACCCTAGAAAAAGAATCAAAGGGTCTATTTATAGGTTAGAAACTATTGGAAGAAGATAAGGATCAAAAACTGTCCGTTTCTGGAAATTTTTACGACGGCGATCCGGATCGGATTAACTGTGATCCGGATCGTCGTAACGAGTCAGGCAATTCCGGAAAAACAGGGTTCGGGATCCGGATTGAAATGCCCGATCCGGATCGTTCATGTATTCCAGCAAATTCCTATGTTCGGGATCCGGATCGAAATGGCCTTTGATCTGGATAGAATTTGCCAATGAACAAGCACCCTTCGGGATCCGGATTGGACTGTATGATCCGGATCCTGAACATGTCCCATGTTCAGTTCTTGATTTTTATGCAGTAAAAAATTCTTCCAAGTGTTTCTACACTACAAGAAATATTCGGATCACCAAAAATCTTTAGTTAAACTTACCTGATCCTTTTGAATTCTTCTTTCTTGAGATTGAGGTATATGATCCAAACTTCATTCATCTTCAATCTTCAAGACTTAACACTTTCACGAGATGCGCCAAAACAAAATCCGTAACAGATTGCAGGATCTCGAAGAAGAAGTAAAATGGCAACTTCTCTCTCGACCGGTCTTGAAGTGGAAAGGGAAAACCTGATAAAAGCAAATGCTTCACTTCAAGAGAAAAATGAGCATTTTGAGAAGGAACATGTAAAAATGATTGATAAAGCTGGTTACTTCTTGATGCTCTACACCGAGGCCCGACAGGAGAAAATGGAAATGACGAAGACCATTTTCCAACTAAAAGATGATTTAAAGCGTTTCTCTTCTGGAAGGAGCAAGTTGGATAAGATGCTTGGTCTTGGTCAAACAAACCGATTCGGCCTCGGATACACTCAAACTGGCGACAGTCCTAGTTCGAGTGGAGCAGTTTTTGTGCCCCAGTCGGTAACTCCTCCTCCGACGACGAAAATCACTGTATACAATGACAACAACCCTACCTCACCCTCTTCGGGATCGTCAAGAACAAAGGTATGTTTTCGTTGTGGTTATGCAGGGCACATTAGAAGAAATTGCAAGATGGGAGCAAAATGATCAACACAAGCGCCTCTTGCAATAACTACCAAAAAGGCGATTCCCCGGAAATCAAAAGAAAATTTTTCAAAGGAAAGGAGCCTTGGTAGTTCACCTCGCAAGACGATGTCAAGCAATGAATCAAACAAGACGCTTTCACCAAGGAGAATAACTTCACGAACATTACCGACGCAGTCCAAAAAGGTTTGGGTGCGCAAAGGTGAAATCTTCCCTTGTCTTGTTGTTCATACTTCTTTACATATTTGTGACAACTCGTCTTAGTATCTGGATAGTGGGTGTTCCCGTCACATGACCGGTGACAAAAACTATTTTCAAACTTTAGAGAAAATCTCCGGAGGACATGTTGTTTTTGGAGACGGTCGTTCTTCTAAAATTGTTGGAAAAGGAACAATCGCTATTCCAGAAGGCCCGGTTTTGAACAATGTTTTATTTGTTGAAGGCCTAAAGACTAACATCATTAGTATAAGTCAACTTTGTGACAATGGCTTTTCAGTTAATTTTTCTTCATTTGAATGTATTGTAACTGATAAGGACCATGTATTCTTTTTGAAAGGGGTTAGATCTCAAAATAATTGCTATGTTGTTTCAAACAAAATTTCTGAAAAATGTAACCTAGTTTCCTTGGATAATGAAACTCTTTGGCATGAAAGACTAGGTCACGTTAATTTTAAAGAACTAGCAAGAATTTCAAATAAAGACTTGGTTAAAGGCGTTCCTAAACTTTTATTTAAGAAAAACATTGTGTGTGGTGGTTGTCAAAAGGGAAAACAATCAAGGGCTGCACACAAGAACTTGAACCACGTTGGTACCAATCAGCCCTTGGAATTACTGCACATGGATTTAATGGGGCCGACTCGTCAACCATCTTTGGGAGGTAAATGGTATATTTTTCTTTTGGTTGATGATTTCTCTAGGTATTCATGGGTAACATTTTTAAAAGAGAAAGCGGATACTTTCGACTCTTTTCATGAGATTTGTCATCGTATTATGATTGAAAGAAATGAAAAGATCGTTCGTGTTCGAAGTGATAGGGGTGGAGAATTCATTAATTCTAAATTCATTGATTTTTGCACTTCCACTGGCATAAGACATGAATTCTCAGCACCCTATACACCTCAGCAGAATGGTGTAGTCGAGCGCAAAAACAGGGTTGTTCAAGAGATGGTGCGTGTGATGCTTCATAGCCGGAATTTACCGTTATATTTTTGGGCTGAAGCTGTGAACACCGCCGTCTATGTAATTAATCGAGTGTATTTGCGCCCGGGAACTTTAAATACACCATATGAGCTGTGGTTTTGTAGAAAACCAAATATCAAATATTTTCGTATCTTTGGGAGTCGTTGTTACATTTTACGTGACCGCGAAAATCTTGGAAAATTTGACTCTCGAAGTGACGAAGGGATTTTCATGGGTTATTCTACAAACAGTAGAGCATATCGGGTTTTTAACTTGGAATCTAAAACGATGGTAGAATCTATAAATGTTAAAGTAGATGAAGCTTTTCACTTTGCATCTGATAAATCTACCCCTGATATGTCTCTAGATGATGATTCTCCTGCAAATGCATCTTCTCATAATAATTCTTCCGATAATGTTGATGCATCTAATGGTTCTTCAAGTTTATCTGATGTGCAGGAATTATCACATGTACCTCCGAGTACTCCGTTACCTCAAACGTTACGCATCTCCAAGGATCATCCAAAATCTAACATTATTGGAGACCCACACGAAGGAGTCAGGACTCGGAGACAGTTGATTTGTGGAGTCGCATGTTACGTCTCCATGATTGAGCCAAAGAACATTGATGAAGCTCTTCAGGATGACTATTGGATTGAAGCGATGTAGGAAGTGCTCCATCAGTTCGAACGAAACAAAGTCTGGGAATTAACGAAGCCTCCAAAGCAACACAACGTGATTGGTACTAAATGGATTTTCAAGAATAAGAAAAACGAGGATGGTACCATCATTAGGAACAAAGCACGTCTAGTTGCTCAAGGCTATTCACAAATTGAAGGTATAGACTTTGATGAAACGTTCGCCCCGGTAGCTAGACTCGAGTCAATTCGTATTTTATTCGCTATTGCTTGTCATTTTAAAATAAAACTCTTTCAAATGGACGTTAAGTGTGACGCCCCACTTCCCAGGGGGTCACCCATCCTAGAACTACTCTAGCTCTAGCACGCTTAACTCTCATGTTCCTCTTGGATCTTGCTACCATCCAAAATGCTATAGCCGGGTTAGAGATTTAGTCCTATTATATCATTTATATAGAGGACTAATCCAAATTCCGGGGGTGTCACATTCTTCCCCCCTTTAAGCCCTGACGTCCACGTCAGGCTCAAGCACACTCACAAGCACCAGGCGATGTGAGACTCGTCTCGCTAGCCTTAGCCGACCTTGTGAGGAGCTGCACTCCACTCACAACGGTCATTAGCCGGGGAGCCTCGCTCTACCCGCTATATAACCCTGGCTCAGCCGAGACTCATCTCACATTTCCGGCTGGTGAATGGCTCTGATACCATTCTAATCTGTCACGCCCCGGGGCGATACTGCGCCCCGGCTCGCCAACAGATTCGCCGCCCATACGGGAAGCCCCGTATAGGCGTAGCGACTAACCTGCAAAGAAACATCTACACTAGCAGATATCAGAGCTGAAAGAGAAAAGCTGGAATAAAAACATAAAATAAAACTACAACTCACAAATATACAGACCAACCTCACCAGAACACAAGAGTCTCTCAGAAAAGCAAGAAAGAAAGGTACAACTCAAAACCTCACTACAAAAGTCGCTCGACATAACACACACCAAAATAGTACTGGGGTACATCTACTCACACACTGAAGATGACAGGAGGGGATCTATCTTGCGACTCCCTTACCTCGGTCTGAAGGAGCTGGATCAGCAACAGGAGCTGCAGGAACCGGAGCAGAAGTCCCTGGGGAGAAGACACCACGACGGGTGTGAGAACTACATCCCACAGTAGTTCTCAGTGGGTGCCGCCAACAAGCCCGATGGTCTGCCCACTAAGTCTACCAGAGGCATAAAGTAACATATGCAGTGCTGTATGGAAAGCTGGGAAAAGTAACTCTACAGCTACTATGCCTCTATCTAGATGCTCAACAGTGGAACAGAAAGAACATGATGCCACAACTAACCCTCGTCTCTGATCACCCAATCTAAACTGACTGCCTCATCGGGTCCAGTCAAACCTGTGCCAACCTACTGCCGTTACGTCCCGGAGGAGCGGACTTACGTAGGACGTCCATGGCTGCCAACAAAAGCACAGCCAGAGGGACAAATGCAACAACAAGTCGCGAAAGAACATCTCAAACTCACGCCGGTATAACAACCCGGTCTCGCCTACTCCGGAGTGGCACTCGAGGGGAGCGACCCGCTCGAGTCAAAGTAACCCATAACAAGTATCTCTGTAAAGTATCTCTGTAAAGCTCAAATGTGGCTCATGCAGGCTATGATCCATATCCTCGATCAACAAGATCGGCTAACCAACAAATCACTGACTCACTCACTGGCTGGAATCTACACAGCTGAGACTCACTGTCACTCTGACAGTTTCCAAGAACCCAGATCTACCATCACTATCACTCTCCCAAAGAAATCAGATCTACAGACTGCTATCAACTCCACTCGGTCCCCAGACACGAGTGCAAATGCATCCCACAACCACCCGACCTCTCGGCCCACAACTCGGGCGAGGAAAAGCTAAGTCCAAAGTGAAATGAAGTTTCGTGATGTGGAATGTCTAGAGCAATAAAAACCTAGCCCAAGTTGGAGTTTTCTACAGGCTGGCTGAACATGATACATATGACAGGGGTGCTAGGTCAAGTTCCAAGATTTCACTACTTAACATAAAGTAGGAATCAAAAGATTCAACAACTGATATACAAGATACAACATACAGTTTTACACATGCTATTACTCCAATTTCTAACATGCATGATCCTACACACATAGAATTAGTACACAGTCCAGAGTTCTTGGAAGCAAGGTCACCCACCTGAAAGTGCTAACTGCCCGGAATCGTACAGCTGAGAAAGCCCAAAACAGTCAAATCACAAATCCCACCAACCCAACAACACGGTAGAAGTGCTCACAACCTCCTGGGTACAAACATACACCAAAATTACACTTTAATCCACACAAATTCCACATTCCCAAAATCTGTGGTGAACAGTCCCATTAACACGAAATTTTCACCTGAAAAACTTCCTCCGAAAATTCCAATAAAAATATGACGGCGATCCTCGCGAAGAGTAGATGTCGATAGAGTCCTGAAACGTCGAATTCCGATGTCCGGATGGGGAGATAAAAATCCGACAAGTAGGTACTGTCCAATTCAACCAACAGTCGCAAAGGGGGTTAAAAATGTACCCAGAACCCCTAGAAAAGCTCAGTTCCAGAAAAAGTGTCCAACACAGAAATTGTAGATTTACCTCTTACGAAACCGTCACCGCAGAAATCGTCCAAAAATAACGTCGGGGTAGCCCGGTAGACCTCCCAGACTAAACTGCGACGAAAATGGGCCTCCAACAGTAAATCGTCGCTCCGCACCCCGATGCAGAAGTCGCCATCGTCGCGGCCTCCAAAAATTCTGAACTTTCGCCAAAAGATGCACAAGAGGGAGAGAAAGAAAATTGGTGAAGGGCTCCAAGCGAAAAGCTCTCGGGAAAAGCTCCAAAATGAGGCCCCATGAGGCCTTTTTATAGGCCTCACCCGGAAAAGCCAAAAAAACAAGTCAATGGGCTTTTGGGCCCAACTTTCGGGCGCCCGGTACTTTCGGGCGGCTACAGTGTTGGGCCGGTGCTTTCGGGGCAGTGGATTCATCGGACCCTAGGATGACTCGCGTGAGAGCCGTGATTTTAGCGAGAGTCCTTATTTGGATTCTAACTCTCCCGAGCGGTTCGGGGTGAGTGATTGACATGTCTTCCTTCGGTGGCAACTATGTTGGCTGCAGACAACATAGTACTTCGGGAAGGGGGACATGCCTCCTGACTTTCGCTAGATTGGGTCGAGTGATGATTTGGGTTTTGATTATTTGCCTTGTCCCTCATGTGGGGATGCCTCCTCGACGCTCGATGGTGACGCGTTCGCAGCATTCGTCCTCTGAGCCCGAGCAGGAGGACTCGGGGCAGGGACAGCAGAGCGAGGTTTTGGAGCTCCGTGCCCAGATGGCACAGTTGGCTGAGGCGTCTCGACGCCAGGAGGAGGCAGTGAGTCGGTTGACGCTCTTGTTGGAGCAGAGAGCGCAGCCGGCGGTAGCACCCCCTGAGAGTTCACCGGTGCCTTCTTCCTCTGTTGTGGCACCCTCGGTTGTGCAGCCTGCACCAGCTGTTCCGGCTGAGCCAGTTTCCAGTAGGCCACCGTCTGGGACGACGGGATCTTTGACTTTGGCAGAGCAGCAGGTTTTGGTGGATCTTTTGTTGAGGTTTCGCAAGTTTGATCCACCCCGCTTTTCGGGTATGAGTACTGAGCCGTGGGCGGCTGAGTCTTGGGTTACGGCCATGGAGCGCCATTTCGAGAGCCTTTTTATTGATGAGAGGTTTCGAGTTTTGTTGGCTACTCATTTTCTGGAGAGCAACGCCGAGGCATGGTGGCGGCGTGTGCGACCCGCAGGTCCGCCTGGGACCCAGTTTATCTCTTGGGCAGAGTTTCGCGGTATGCTTCTTGGGGCCTTCTTTCCCGAGAGTGTTCGACAGAGTTTGGAGGAGCAGCTGAGGAATCTCCGCCAGGGAGATAGGCCCGTACACGTGTACATAGCCGATTTCAATCGGCTTTTAGCTTGTATGCCCGATGTGGCCAGAGATGAGACCCACCGGATCTACATGTTCGAGAGAGGGTTGCGTCGGGACATTTATCAGTTGGTCCGCTCCCGCAGATTACAGACTTTGGAGGCCTCGATGGAGCAGGCACTTTATGTGGAGAGTGGTGAGGCCGTGATGGCAAAGGTGGCTCCAGCCCCCGTAGTGACTCATGGGGCAAAGCGCCCGGCGCTGTTTGAGGAGGGGCAGTCGAGTAGACAGGGACCCCCGAGACCTCCCCGTTTCCACTCTCAGGGACGGGGGTATCAGGGGCGGCAGAGATCTGGGGCATCTCGTCAGTCGCAGCAGCAGCAGCGTCGACCACCTCGACAGCAGCAGTCTTCGCAGCAGTAGCAGACTTCGCGGCAGCCGCGCCCTGACCGTTGTATCATTTGTGGAGGACCGCACCCACCGACCCAGTGCCCGCAGAGTCAGGGCCGCTGCTTCCGTTGCGGGCAGACCGGTCACTTCGCGAGGGCGTGCCCCAGGGCAGGTTACCCAGCTCCTTCATCAGCTTCTGCATCCTTCGTTCCTCGTCAGTCAGCAGGACCTTCGGCGGCCTCCGGTAGGCCAGATTTTGCTTCATCGTCCTCGCGACAGCCAGAGCGACATCCCCCGGCGCCGAGCGGTCGAGTCTATGCAGCTCAGGTAGAGGATGCTACGGCAGCAGAGCATGTCGTCGCAGGTATTATTTTGATTTCTGCAGTTCGTACTCGTACTCTCTTTGATACCGGTGCATCGCATTCATTTATCAGTAGAGCATTTGCATCCCTACATGGTATCAGAGCCTAGGATGTAGGTCTTGGAGGACTTAGGAACCCTAGGCTTGTGGTTGGACCCTTTGAGGTACTTGAGAGGGTAGGCCCTGTGGCGTATAGAGTTGCTCTTCCTCCACGCCTGGCCGGAGTACATGATGTTTTCCACGTCTCAGCTCTGAGGAGATATGTGTTTGATCCGTCGCACGTGATTGGCTTCACCTCTCTGGAGATCGGCGAGGACCTGGTTTACGAGGAGCGGCCGTTGCGGATTCTTGCTCGTGAGGTGAGGGAATTGCACAACCGGACCATTCCATATGTGAATATCTTATGGAGCAATCACGAAGAGCGAGAGGCTACTTGGGAGCTTGAGACAGAGATGAGATCTGCATACCCTTTTCTGTTCGAGACTACTGGTTGAGGTACGCCTGTTCTACCTTACTTTGTTTCGAGGACGAAACTTCCTTTTAGTGGGGGAGGATGTAGTGGCCCTGATTCCCATGCAACGTTCTTCCGATGAATCCACTGTTAGAGCACCTAGTGTTGGTGTTTCTGGCCCATGGTGCATCAATGGGATGCCACAGATGGACCTGTGTGTTATTATTATGTGTGTAGGATCAACTGTGACGCCCCACTTCCCAGGGGGTCACCCATCCTAGAACTACTCTAGCTCTAGCACGCTTAACTCTCATGTTCCTCTTGGATCTTGCTACCATCCAAAATGCTATAGCCGGGTTAGAGATTTAGTCCTATTATATCATTTATATAGAGGACTAATCCAAATTCCGGGGGTGTCACATTAAGAGTGCGTTTTTAAATGGGTTTTTAAACGAGGAAGTTTATGTGGCTCAACCGAAAGGTTTTGTAGACTATAAACAACCTAACCATGTTTTTTGTTTGAAAAAGGCTCTTTACGGTCTAAAACAAGCACCGCGAGCGTGGTACGAAAGGTTGGCAAAGCACCTATTAGAAAAGGGCTATACTCGAGGGGGAGCTGACCGGACTCTCTTTGTGAAGCATTATCAGGATAACTTCATTGTGGCACAAATCTATGTCGATGACATTGTATTTGGGGCAACAAGAGATAATGATGCTTCTAAATTCGCGGAAACCATGGAAAGCGAATTTGAGATGTCAATGATGGGCGAACTGACGTACTTTCTTGGATTGCAAGTGAAACAAAATGATGATGGCATCCATTTATGTCAATCCAAGTATGCAAGGGAGTTGGTGAAGAAATTCGATTTAGAAAACTCTAAAGATTTTCCGACTCCCATGGGAACTAGCAATAAGGGATTAGGAAGTGAATCTCTTAGTGAAAGAGTAGACGAGAAGCTTTATCGTAGCATGATTGGAAGTCTACTCTACCTCACGGCTAGTCGCCCGGACATATCCTTTAGTGTTGGGATTTGCGCGAGATATCAATCAGCACCAAAGGAGGATCACCTGAAAGCGGTGAAAAGGATCATCTGGTATGTCAAAGGAACCGTGAACTTCGGAATTTGGTATCCTATGGGAACAAGTCTTGACATTTTAGGATATTCAGATGCCGATTGGGCAGGATCTGTGAATGATCGAAAGAGTACGAGTGGTGCATGTTTTTATCTTGGCCATTGCCTTGTTGCATGGCACAGTAAAAAGCAAAACTGCATTGCACTCTCAACTGCCGAAGCGGAATATATTTCAGCAGGTAGTTGTTCAACCCAACTCATTTGGATGAAAAGTGTGTTGAGCGACTTCCGAATTTCAACAACTTCGGTAACAATTCTTTGTGACAACACAAGTGCTATAAATATTTCCAAAAACCCTGTGTTGCACTCAAGAACAAAACACATTGAACTTAGATATCATTTCTTAAGAGAGCTAGTTGAATCAAATATTCTTCAACTTTCCTACATTTCAACTGAGGATCAATTAGCTGACATTTTAACAAAACCTTTGGATCAAAAACGATTTATTCATTTGCGTAAGGCAATTGGAATGCTTTCCTTGAAATAATCTCTTTTTGAAACCAATGCTTAGGTTAGGTTCTATTTTTGTGTTTTTGTTCATTATCTATACTTGTACATAGAACATAAATTGAGCATTAGTTATATTGACTTTAACTGCATCCTTTTATATATTTAGAAATTTATTATGCTTTGGATATCATAATAATTCATTTGATGCAATGATCATTTATGTCAATTAAGTCATCTTTGTTTTGATCAAAGTCAATTTCTCTTTCAAATGATCTCTTGGTTTAGTTTTTATCTTATTTGACAATTGAGTCAAGTATGAAATCGAGATCATTTTTTGGTTGAATACTTTATATTTTAAATAATTGATAGCCAATTGAGGGGGAGTACATGAAAATTGTTATGCTCAAAAGATGTGGAAAGAGTTACATCCCAATGAGGAGTGTGAAAACTACCACCACATGGAGCAAAGAGCTACCACCTCGGTTGTCCGAGTACTGTGTGCAGCTACCACATGTATACCAAGCATGGTTTTTCAAGTTGATTAAATAAAATGCATTTTGAAATATTTGACTCTGTCAAATTTCAAGGTTGGTATAAGGTGGGGATTTTATTGAAAGATGCTCAAAGAGCCACTCTCTTCAAAAAAAAAAAAATTGACTAGATACATTATCTAATATATTTAGGATTTCAAACATCTATTGATCTTGGTATTTCATTTTCTTTACCAAATTGATGATTTGATAAAGGCATTACTCATAAGATCGTGATAGATGTAATTGAACTTGTTCAACTTTAAGGGATTTAATTTTTATAAATTTTCGTTTCAATTTTTGGATATTATTGATAGATTTTGCATAATCGATTTATTTTAATATGAAACGATGATTTTCATTTAAAGTTGATACACACAAGTGCTTACAATCTTTTTCTGGATTTTCTGGTATTTTTCTGAATTTTTCTGAAGAAAAAGGTTGAAGCCGGTCCGGACTGGAGAATCCGATCCGGACCCCGAACGCAGGAATTCCTGCGGGTAGCTGATCCGGACTGTATTCTTGAGGCAGTCCGGACCGCGGCTAGGGTTTTATATAGAACAAAAGGGTTTTGATTTCTTTTTACTTCAATCTTTTGTTCCTAAGTCTCCAGACCTTCTCTCTCTAGAAAACAATTGATTTGGAGCCTTCCCAACTCACGTTCTTCGATTCCAAGTAAGTTTTCTTGATCAAAAACTCAGTTTTTCACAATTTTTCACCTTTTTACTCAAAACGTGAGAGAAATTCTGTATCTTTTTCGTTTGAGATTGGTTTTTGGTCAAATTTCTTTTGAAATAAGAACTCTGGGTAGATTAGTTTTGATTATATGCTAGGTATTCTCTTGATTAACGGATTTTTAGGCTTCGATTTCTGAAAATTCGGTTTTAGGGCATATAATAGGAATTTTTGAAAATCATGGGATTGATCTATTTTTAAAATTCTTTTTGCAAAACTAATTTGATTCCTAGTCTCTCTACATGATGATGATTGTTTGGGTACAATTTTTTCATTTTTTGAAAATAAATAATTTTTTCTCGTGTTCTTGAGGTTTGCTCACAGGTTTTTCCATCATCTGAGCACGAGTATCAAAAATGGCTTTTGCTTTGATTGTTGCACTCATTGTAGCAATGGTGGGAACGAGAGCATCTGTTAAAAAGGAACAAGCTGAACCAAGTCAAGAGGAAACGAAGAATGTTCTTCAAAATGGTTCAGAATCAGAAGACGACGAAGATTGGGACACATTTTTTGAAGAAGTACAACAAATGGTTGACGACGAAGATAGGTTCTATCTAAAGCAAAAGAAGCTGATGAAGTCTTCCTCAAAAACCAAGCAGCACACAAGGAGCAAGAATTCGAGGGGCAGAGGAATTCAGATCAATGAACCCCTCGCCAGAGCACGCTCTCTGCCTAAAGAATCTCCTTGTAATGAAGGTCAAAATACACTTTCAGCATCCACGCAATCCCCTTCTACCTCCAAGAGAAACATCACAAAAGCTGCTATAGTATCTATGCAACAAGAACAGCGGAAAATGGCTGAAGAACAAGAAAGAATGTCGGTTGACATTCACAAGATGAAACAAAATTGTTCCAACCTGTCAAGGATGCTTAAGGGGATTTTGACCAAATTGGACTGCGGTAGCTCTGAGGATTCTGAGTCCGACAACTGAATTTCTTTCTGACATATCTTTATGGTTTGCAAGTTTTTCAGTTTTTGTTTTTTTTAGTTCTCAAACCTTCTTGTTTTGAACTTTTTAACTTTCCCTTTTATTTTGTAATTTTTGACTGGTTTTGTGACAAAAAGGGGAAGAGAGAGACAAACAATGATCGAAAATGATCGTCTAATGGTTGTGAATTTTGAACAACTTTGAACTATGAAAGGTAAGTATGACTTCAACTTTGGTTTTATAATGTGTGATTGCATGCCTCTACTAACTATTTGACTAACTATTTGGGCATGTAATATAATTAACAAGTTGCTTGTTGACTAACAATTCTGTGACATTTGGATTTTTAATGCTTAGAAGATATGTTGCTTTTTGAGTGAGATCTTATTACATATCTGAATTTGTAAATGTCATGATGAGTATAAACTCTATCTCTGTGTTTGGTTTTGTATGCAAAAATTCTTGAGGTATCTAACGATTTTTTTTTGTCAAGAATGTTTTCTTTTGCAGAGAGTACAGATGTGTAAGTCTAGAGTCTATTCTAGGAGTTTATCTCATGTATTTAATTTTATTTTGGATCTCCATTGTAAATTTTTGTTGTATGGTGATAGCAACAAAAATACCTTTTTGAATTTTCTTGAGTGGATTTGTGTTTTGTCACGAAACCGCCAAAGGGGGAGATTGTTAAGGAATTTGTGTTGGCGTATTTCGTGAAAATGTTTAAGTCTTGAAGATTGAAGATGAAGAAGTTTGGATCATATACCTCAATCTCAAGAAAGAAGAATTCAAAAAGATCAGGTACGTTTAACTAAATATTTTTGGTGATCCGAATACTTCTTATAGTGTAGAAACACTTGGATGAATTTTTAATTGCATAAAAATAAAAAACTGGACATACTACATGTTCAGAGTCCGGACCTGACATTATAGTCCGGACCCCGAACATAGGATAGTTCATGCGCAATTCCAGTCCGGACCTTGGTCACTTCAGTCCGGACCACGAACGTGGAATTTGCAGGAATTGCATGAACAGTCCGGACCGTGGGAATTTCAGTCCGGACCTCGAAGGTATGTTTTTCTGGAAAAAGTCTGTTTCGCTACGACAGTCCGGACGCCATAATTCCAGTCCGGACCGTCGTCATGTAAAATTCCAGAAAAGGTTAGTTTTTGATTCTTATCCTCCTCCAACGGTTTCTAACCTAAAAATAAACCCTACGATTCATTTTTAGGGTAATCCAAAAAGACCGTAAAAAGAAAAAGATCCACATATAGAGATGAAAGGAAATCAATAGATTTAATTCTATGTTTCTTCATCTATATTGATTAATTTGATTCTAGGTTTTCAAACTCAGATTTTGAGAAGAATCAAATTAATGAATACTTAGATGGTATTTCCGATCTATTTCTAATCTAAGTATTCGGCGGATCATCACCACCCAAAAACAACGATTTTCCCAAAATCGGCGCGTGGACTCGCGTGGCCTTGTGGATTCCAGGTGCAACCACTGTCGTGGATTCGGAGCGAGGTACGTTCGTGGATTCGAGATGTGCTACTGGGTGAAGACCGTGGATTCGATCGGACGTCGTGGATTCGACGTTGGACGCCGTGGATTCGGCGTTGGACGCAAATCGTGGATTCGAGGAGCGTTGCGGAGCGAGCGGAGAAGATCTACTAGGAGCGTATGAAAAAGGTTGAGTCGTAAGTGAGTACGGTATATCACCTTGTATGTGTTTTAATTCTAGTGGATTTCGCCGTGTTATCGGTCCCGTGGTTTTTTACTCCGGTTTGGAGTTTTCCACGTAAAAATCTTGTGTGTTATATTTTCATTTCCGCATTGGGTTTTATTGCGCAACGATTTTTGAGTGTTTATTGTTTACACCTATTCACCCCCCTCTAGGTGTTTTTTTCCCTATTTAGATCCAATTAATCATAACCCAACATTTTCCTGTGATAGAGCTCGAAAAACGGTGAACGGCGGTGCGACCGGATCCGAATTTCGACTTACGGATCCCCCAGAAAACGGTTTTTAGGATCGCAGTAACCGTAGTATGTATCGGAATCCGTGCAAAAGATCGGGCACGCTTTTCGAAGAGATAAGGAAGTATCTCTTACGAATTAATAATTATTAATTAATTATTATTATCCGGATGTGGGTTTTATCGTACGTACAAGGGAAAAATCAATTTTTTCCGGAGAGAAAAGAGGAAACCCTAATCGGAGAGAAAAGAGAGAAAAGAAAAGAAAAAGGAAACCCTAACCGGAGGAGAAAAGAAGGAAAGAAGGAGAAAGCGGAGGGACCCGATCGCCCCGATCGACGTGCAGGAGACCGGAGAACGAGATGCCATCATCTACAGGGAGGTGATCGGGATCCCCAGTGCCGCGAAGGACAAGATCGGATTATCGTTCCCTATAGATCGAGGTTAGTACCGTTATTCCTGCGATTCCGTCGTGATAGGGTTTGGTGTTTTGGCTCTTTCGCCATTTTTGTTGCTTTTATCGCCGCCGCCGCGGAGACCCTAGGGCATCACCGCCGCCGCCGCCGCCGCGGAGACTCTAGGGCATCATCGCCGCCGCCGCCGCCGTCGCGCGGGGTTGCTGCCTGCTCGGCCGCCGCTTGCGCCGCGCGGGCAACGCAGGCGCCCGCGCGGGCAACGCAGGCGCCCGGGCGGGCAACGCAGGCGGCGCGCGGGGCTAGTGCCCGCACGGCCTTGCCGCTATGCCGTGCGGGGCCGGTGCCCGCGCGCGCCGCGCGGGGCTGCTGCCCGCGCGGCCGCCGCACGTGCCGCGGGGGGCTGGAACCCGCGCGACCGCGTTGCCTGCGCCGCGCGGGGCTGGGGCCCGCGCGGGCGCGTTGGTTGCGCCGCATGGGGGCCGGAGCCCGCGCGGGCGCGTTGGTTGCGCCGCGCGGGGCTGCTGCCCGCGCGGGCGCGTTGGTTGCGCTGCGTGGGGGCCGGAGCCCGCGCGCGCCTGTTGCTTGCGCCGCACGGGGCTGCTGCCCGCGCGGCCGCTGCACGCTCCGTGCAGGGCTGCGGCCCGCGCGGGCGAGTTGGTTGCTCCGCGCGGGGCCGGAGCCCGCGCGGGGCTGTTGCCCGTGCGGCCGCCGCACGCGCTGCGGGGGGCTGGGGCCCGCGCGGGCGCGTTGTTTGTGCCGCGCGGGGCCGGAATCCGCGCGGGCGCATTGTTTGCGCCGCGCGGGGCTGGGGCCCGCGCGGGCGCGTCGCTTGCTCCGTGCGGGGCTGTTGCCCGTGCGGCCGCCGCTTGCGCCGCGCGGGGATGAGGCCCGCGCGGGCGCGTCGTTTGCGCCGCGCGGGGCTAGTGCCCGCGCGGCCGCCGCTTGCGCCTCGCGCGGCTGGTGCCCGCGCGACAGCACCGCATGCGGTGCGCAAGCCACGCGGGGGGCCGCTTCGTCGCCACCGTCGTCGCCGCCGCCATCGCGAGTCGTTAGTCCTTTGGTTTGCGCTTTCGGAGTCGTGTTCCTTATGAGAGTTATATCTTACCTGTTATGCCCTTTTGGGGACTTTATTTTAGGTCCGGGTGTCGTCCGAAGGCACGGATCGATCTTCGGAGTTCCGGCCGACGCAATTCGAGGTGGGTACTTTTCGGTATTTCCGGTGTAATGTCGTTCCCGTGTATTTCCTGTGGTTAAAGTAGATGTTTTGGTAAACTGTCTAACCCCATTGCATGTGAATCACGTTTGATATTTTAATTGAGGCGGCTGAGGTCGCGATGCTGTTTATATGCTCATATTGCTTACACGCACACCGGCGGTTTGGCCACCGCACAGGGTGTATTTTTCCGGAAAGATGGTAACCCGTGTACCCCACGACTAGGGATGATTGGGACCCCTCAAGGGGAGGCGACTGCTACTTGGGTAGTAGAGGGGTTGGAGGCACCAAGAAAGTGAGTACGGTATCTGGGGTTGGGGCCCAATGTTAGTTGTATGCCCCAAAAGCCTATCAGGCTGACGCATTTTATTATATGGAACATATTTATACTTGATCTTTATTATAATTTGGGCATTTTATGCCATTCATGTTTGATGCGTCCATGAATCGTCCTTTGATTTAATGAGATGATAATGTATATTCTTAAGAGTTAAGAATTTGAGATACATATTATTAGTGATTAAGTCATGAATGCTCTCAATCGGAGGATCATCATGGGGACGATGATTGATCCGGCAAGATTGATGTATGTGTCGCTCTCTTTTAGGATGACGAGTCTCAAGTCATTAGTGTGGGGACACTGGAGCGAATGTGCAGGTGGTTGTTATAGAACAAGGGCACTGAGCGTGACCAATTACGATTAGTTACTTGGATGTCTACTCTTTCGTCAGTAACTGATTCGATGTTGCAGTGGTACAACTGATCCTTAGACCTGCGACACCACGGCCATTCAATATGAGGCTGCTGTAGTTTGACTATGCAAACTCTGATCCTAGTCACGGGTCTTAGTAGTATATGTTGGCTGCAGTCGGTTCATATTAGGAATGGGTGTTTGTTTACAGGGGATCTATCGCTCTCGGTAGAGAGATAATTAGTCCTATGCTATTTGTAAGGCAAAGCTCAGAAAATCCTCGGCCGGGGTAATATGGTTCATGGAAAGGTGTTTCCAAGAGTAACCATATGAGCTTGTGTCCTATAAAATTTGTCATATAACGGGTGATGGGGTTTGACGAGTATTCCATGACCTCCACTCAGTTGGGACTATGCGATAGAAGGATTGTATTGTACGGTAACTGCACCTTGAGGTTCAGTCCAATATTCACTTCTGACTGGATTGCCACCATATGCTGCTAGGCGTCACTGGTGGATTGTTGGAACCAATAAGAATAATTATAGGCGAATAATTATTATACGATGGAAGAATCAAAAGTGTTTGATCCATCAAAAGGAGTTTCGATGATGATGTCGATGGGGATCGCATCATATCTCACTACCGGACAGAATTGAACCTATTAGGTCACACACATAAGGAATCGCGCATGATCGATATCAAGGAGATGATAAAGAAGTTTATAGAATGGATTAATTATAATCACAATACTAAAGTTTACTAATTTATTAGTAAAAGGACTAATTTGCAATTATTGTAAATTAGAGGTATTTAAGTGCAAAAGTTGCATGGTGTATTTACTAATCGTTAGTAAATATTTGGAGGACTTATGTGTAAATGTTACACACGTAGGATAATGGATAATCCAATCGGATTAGGATTCGATTTAATTAGTTACTAGATTTATCTTGAGATTTAATTTAAAAGATCTTTCTTTGTAACTAATTATAAGATCTAATTAGTTACTAGATTTTATCTTGAGATTTAATTTAAAAGATCTTTCTTTGTAACTAATTATAAGATTTAATTAGTTACTATATTTTAGGAGATCTTTTCTTTGTAACTAATTATAAGATTTAATTAGTTACTAGATCTTTCTTTGTAACTAATTATAAGATTTAATTAGTTACTATATTTTAGGAGATCTTTTTGTAACTAATTATAAGATTTAATTTTGTTATAGCCGGCCAACTTCCTATATAAGAATAGGTAGTACGTATGTGATACGTAACAATTTTGGGAGAAAGATAAAAGTGGAAATTAATTAAGTTGGTCGCGGAACGTGAGAAAACCCTAGCCGCCTATCCTCTCCCTCTTCCTAAAGTCCTCCATAATTAATCGTTCTCGATCTTCGGTAGATTGCTAGCACAATTAGAAGATTGATTCATCCTCCTTACATCGACGCAAGAATTAATTCATGATCGGATCGCGATTCAAGGCGATCAATTTTTCGATCAAGGGCGTGATTCCGTGTGGACACAAGTAGAGGCCGGGTGCGTGCGCGGCTATTAAGGACGAACAATTTTTACCAACGATTGTCGGCTTCGCGGTGATCTCGACCCGCGCAAGGTAAAAATTAAATCTTAATTGATGAGATCAATTAGATTACCTTTTTACGATCTAAAACAAAACATGAGGTGATCTTGGTTTAAGAAAAATTTTAATTGCGTTTTTTTCTTCCGCTGCGCATATTCGTATTTTTCTTACAGTGGTATCAGAGACACCCTCATCGTTTGTTTTAGATCTAATCTCTTTTTCGATGTTGATTGGGTTTTATGGAACGATCGAAATCAAAACAACGAAGGTTGTTTTGAATATGTTGTTTTGATTGTTTTGTAACATAAATTAATTAGCATATGATCTACGATCATGCATGCGGTCAAGGTCAACGTGCTCTAATTAATTAGCATATGACGCACGTCATATTGATGACATGCAAGCTCTAATTAATTAGTATTGTTAGTGTATAGCAACACTAATTGTTTAGTTCATGGCTTTCATTGCACGTGCTTGCCGCAATGTGTTTTGAACGCATTTACATGATGTGATCATGCGCGCCTTGTGTTTGCTTTGTGCAAAATCGTAATTTAAAATTAATTTCAAACCTAATTAATTAGAAATTGAATTAGAGAATTTTATTTTATATTATATGCCTGTGATGTGTATGAGGTGATGATCATGGATAGCAACCTTGTGATGATGTGAATGGGTGTAATTTAATAAGGACCCAGTGTTAGATCCTTTTTGAGTGCCTGCGTGCACCAATTAAATTATATAATTTGGAGACCTGCGCGTCTCATTATTATTATGGGTTGTATTGTAATTGTTGCAAAATTAAAGGGTAAAGGGGTAGTTTAGATTCGATGACGATTTGTTCCATTCAAGAGTTGATGCGGAGCAGATCAAGTTTGGACCAAATATTGATCGAGGGAGCCGACAAGAGTTGATCTACTCCAATCTGATCAAGATGCAGAGCAAGTTTTTGTGTGTAATACCCTCTGACCCGATTCCGGCCTGGTGGCTCAGGCTCGAATCAAATTAAAATCCATGATCATCACCGGTAGTTATTTTTATATATATATATATGCGATATATGTGCATATGATGCGATGGTTTGCATGAGATGTAAAATTTATAATAAATTAAAACTGATGAGATAACAAATCTCCCTAAATAAAATATTAAGTTAATGGTGTTATGAACCCATTAGTGGCCTTCCATCTTTGTAGGGTGTGGGCGTCTCTTTAGTGTTGATTGATGCACCCGGACACGGGGGTCAGTTGCATTAGGGAGCCGCAACCATTCTATTGGCATGAGATGCTATGTGGTAAGAAAGGGGTTGAATCCAAGAATCTGTCAGGATAAGGATTCAATGACTTTTTTATTTGCATGATGAACGGTGGGTCTAATTTAACCAAAAGATAAGGCCAAGAATCTATTAGGATGAGGCCTATATTTTTGGAGGCCAAAGATAAAATTGCGATTTGCTTGAGAAGCATTGAACAAGAGTTGTTCACTCATTTCTTTACTCATTGCCAAGAATCTGTCAGGATGAGGTAGTGTGCAAATAGATGGGACCGCAATTCCTACTAGAAACTTTTAGTAAAGTTTTTGATTTCTCCACTCGGGGAGTGTGGAGATTCGCTAAAATTAGTGGGAGGCACCATTTAGATTTAAAGCCCCTAATCAAAATGGATTATGATTAAGTACACAACTAATTAGAATCTTAACCATCTGCAGAAAATGTCCGCCTCTAACCCACTTGTCAGAATACTTGATACTAATCGCTTAACTGGACCGAATTTCACCGATTGGCTGAGAAATTTGAGAATTGTTCTCAATTCTGAAAAATTAGCCTACGTGTTGGACACGGAGGCTCCAGCAGTGCCCGCAAATCCAACAGCTCAACAGAAAGATGCTAGAAATAAATGGACTGATGATGACATGAAGGTAAAATGCTACATGCTTGCGTCTATGAGTAATGAGTTGCAACGCCAGCATGAGCACATGGAGAGTTCTGCTGACATCTTGCTTCATCTTAAAGAGTTGTATGATGAGCAAAGTCGAACAGCTCGTTACGAAGTGTCAAGGCGACTGTTCAGGACTAAGATGTCTGATGGTCACTCAGTCAATAATCATTGCTTGGCGATGATTAAGGACATTGAGGAGCTTGAGAAGCTCGGAATGACTATGGATGCAGAACTTCAAATTGATTTGATCTTACAATCATTACCTGATTCATTTTCTCAGTTTATTTTAAATTTTCAAATGAATAAAATTACTTGCACTCTCGCCGAGCTGTTGAATATGTTGGTCACGGCTGAAGGAATGCTAAAAGTCAATAAGGGCTCAGTTTTGGCTGTTGAACGGGCTTCCTCCAAAAGAAAGTCTAAATGGAGAAAGAAGAAGCCTGCAAAGAAGCCAAAGACTGACACTGTCAAGGCAAATCCCAAAAAGAAGGCCGCCAAAGGAACTTGCTTCCACTGTCAAAAGGATGGCCACTGGAAGAGGAATTGCCCGGACTATTTGGCTAGCCTGAAGGACAAGGTGAAGAATAAAACTTTGGAAGGTATGTCCGAGATTCATATCATTGAAACTACTAGCTTATCGGTTTGTTCTACTCTTACATGGGTCATTGACTCGGGATGCACCTCGCATTTGTGTATTTCAATGCAGGCGCTAAAGAAAAGTAGACGACTTAGGGATGGAGAGCTTACCCTACGCGTTGGAAACGGAGCAAGAGTTGCTGCTGTTGCTGTAGGGACTTATCCTTTATGTCTACCGACAGGAGTAGTTTTAGAACTTAGAGATTGTCTTTATGTTCCTAGTGTCACGCCCCGAGTTTAAAAACCAGCGTCTAATTTTTTTTTTTTTTTTTTTTTTTTGAAATCAGAGTTTAAAACCAGCCAGGGCGCAACAGACCGCCACATATATAGAAGAGTCCCAATCCCACTGGGGATTGAGCCCTTTTCTATATATGCACGGCTCACTTGGCATACAACCAGAGTACTAACTACGTACATCTACTAAGCAAGATTAAATTACAATATCAATAACTCCTCAATTACATTGCATTACATTTGATACAACAAACAATTAAATACTTGATCTTATCGGCTGTCCAGGGTCAAGCTCTATCTCGTGATCTCACCAACTCGTCCCGACATCTCAACACCCGCTCGACCTGAAAAACAGTCACCCGAGGGTGTGAGACACACCGGAGTGTATCCCAGTGGGCACGACGAGCCGAGAAATAGCAGATCGTACCTACTGGTATACAATGCTAGAGGATAGTAATAGATCAGGGGTTAGGGTAAAGCAGATATATAACTGGTGCTGTAAAGAAAGTACAACTCATGAACTAGGGACAAGCATAGGAGATAATTTTAGCAGAATTTAAAACATGTATCAGGATAATCAACACATCAAGGAGTTAGGACAATCAGCAAGATAACAATGGAACTATAATCAGAGGCATCACATAGAATCATATAAAGCAACTTAACAACTCATGCATCAAATAGATGAAAACGCAAAGACCCAATCACAAGCTACCATATTGGCCTTCACAAGACCTCAGGCGAGGCTGCCCTCTTGGCACCACCTGGTTGACATTCCCCAAACTAGGGTCACGGGTTGCCTCAGCTAACCACTTTACCGGTAAAGAACATCGCTACGGGTAGCAAATCCGCTGATATTCGTGAAGTACAACGGTGCGGGCGAATCATATGCAAATGTTCAAGCTCACGGTCCACTGACCGGGTAATCGGCAATAAGCCGGGAAATCCCCACTGGGATGCAATGACAAGATCAACTGAAACTCAACACTTATGCAGGAACACTCCTCAATAAATCTCAACTCATATGCAAGATCAAGGCAAATATCTCTCAACAGAAGCTCACAGATAAACTCAACTCAACCACACAAACCAACCAAATGATACAAAACTTAAACACATATTTTAAGAAAACTGTTTTGAAAAGTCCAAACCTCGAAGAGCATTGCCCTTGTCCTATCAAACAAGAACAGACTCAGGCGACACTACGAAGCTTGGATTTAAGTCCAAACCTCGCAGAGCAGTGCCTTTGTCCTATCAAACAAGAACAGACTCCGGCGACCCTACGAAGCGGGGTAAAACCTCAGTTAAATAAATCTATGTGCTCAGAGAGGTATCATTTGATCAGCAGAACAAACAGGCTCACTAATCAACCATGAAAATGTCCGAGTAAAAGTATAAATACTAGAGGTGCTATGGACAATCATGTAAGGCAAAATAGAACAGATAACAGGCATAGATCAGGCAGATAGCAGATATAATATAATCAAAGAAAGGCAGGCTCAAAGTAATGTTTAAGCTATCAAAAACAGGGATCCAACCAGTATCGCACCCCAGAGGGCCGAACTGATAAAACCCGGACCGAAGATAACCCACCTGTCAATGCGCAGGCAATTAATCTGTAATCCTCTAAATGCTCAACTCCAGGTGCAAACTGAATCAACCTGGATCAAAAATCACCAATCAGGGATCAATTCAGTCCCGCTAACTCTAACCTAAGCCCAGATCAATTTAAAACCTTCTTAGTTATTCTATCTGTAACCTAGACACCGTAAAATCGACGATTTTGCCGATTCTCGGACTGTTATCCGATTTCCGCTCAACGAAAGCCGATGGATTCCCAACGAAAAGCTTAGGAATCATTTAAACATTTTACTAACCAGCACACATTGTCTATTTTGCATTAAAACCCCTAAAGTTTCCAAAAATTACACTTTAGTGCCTTTTTAGCACTGTTTTCGCTCGTTCTTTCAACTGGAAAATCATTTTAACATTCCGTCACTTCCAGCAGGTTACTTATGTCTCGCTGAACACCGTGCTCACCAATTTGCAGTAGCACGGTGCCCGAGGAAAACTTCGGGTCATAAAAACTCTCTCTAACATAGCCCAAAATGAATTTTTGTTTCTCCGAGACTTCAAACACTGTTTCTAACGCGAGCATCGCGTTCAGTGACCCCAAATTAGCTAGGAATGCACTGTCGCGACTTCGCCAACACTTTAAAATAGGGTTTTGTTCCAACATTATTGTTTTATGTTGATTTCACTATATCTTTTAATCTAAACTTCAAACCAGCAAACTTTGTATATCAAAGTTGGTCTGGGCACTGCCAAGACCTCAGTGCTCACCCTGGTTGAGGCCCAGGTGGGCTGGTTCAAGCAGAACCAAGGTTAGGCTTACCCTCTAGTTCACAATGCACCAAACTTTAATCCACTCAGAATCATTTTGATCTGAAGTGAGCACAGAGCTCAGGGTGCTGTTTGGAGCAAGTTTCATATACGAAGTTTTGTCAAATTCCATTTTATAGTTCTTTGAGGCATTTAATCAAACACTTGGCATGCATCTTTCATATACACATTACATAACCAAAATTAAAGCTTGGTTCTCAGCAATTACTGGACCAAATCCAGAATTTCTTGAAGCAAAGTGCTCTACTGAGTTCAGGGATCTTTTCTCATCAAGTTGAAACATGCCAAAAACCCCAGATTGGGCTCGGGCTAGAGGAGGAAGATGACCCCTTTTCTTGAAATTTGTGATAATTCAACAGGAGGTTCTGGGATCAAAATAAAAGCACAAGCAGGTGCTATTTACCTCACTGAGACTTCCCATGCATGTGGCTGGCCCCGGGGTGCGGCGGTGGCGGCTGGGGAGTGAGCTCGGTTTCGAGCTCCTCCACCTCTAATGGCGGAATTTTACAGAGGCAACATGGAGCTTCCAAACTTGCATGGTAAGTTCCTTGGGCCTACACGAAGCTTCCCGACCTTCCCACCCCGGCCGGAGATGGCCGGAACGCCGGCGGCCGAGTTTGGACCCATTTTCGGGTCATCCATGGCCGCACCACTTTGGTGCTGCATGGATGCCATGCAAATGCATGGGGGCACTCCTCTCATTCCCAGGAAGGCTTCTGGGTAGGTGGCCGGCGTCGGAAAAGCTTGCCGGCGCCGGAGTTGCATTCTCGGCCAAAGTGCAAAAATTTCAAAACTAGGGCTTCATTTTTCTTTCTCAATACTCCACCAACTTCAACCAAACTTTGCAGATTTAATCATCCTATCCTACAGTCCTGGCACACAAATTTTGGTGCGTTTATATTCAGTGGTTGCCGAGTTCTTTAGGGGCGGAGCTAGGTTAGGTTTCCGGCGACCCATTGTGGCCGCCGGCTAACCATGCTGCATGGGACCTCGGGGCTTTGCAGGGAGGATGCTAAGGACCTAAGGAGTCCACTGCTAATGGTCCGGGGTGCTAGAAACCGTAGGTTAAGGATCCTCACCTTAGCCGAGCACGGGGAAGATAGGATGAAGCCGGATCTTGGTTCCCTCTCTACGCGCGGCCAAGGCTTGCTCCAGCAGGGTCCTCCAAGCACCAGGAACTCCTCAGACACCTCCCAATCCAACTTTGAAGAGATCCAGTCCAACTTCACACCTCGTCGGAGAAAGGAAGAAAAAGGAAGGTGGCTGCGGCGGGACTCGGCGGCGGCCGGGGTGGGGTTCACCAGAGGTTGGTTGCGGCCTCACTGAGGAGCTCTCAGAAGAAGGTTGGCTAAATCTAAAGCTCTAGGTTGATCTCTCCTTCAACAACTCAAGAAAAGCTCCATTATAGGCTTCTTACCTTAACTCCGGCGACCCGAGCGGCCGGCCGTTTCGGCAGCTGAAGGGCCGCGGCGGTTGCGAGCTGGAGAGGCTGGTGGAGGCTTCAGTTACGAAGAGGAAGGGGCAGGGACTCGGGATTACTCCAACACGTGTATACACGTGTTAAATGCATATTTTGCACAAAACCCCCTACACTCATATCCCCAAACTCTAGGGTCCCATCTGTAGGTAACAAATGCACCCAGAACCCTCTCCATAAAGTCCCTAACCAATTGGTGCATAAAATATCAACTTTTTATACAAATTAGTCCAATTTTAGGTGCTTTTCACGCATTTCGAGGCAATCCGCTCATCAAAATGCAAAATGGACTTCGCCACGACGTCCGGCTCGTCGAAACCTGTCAGGTAGCGTATTTGTTTGGTTCGTTCGACGCCCGGATTAAAAGTCGTTTCATAAAGTTCGACTCAATATAGCGCGTGGCACGCACTTCGATGCACCCGGGTCGCCAAACGCGAAATCCGACAGTGCCATTGCGCTCAGAACGTCGAAATTAGCTAGGATCCATTACTCATACTCCTATGTTAAAATTCCATATAGTGGTTCGACCATTCATGATCACAAGGGGTTAAAAATTCAAAGGTTACTATTCACTTAAGTCGCGGGGCCCGTTTTTTTGATTTCTGATTTCTGGAAGATCCGACCGTCGGATCGAAAATATATGAATATGAAACTTCTATGTTTCGACGAGACGATCGCAATGGTGATCTCGGATTTTCCAGATCAGACCCCGATCAAAAGTCGATATTTCTGGGCCCACTATTGGCCCACTAACACTCCACTTTTGCCAAAATGACAAATTTTAAACATTTAAAGGCAAACAGAGACTTTCAAATTCTAGATTTCTACATCACCCACAACTTTTAAAAAGTTTCGTCCCCGAAACTTAACAAAACATACTTTAAAAATTTTCTAAAACACCCAAAATATCAGTTTTCTAAGTATTAATTTATTTTAGTACAATCGACCCACAACTTCTGTTTTGACCTATCAGACTTAGAACACTACCCAGCGCTCTCTCGTAACACAGGTCATCCTAGGGTTCGTTCCTAGCCAAACCTAGACATCTGCGTTTCCTATTGCTCTGATACCATCTAATCTGTCACGCCCCGAGTTTAAAAACCAGCGTCTAATTTTTTTTTTTTTTTTTTTTTTTTGAAATCAGAGTTTAAAACCAGCCAGGGCGCAACAGACCGCCACATATATAGAAGAGTCCCAATCCCACTGGGGATTGAGCCCTTTTCTATATATGCACGGCTCACTTGGCATACAACCAGAGTACTAACTACGTACATCTACTAAGCAAGATTAAATTACAATATCAATAACTCCTCAATTACATTGCATTACATTTGATACAACAAACAATTAAATACTTGATCTTATCGGCTGTCCAGGGTCAAGCTCTATCTCGTGATCTCACCAACTCGTCCCGACATCTCAACACCCGCTCGACCTGAAAAACAGTCACCCGAGGGTGTGAGACACACCGGAGTGTATCCCAGTGGGCACGACGAGCCGAGAAATAGCAGATCGTACCTACTGGTATACAATGCTAGAGGATAGTAATAGATCAGGGGTTAGGGTAAAGCAGATATATAACTGGTGCTGTAAAGAAAGTACAACTCATGAACTAGGGACAAGCATAGGAGATAATTTTAGCAGAATTTAAAACATGTATCAGGATAATCAACACATCAAGGAGTTAGGACAATCAGCAAGATAGCAATGGAACTATAATCGGAGGCATCACATAGAATCATATAAAGCAACTTAACAACTCATGCATCAAATAGATGAAAACGCAAAGACCCAATCACAAGCTACCATATTGGCCTTCACAAGACCTCAGGCGAGGCTGCCCTCTTGGCACCACCTGGTTGACATTCCCCAAACTAGGGTCACGGGTTGCCTCAGCTAACCACTTTACCAGTAAAGAACATCGCTACGGGTAGCAAATCCGCTGATATTCGTGAAGTACAACGGTGCGGGCGAATCATATGCAAATGTTCAAGCTCACGGTCCACTGACCGGGTAATCGGCAATAAGCCGGGAAATCCCCACTGGGATGCAATGACAAGATCAACTGAAACTCAACACTTATGCAGGAACACTCCTCAATAAATCTCAACTCATATGCAAGATCAAGGCAAATATCTCTCAACAGAAGCTCACAGATAAACTCAACTCAACCACACAAACCAACCAAATGATACAAAACTTAAACACATATTTTAAGAAAACTGTTTTGAAAAGTCCAAACCTCGAAGAGCATTGCCCTTGTCCTATCAAACAAGAACAGACTCAGGCGACACTACGAAGCTTGGATTTAAGTCCAAACCTCGCAGAGCAGTGCCTTTGTCCTATCAAACAAGAACAGACTCCGGCGACCCTACGAAGCGGGGTAAAACCTCAGTTAAATAAATCTATGTGCTCAGAGAGGTATCATTTGATCAGCAGAACAAACAGGCTCACTAATCAACCATGAAAATGTCCGAGTAAAAGTATAAATACTAGAGGTGCTATGGACAATCATGTAAGGCAAAATAGAACAGATAACAGGCATAGATCAGGCAGATAACAGATATAATATAATCAAAGAAAGGCAGGCTCAAAGTAATGTTTAAGCTATCAAAAACAGGGATCCAACCAGTATCGCACCCCAGAGGGCCGAACTGATAAAACCCGGACCGAAGATAACCCACCTGTCAATGCGCAGGCAATTAATCTGTAATCCTCTAAATGCTCAACTCCAGGTGCAAACTGAATCAACCTGGATCAAAAATCACCAATCAGGGATCAATTCAGTCCCGCTAACTCTAACCTAAGCCCAGATCAATTTAAAACCTTCTTAGTTATTCTATCTGTAACCTAGACACCGTAAAATCGACGATTTTGCCGATTCTCGGACTGTTATCCGATTTCCGCTCAACGAAAGCCGATGGATTCCCAACGAAAAGCTTAGGAATCATTTAAACATTTTACTAACCAGCACACATTGTCTATTTTGCATTAAAACCCCTAAAGTTTTCAAAAATTACACTTTAGTGCCTTTTTAGCACTGTTTTCGCTCGTTCTTTCAACTGGAAAATCATTTTAACATTCCGTCACTTCCAGCAGGTTACTTATGTCTCGCTGAACACCGTGCTCACCAATTTGCAGCAGCACGGTGCCCGAGGAAAACTTCGGGTCATAAAAACTCTCTCTAACATAGACCAAAATGAATTTTTGTTTCTCCGAGACTTCAAACACTGTTTCTAACACGAGCATCGCGTTCAGTGACCCCAAATTAGCTAGGAATGCACTGTCGCGACTTCGCCAACACTTTAAAATAGGGTTTTGTTCCAACATTATTGTTTTATGTTGATTTCACTATATCTTTTAATCTAAACTTCAAACCAGCAAACTTTGTATATCAAAGTTGGTCTGGGCACTGCCAAGACCTCAGTGCTCACCCTGGTTGAGGCCCAGGTGGGCTGGTTCAAGCAGAACCAAGGTTAGGCTTACCCTCTAGTTCACAATGCACCAAACTTTAATCCACTCAGAATCATTTTGATATGAAGTGAGCACAGAGCTCAGGGTGCTGTTTGGAGCAAGTTTCATATACGAAGTTTTGTCAAATTCCATTTTATAGTTCTTTGAGGCATTTAATCAAACACTTGGCATGCATATTTCATATACACATTACATAACCAAAATTAAAGCTTGGTTCTCAGCAATTACTGGACCAAATCCAGAATTTCTTGAAGCAAAGTGCTCTACTGAGTTCAGGGATCTTTTCTCATCAAGTTGAAACATGCCAAAAACCCCAGATTGGGCTCGGGCTAGAGGAGGAAGATGACCCCTTTTCTTGAAATTTGTGATAATTCAACAGGAGGTTCTGGGATCAAAATAAAAGCACAAGCAGGTGCTATTTACCTCACTGAGACTTCCCATGCATGTGGCTGGCCCCGGGGTGCGGCGGTGGCGGCTGGGGAGTGAGCTCGGTTTCGAGCTCCTCCACCTCTAATGGCGGAATTTTACAGAGGCAACATGGAGCTTCCAAACTTGCATGGTAAGTTCCTTGGGCCTACACGAAGCTTCCCGACCTTCCCACCCCGGCCGGAGATGGCCGGAACGCCGGCGGCCGAGTTTGGACCCATTTTCGGGTCATCCATGGCCGCACCACTTTGGTGCTGCATGGATGCCATGCAAATGCATGGGGGCACTCCTCTCATTCCCAGGAAGGCTTCTGGGTAGGTGGCCGGCGTCGGAAAAGCTCGCCGGCGCCGGAGTTGCATTCTCGGCCAAAGTGCAAAAATTTCAAAACTAGGGCTTCATTTTTCTTTCTCAATACTCCACCAACTTCAACCAAACTTTGCAGATTTAATCATCCTATCCTACAGTCCTGGCACACCAATTTTGGTGCGTTTATATTCAGTGGTTGCCGAGTTCTTTAGGGGCGGAGCTAGGTTAGGTTTCCGGCGACCCATTGTGGCCGCCGGCTAACCATGCTGCATGGGACCTCGGGGCTTTGCAGGGAGGATGCTAAGGACCTAAGGAGTCCACTGCTAATGGTTCGGGGTGCTAGAAACCGTAGGTTAAGGATCCTCACCTTAGCCGAGCACGGGGAAGATAGGATGAAGCCGGATCTTGGTTCCCTCTCTACGCGCGGCCAAGGCTTGCTCCAGCAGGGTCCTCCAAGCACCAGGAACTCCTCAGACACCTCCCAATCCAACTTTGAAGAGATCCAGTCCAACTTCACACCTCGTCGGAGAAAGGAAGAAAAAGGAAGGTGGCTGCGGCGGGACTCGGCGGCGGCCGGGGTCGGGTTCACCAGAGGTTGGTTGCGGCCTCACTGAGGAGCTCTCAGAAGAAGGTTGGCTAAATCTAAAGCTCTAGGTTGATCTCTCCTTCAACAACTCAAGAAAAGCTCCATTATAGGCTTCTTACCTTAACTCCGGCGACCCGAGCGGCCGGCCGTTTCGGCAGCTGAAGGGCCGCGGCGGTTGCGAGCTGGAGAGGCTGGTGGAGGCTTCAGTTACGAAGAGGAAGGGGCAGGGACTCGGGATTACTCCAACACGTGTATACACGTGTTAAATGCATATTTTGCACAAAACCCCCTACACTCATATCCCCAAACTCTAGGGTCCCATCTGTAGGTAACAAATGCACCCAGAACCCTCTCCATAAAGTCCCTAACCAATTGGTGCATAAAATATCAACTTTTTATACAAATTAGTCCAATTTTAGGTGCTTTTCACGCATTTCGAGGCAATCCGCTCATCAAAATGCAAAATGGACTTCGCCACGACGTCCGGCTCGTCGAAACCTGTCAGGTAGCGTATTTGTTTGGTTCGTTCGACGCCCGGATTAAAAGTCGTTTCATAAAGTTCGACTCAATATAGCGCGTGGCACGCACTTCGATGCACCCGGGTCGCCAAACGCGAAATCCGACAGTGCCATTGCGCTCAGAACGTCGAAATTAGCTAGGATCCATTACTCATACTCCTATGTTAAAATTCCATATAGTGGTTCGACCATTCATGATCACAAGGGGTTAAAAATTCAAAGGTTACTATTCACTTAAGTCGCGGGGCCCGTTTTTTTGATTTCTGATTTCTGGAAGATCCGACCGTCGGATCGAAAATATATGAATATGAAACTTCTATGTTTCGACGAGACGATCGCAATGGTGATCTCGGATTTTCCAGATCAGACCCCGATCAAAAGTCGATATTTCTGGGCCCACTATTGGCCCACTAACACTCCACTTTTGCCAAAATGACAAATTTTAAACATTTAAAGGCAAACAGAGACTTTCAAATTCTAGATTTCTACATCACCCACAACTTTTAAAAAGTTTCGTCCCCGAAACTTAACAAAACATACTTTAAAAATTTTCTAAAACACCCAAAATATCAGTTTTCTAAGTATTAATTTATTTTAGTACAATCGACCCACAACTTCTGTTTTGACCTATCAGACTTAGAACACTACCCAGCGCTCTCTCGTAACACAGGTCATCCTAGGGTTCGTTCCTAGCCAAACCTAGACATCTGCGTTTCCTATTGCTCTGATACCATCTAATCTGTCACGCCCCGAGTTTAAAAACCAGCGTCTAATTTTTTTTTTTTTTTTTTTTTTTTTGAAATCAGAGTTTAAAACCAGCCAGGGCGCAACAGACCGCCACATATATAGAAGAGTCCCAATCCCACTGGGGATTGAGCCCTTTTCTATATATGCACGGCTCACTTGGCATACAACCAGAGTACTAACTACGTACATCTACTAAGCAAGATTAAATTACAATATCAATAACTCCTCAATTACATTGCATTACATTTGATACAACAAACAATTAAATACTTGATCTTATCGGCTGTCCAGGGTCAAGCTCTATCTCGTGATCTCACCAACTCGTCCCGACATCTCAACACCCGCTCGACCTGAAAAACAGTCACCCGAGGGTGTGAGACACACCGGAGTGTATCCCAGTGGGCACGACGAGCCGAGAAATAGCAGATCGTACCTACTGGTATACAATGCTAGAGGATAGTAATAGATCAGGGGTTAGGGTAAAGCAGATATATAACTGGTGCTGTAAAGAAAGTACAACTCATGAACTAGGGACAAGCATAGGAGATAATTTTAGCAGAATTTAAAACATGTATCAGGATAATCAACACATCAAGGAGTTAGGACAATCAGCAAGATAGCAATGGAACTATAATCGGAGGCATCACATAGAATCATATAAAGCAACTTAACAACTCATGCATCAAATAGATGAAAACGCAAAGACCCAATCACAAGCTACCATATTGGCCTTCACAAGACCTCAGGCGAGGCTGCCCTCTTGGCACCACCTGGTTGACATTCCCCAAACTAGGGTCACGGGTTGCCTCAGCTAACCACTTTACCAGTAAAGAACATCGCTACGGGTAGCAAATCCGCTGATATTCGTGAAGTACAACGGTGCGGGCGAATCATATGCAAATGTTCAAGCTCACGGTCCACTGACCGGGTAATCGGCAATAAGCCGGGAAATCCCCACTGGGATGCAATGACAAGATCAACTGAAACTCAACACTTATGCAGGAACACTCCTCAATAAATCTCAACTCATATGCAAGATCAAGGCAAATATCTCTCAACAGAAGCTCACAGATAAACTCAACTCAACCACACAAACCAACCAAATGATACAAAACTTAAACACATATTTTAAGAAAACTGTTTTGAAAAGTCCAAACCTCGAAGAGCATTGCCCTTGTCCTATCAAACAAGAACAGACTCAGGCGACACTACGAAGCTTGGATTTAAGTCCAAACCTCGCAGAGCAGTGCCTTTGTCCTATCAAACAAGAACAGACTCCGGCGACCCTACGAAGCGGGGTAAAACCTCAGTTAAATAAATCTATGTGCTCAGAGAGGTATCATTTGATCAGCAGAACAAACAGGCTCACTAATCAACCATGAAAATGTCCGAGTAAAAGTATAAATACTAGAGGTGCTATGGACAATCATGTAAGGCAAAATAGAACAGATAACAGGCATAGATCAGGCAGATAGCAGATATAATATAATCAAAGAAAGGCAGGCTCAAAGTAATGTTTAAGCTATCAAAAACAGGGATCCAACCAGTATCGCACCCCAGAGGGCCGAACTGATAAAACCCGGACCGAAGATAACCCACCTGTCAATGCGCAGGCAATTAATCTGTAATCCTCTAAATGCTCAACTCCAGGTGCAAACTGAATCAACCTGGATCAAAAATCACCAATCAGGGATCAATTCAGTCCCGCTAACTCTAACCTAAGCCCAGATCAATTTAAAACCTTCTTAGTTATTCTATCTGTAACCTAGACACCGTAAAATCGACGATTTTGCCGATTCTCGGACTGTTATCCGATTTCCGCTCAACGAAAGCCGATGGATTCCCAACGAAAAGCTTAGGAATCATTTAAACATTTTACTAACCAGCACACATTGTCTATTTTGCATTAAAACCCCTAAAGTTTTCAAAAATTACACTTTAGTGCCTTTTTAGCACTGTTTTCGCTCGTTCTTTCAACTGGAAAATCATTTTAACATTCCGTCACTTCCAGCAGGTTACTTATGTCTCGCTGAACACCGTGCTCACCAATTTGCAGCAGCACGGTGCCCGAGGAAAACTTCGGGTCATAAAAACTCTCTCTAACATAGACCAAAATGAATTTTTGTTTCTCCGAGACTTCAAACACTGTTTCTAACACGAGCATCGCGTTCAGTGACCCCAAATTAGCTAGGAATGCACTGTCGCGACTTCGCCAACACTTTAAAATAGGGTTTTGTTCCAACATTATTGTTTTATGTTGATTTCACTATATCTTTTAATCTAAACTTCAAACCAGCAAACTTTGTATATCAAAGTTGGTCTGGGCACTGCCAAGACCTCAGTGCTCACCCTGGTTGAGGCCCAGGTGGGCTGGTTCAAGCAGAACCAAGGTTAGGCTTACCCTCTAGTTCACAATGCACCAAACTTTAATCCACTCAGAATCATTTTGATATGAAGTGAGCACAGAGCTCAGGGTGCTGTTTGGAGCAAGTTTCATATACGAAGTTTTGTCAAATTCCATTTTATAGTTCTTTGAGGCATTTAATCAAACACTTGGCATGCATCTTTCATATACACATTACATAACCAAAATTAAAGCTTGGTTCTCAGCAATTACTGGACCAAATCCAGAATTTCTTGAAGCAAAGTGCTCTACTGAGTTCAGGGATCTTTTCTCATCAAGTTGAAACATGCCAAAAACCCCAGATTGGGCTCGGGCTAGAGGAGGAAGATGACCCCTTTTCTTGAAATTTGTGATAATTCAACAGGAGGTTCTGGGATCAAAATAAAAGCACAAGCAGGTGCTATTTACCTCACTGAGACTTCCCATGCATGTGGCTGGCCCCGGGGTGCGGCGGTGGCGGCTGGGGAGTGAGCTCGGTTTCGAGCTCCTCCACCTCTAATGGCGGAATTTTACAGAGGCAACATGGAGCTTCCAAACTTGCATGGTAAGTTCCTTGGGCCTACACGAAGCTTCCCGACCTTCCCACCCCGGCCGGAGATGGCCGGAACGCCGGCGGCCGAGTTTGGACCCATTTTCGGGTCATCCATGGCCGCACCACTTTGGTGCTGCATGGATGCCATGCAAATGCATGGGGGCACTCCTCTCATTCCCAGGAAGGCTTCTGGGTAGGTGGCCGGCGTCGGAAAAGCTCGCCGGCGCCGGAGTTGCATTCTCGGCCAAAGTGCAAAAATTTCAAAACTAGGGCTTCATTTTTCTTTCTCAATACTCCACCAACTTCAACCAAACTTTGCAGATTTAATCATCCTATCCTACAGTCCTGGCACACCAATTTTGGTGCGTTTATATTCAGTGGTTGCCGAGTTCTTTAGGGGCGGAGCTAGGTTAGGTTTCCGGCGACCCATTGTGGCCGCCGGCTAACCATGCTGCATGGGACCTCGGGGCTTTGCAGGGAGGATGCTAAGGACCTAAGGAGTCCACTGCTAATGGTTCGGGGTGCTAGAAACCGTAGGTTAAGGATCCTCACCTTAGCCGAGCACGGGGAAGATAGGATGAAGCCGGATCTTGGTTCCCTCTCTACGCGCGGCCAAGGCTTGCTCCAGCAGGGTCCTCCAAGCACCAGGAACTCCTCAGACACCTCCCAATCCAACTTTGAAGAGATCCAGTCCAACTTCACACCTCGTCGGAGAAAGGAAGAAAAAGGAAGGTGGCTGCGGCGGGACTCGGCGGCGGCCGGGGTCGGGTTCACCAGAGGTTGGTTGCGGCCTCACTGAGGAGCTCTCAGAAGAAGGTTGGCTAAATCTAAAGCTCTAGGTTGATCTCTCCTTCAACAACTCAAGAAAAGCTCCATTATAGGCTTCTTACCTTAACTCCGGCGACCCGAGCGGCCGGCCGTTTCGGCAGCTGAAGGGCCGCGGCGGTTGCGAGCTGGAGAGGCTGGTGGAGGCTTCAGTTACGAAGAGGAAGGGGCAGGGACTCGGGATTACTCCAACACGTGTATACACGTGTTAAATGCATATTTTGCACAAAACCCCCTACACTCATATCCCCAAACTCTAGGGTCCTATCTGTAGGTAACAAATGCACCCAGAACCCTCTCCATAAAGTCCCTAACCAATTGGTGCATAAAATATCAACTTTTTATACAAATTAGTCCAATTTTAGGTGCTTTTCACGTATTTCGAGGCAATCCGCTCATCAAAATGCGAAATGGACTTCGCCACGATGTTCGGCTCGTCGAAACCTGTCAGGTAGCGTATTTGTTTGGTTCGTTCGACGCCCGGATTAAAAGTCGTTTCATAAAGTTCGACTCAATATAGCGCGTGGCACGCACTTCGATGCACCCGGGTCGCCAAACGCGAAATCCGACAGTGCCATTGCGCTTAGAACGTCGAAATTAGCTAGGATCCATTACTCATACTCCTATGTTAAAATTCCAGATAGTGGTTCGACCATTCATGATCACAAGGGGTTAAAAATTCAAAGGTTACTATTCACTTAAGTCGCGGGGCCCGTTTTTTTGATTTCTGATTTCTGGAAGATCCGACCGTCGGATCGAAAATATATGAATATGAAACTTCTATGTTTCGACGAGACGATCGCAATGGTGATCTCGGATTTTCCAGATCAGGCCCCGATCAAAAGTCGATATTTCTGGGCCCACTATTGGCCCACTAACACTCCACTTTTGCCAAAATGACAAATTTTAAACATTTAAAGGCAAACAGAGACTTTCAAATTCTAGATTTCTACACCTAGTGCGACTAAAAACCTTATTTCTGTTTCACGTTTGGTATTGGACGGTTATAAGTTTATTTTTGAATCAAACATTTGTTCAATTTATTTGAGAAATAATTTGATAGGTTGTGGTTCTTTAATAGACAATCTCTATTACTTACATATGGATGTTAGTATGAATACAGTTCACAATGACATGAATGAGAATACTATTGGTTTTAAAAGACCTAGAGAGGAGGTAAACAAAACATACTTGTGGCATCTGAGGCTTGGTCACATTGGAGAAGATAGGGTTAACAAGCTGGCTAAGGATGGTATCTTAGGATCCTTACTCCCTGAACCATACCCAGCTTGTGAATCATGTCTTCAAGGAAAAATGACTAAGTCTCCCTTTGTTGGACAATGACAGAGAGCTACTGAAGTACTCGCCCTGATACATACTGATGTATGTGGCCCATTCGATGTGTCTGCTTGGGGCGGCTATCTCTACTTTATTACCTTTACTGATGATTATTCACGGTATGGGTGTGTGTATTTAATTAAACACAAGTCTGAAGTCTTTGAAAAGTTTAAAGAGTTTAGACAAGAAGTAGAAAAGCAAATGGAAAAAACCGATTAAGGCTCTTCGATCCGATCGAGGAGGGGAATACCTTAGCACGGATTTCTTAACCTACCTCAAGAATAATGGTATTGTCTCTCAATGGACTCCTCCTGGAACACCAGAACTGAATGGGGTGTCTGAACGGAGGAATCGAACTTTATTAGATATGGTTCGATCTATGATGAGTTTTACAGATTTACCTACGTCACTTTGGGGTTATGCACTTCTTACGGCTATTTATATTTTGAACAGAGTACCTTCCAAATCTGTTCCCACCACACCATATGAGATGTGGCACGGTAGGAAGCCAAGTTTTACTCACATTAAGACTTGGGGGTGTCCGGCTTATATTAAGAAATTAAAGACGGACAAATTGGAAAGCAGATCAGTCAAGGGAAGATTCATTGGTTATCCCAAGGAATCACTTGGATACAATTTTTATCTCCCAGAAAGTCACAATGTGATTGTGAGCCGACATGCCTTCTTTCTTGAAAATGAATTTATTTTAGCAGGAGGCAGTGGGAGAAAAATAGAACTAGAGGAGAAAGTCTCTTTAGAATCGAGCATTCCAAGAGCCCTTCCTGATAACTCTGTGATACCAGAGATTACGTTACCACCTCGCAAGTCTAGTAGAATCTCTCATCCTCCTGATAGATACATGGGATTATTTATTGAGGACATGGAGGAAATGTTCCTAGTGGGAGACAAGGATCATAGAGATGATCCTAAGACTTATAGCGAGGCGATGTCAGACATCGACTCCGAAAAATGGTTGGAAGCTATGAAGTCTGAAATAGACTCAATGTACTCTAATCAAGTTTGGACTTTGGTTGATCCACCGGAGAGTATTGTACCCGTTGGATGCAAATGGATCTTCAAAAGAAAGATTGGTTCTGATGGAAAGGTAGAGACCTACAAAGCTAGGCTGGTAGCAAAAGGTTATAGTCAACGCGAAGGCATTGACTATCAGGATACCTTTTCACCTGTAGCCATGCTTAAATCTATCAGAACTCTGCTTGCTATTGCTGCACATTATGACTACGAGATCTGGCAAGTGGATGTAAAAACTGCTTTCCTGAATGGATATCTTGAAGAAGAAATCTATATGGAGCAGCCTTTGGGTTTCACTACGAAAGATAGAAGTCATAAAGTGTGCAAGCTTCAACGATCCATTTATGGGTTGAAGCAAGCTTCTCGGAGTTGGAACACTCGTTTCAATGATGCAGTCGAATCGTTCGATTTCATCAGAAATGAAGAAGAGCCGTGTGTGTATAAAAAGGTTAGTGGGAGTGCTGTTACTTTCCTCGTATTGTACGTGGATGACATACTCCTAATTGGGAATGACATTCCTACGTTAACATCGGTGAAGTTATGGTTATCCAAAGAGTTTTCTATGAAAGACCTTGGAGAAGCATCTTATATCCTAGGGATAAAGGTCTATAGGGATAGACCTAAGAAGTTGCTTGGTTTATCGCAAGCCATGTACATAGATGAAGTGTTGAAAAGGTTCAGCATGGCGAATTCCAAAAGGGGTATGGTACCTCTAAGACATGGAATTCACCTCTCTAAGACTATGTCTCCTAAGACACCTGAAGAGATAAGTCGCATGATCAGGATCCCTTATGCTTCCGCAATAGGGAGTTTAATGTATGCGATGCTATGTACTCGACCTGATATAGCACAGGCTGTGAGCGTCACTAGTCGATATCAGTCGAACCCAGGCGAAGAGCATTGGGTAGCGGTGAAGAATATCCTTAAGTACTTGAGAAGAACAAAGGATATGTTCTTGGTTCTTGGAGGTGGAGAACTCAAAGTTGATGGCTATACAGATTCAGACTTTATGTCTGATATAGACGATAGAAAGTCTACGTCTGGGTATCTATTTATTTGCAATGGTGGGTCAATAGTTTGGAAGAGTTCTAAACAAGAGACGATTGCTGATTCTGCTATGGAGGCAGAGTACATCACTGCATCTGAAGCTGCCAAGGAAGCTGTTTGGATCAAGAAATTTATCACTAAGCTTGGCGTGGTTCCCTCTAGTAGGGATCCCCTGCCACTATATTGTGATAATAATGGCGCCGTAGCATTAGCTAAGGAGCCAAGATCTCATCAGAAATCCAAACATATCGAGCGGCGGTATCACAAGATCAGAGAGTACATCAAAGATAAACATATTGAAGTGCAGAAGGTTGCCTCCGCAGATAACGTGGCGGACCCGCTAACTAAGGCTTTGACTCAGCAAAAACTAGAGACTCATCTTGAGAAGATGGGCATTAGATATATGACTGATTGGCTTTAGTGCAAGTGGGAGATTGTTAGTTGTATGCCCCAAAAGCCTATCAGGCTGACGCATTTTATTATATGGAACATATTTGTACTTGATCTTTATTATAATTTAGGCATTTTATGCCATTCATGTTTGATGTGTCCATGAATCGTCCTTTGATTTAATGAGATGATAATGTATATTCTTAAGAGTTAAGAATTTGAGATACATATTATTAGTGATTAAGTCATGAATGCTCTCAATCGGAGGATCATCATGGGGACGATGATTGATCCGGCAAGATTGATGTATGTGTCGCTCTCTTTTAGGATGACGAGTCTCAAGTCATTAGTGTGGGGACACTGGAGCGAACGTGCAGGTGGTTGTTATAGAACAAGGGCACTGAGCGTGACCAATTACGATTAGTTACTTGGATGTCTACTCTTTCGTCAGTAACTGATTCGATGTTGCAGTGGTACAACTGATCCTTAGACCTGCGACACCACGGCCATTCAATATGAGGCTGCTGTAGTTTGACTATGCAAACTCTGATCCTAGTCACGGGTCTTAGTAGTATATGTTGGCTGCAGTCGGTTCATATTAGGAATGGGTGTTTGTTTATAGGGGATCTATCGCTCTCGGTAGAGAGATAATTAGTCCTATGCTATTTGTAAGGCAAAGCTCAGAAATCCTCGGCCGGGGTAATATAGTTCATGGAAAGGTGTTTCCAAGAGTAACCATATGAGCTTGTGTCCTATCAAATTTGTCATATAACGGGTGATGGGGTTTGACGAGTATTCCATGACCTCCACTCAGTTTGGACTATGCGATAGAAGGATTGTATTGTACGGTAACTGCACCTTGAGGTTCAGTCCAATATTCACTTCTGACTGGATTGCCACCATATGCTGCTAGGCGTCACTGGTGGATTGTGGGAACCAATAAGAATAATTATAGGCGAATAATTATTATACGATAGAAGAATCAAAAGTGTTTGATCCATCAAAAGGAGTTTCGATGATGATGTCGATGGGGATCGCATCATATCTCACTACCAGACAGAATTGAACCTATTAGGTCACACACATAAGGAATCGCGCATGATCGATATCAAGGAGATGATAAAGAAGTTTATAGAATGGATTAATTATAATCACAATACTAAAGTTTACTAATTTATTAGTAAAAGGACTAATTTGTAATTATTGTAAATTAGAGGTATTTAAGTGCAAAAGTTGCATGGTGTATTTACTAATCGTTAGTAAATATTTGGAGGACTTATGTGTAAATGTTACATACGTAGGATAATGGATAATCCAATCGGATTAGGATTCGATTTAATTAGTTACTAGATTTTATCTTGAGATTTAATTTAAAAGATCTTTCTTTGTAACTAATTATAAGATCTAATTAGTTACTAGATTTTATCTTGAGATTTAATTTAAAAGATCTTTCTTTGTAACTAATTATAAGATTTTATTAGTTACTATATTTTAGGAGATCTTTTCTTTGTAACTAATTATAAGATTTAATTAGTTACTAGATCTTTCTTTGTAACTAATTATAAGATTTAATTAGTTACTATATTTTAGAAGATCTTTTTGTAACTAATTATAAGATTTAATTTTGTTATAGCCGGCCAACTTCCTATTATAAGAATAGGTAGTACGTATGTGATACGTAACAATTTTGGGAGAAAGATAAAAGTGGAAATTAATTAAGTTGGTCGCGGAACGTGAGAAAACCCTAGCCGCCTATCCTCTCCCTCTTCCTAAAGTCCTCCATAATTAATCGTTCTCGATCTTCGGTAGATTGCTAGCACAATTAGAAGATTGATTCATCCTCCTTACATCGACGCAAGAATTAATTCGTGATCGGATCGCGAATGAAGGCGATCGATTTTTCGATCAAGGGCGTGATTCCGTGTGGACACAAGTAGAGGCCGGGTGCGTGCGCGGCTATCAAGGACGAACAATTTTTACCAACGATTGTCGGCTTCGCGGTGATCTCGACCCGCGCAAGGTAAAAATTAAATCTTAATTGATGAGATCAATTAGATTACCTTTTTACGATCTAAAACAAAACATGAGGTGATCTTGGTTTAAGAAAAATTTTAATTGCGTTTTTTTCTTCCGCTGCGCATATTCGTATTTTTCTTACGCCCAATATGTATTTTAAATCTGGGGTAGGTGCCCAGCGTGTTTGTGACAGGGATTTGGCGATTCATGAGAGGGAAGTGAATGCTCTGGTGTATCGGTTTGTCTTTTCAGTTTATTGCATTTACTTGTTTAACATCTACTTTATCAGTTACTGACTACCCACACTGTGACAGGTCCGAGTAGGGGTGGGAACCAGGACGACGGTGAGGCAGCGGTTAGAGGACCCTAGCCATTGAGGCTATTAAACTTTACAGTTTTATGGTTATCTCCTTTCGTGTTTGGTTAGTATATATGTGATTACTTGTGTATGGTTTATTGTGGATGTTGGATTGAGATCTTAGTGTAGAAATGATCTATTATATCTGCGAATGTTGAGGTTTTATGAATGCGGCTTGTTTCAAACATAAAAATGGTTTCAAAGGTGTTTTCAAACCAAGTGTCGTGTGGGCACTGATTTCTAAAACCGTGGGTTTATCCTTTCAAGCAAGGTTGCCGCTTAAAAGAGATTGCGAAAACGTTTTGTAAAATCGGGTGTCGTGTGGACACCGTGTTCCAAACCTATGGATTTATCCTTTCGAAAAGTGTGGTGATTATGACTATATGGTTAGGTGTGATCTCTCCTTATTATTGCTCAATGATCGAATGGTTAAAGTACTTGTCGTGCTCGGAACGCCGTACATATACAAAGGAGGCTCCACCCGTTTGGGGAGAGAATTTGTATATGTGGCGGGTCTGGCGCGCACCGGAGGCAAGGTTCTTTTAAAGAAAAAAATATATATGTGCATTTTCCGCTCTTTTAGAACCTACGGGGCGTGACAGATTATACCCTGTATTTTTTAGTTTTCACTTTTGTACTGGACAGTCTAAGAGGTTTGTATTGTATTTATTTTACATAGGGTGAGAGACTATGTATTGAGGATTTATTTATATTCAGATGTTCAGTTTATGATTTCTGTAGCTACTAGTTTTATTTCCGCTCTGATACATGTTTTGCAATAGATCTGACTTGTAGGGTAGACGCTTCGTCTGTTCGGGGGTTTCCGTACAGATGGCGGATCTGTTGGCGAGCCCGGGTCGCAGTTTCGACCCCGGGGCGTGACAGATTATGGTGGTATCAGAGCCTAGGTATATAGGTCGTTGAGGACTTAGTGTCACGCCACGGGGGTTTCATTCAGCGGAAAAGAAAGAGTTGTTTGTTTGGCGTGTAAATTTTTTTTGAAATTCGGTCTTCCCCGGCGCATGCCCAGACCCGCCGCATATAAAGATTTACTCGACAAAAGGGCAGAGTCTCCTCTGTATATGCACGGCGTCGCGGCTAATACAACAGTTAAACACAAGCATTCATTCAATCACAATAGTTCGGCACATAACTACGAATGCAGAAAAGGAATAATGCCCAAGGCCGGTCAAGTTGAAAGGATAAACTCACGGTTTTGAAAGCAGGTCCACACGACCCAAGGTTTTGAAAATAGTTTGGAAAAGCCATAAATCCACAGGGTTTGGAAAACGGGCCCACACGACCCAAGGTTTTTAAAATAGTTTTCACAATTCTTTTCTTTTCTTGTTGTTTTGCTTTGAAAACGGCCGACCGGAGATAGTAAAAAGGACCAATATTGCATATCCAGAGTAAAAGCATCAACCTCCACACCGACCCCACGAGGGTATCGAGAACCACACAGTAGCCTACAGTATCAAATGAAATGCAAGGAAAAGTAAAGGAGATACAGACTAGGGCTCCCCACGGCCCGACTACTCCTACCTCGGCCTCACCGTCGCCTACCTCTCACCCCTGGAGGAACCTGTCACGGAGTGGGTAGTCAGCGACACAATGATAATAATAATAAGCAGGAAGAAAATTACCAAATCCAACTGTAAGACTATCCGGAGCAACCACTCTGCCCAAAGGGAATGGCAACACGCGAACACCTGTAACACCTGTAATACCTGTACACCTGACCTCCTCGGGCACCTACCCCGACGGGTCGCACCGCTCACACCTTGGAGCACCTGACCTCGTCGGGCACCTACCCCGACGGATCACACCGCTCACACCTTGATGCCTCAACCCCACACCTTCTGGGGCCCCCACTACATCACCTCGTGGGTTTACATGGGTCGGAGACCGCTTTCCCGGAAAAGAGCACCTTTTGCGGTGGCCAGACCGCGGGTGCGCGTGTCGCAACTACAAGCATAGTAACCAAGATACAGGGTAATATCGTAAATCATAGAGACCGTCAACATTAGTACCGATGACATGCAGTTAGTAACCTTCCAACAATACCGACTCTATGCTAAGTCTCAAAGAAAACCCACCTTTTCGTTGTCGCGCTGCTGTTCGACGCTGGGTTCTTCCGCGTCTCGGTGTGCCTGCCCGGACCTACACGAACCTGCCGTACAGGAGTCAGTAACTCAAAACTCCGAAAAGATAACGGACTGCGGAACGCCCGACCCTCCCGGTCGGCCGCGGGGCACGCCCCGCCGATCCGGCGAAGACGACGACGTCCCCGGGCGAGGACCCAAAACGCGGACGGCCCACGGCTCCTGCAGGATGCCCGGCCCCGTGCGGCCGTGCGGTTGCGCCGCCCGCATGCGCTGGTGCGCGCGCGCACGGCCCCGCGTGGGCCGCGCGGCCGCGCCGCCCGCTTGCGGGTGCTGCCCACATGCACGGGTGCGCACGCGCACGGCCCCGCGCGGGCCGCGCGGGCGCGCCACCCGCATGCGGGTGCTGCCTGCATGCGCGGTTGCACGCGCGCCCGGCCCCGCGCGGGCTGCGCGGGCGCACCGCCCGCATGCGGGCTGGTCACGCGCGCCCAGCCCCGCGCGGGCGTGCCGCCCACATGCACGGCTCCGCGCGTGCCGGATTCCGGCGAAAATTGTCACCCCCCCCCCCCCCATTTGCTATGAACAAGAAATCAAGAACTCAAGAAACCACAAAACCACGCTCACCTCGGTTTCGATGGCTAGGGTTGGTCGAGGGGAGGATCGTCCCATTCTTGCGTGCCTGGTTTCGAAGGGTGTGCGGTGTTCTTCCCGTTCCTCGATCGCTCCGCCGCGGTACCTCACGCCGATCGGTGGGAAGAAGAGGGCTTGGGGGGACGGTTCCTCATCCGCTTTCAGGTATCGTACGCTTCGGGTGAGAGGAAAGGAAGATGGGTCAAAACCTAAACCCATAAATACATATTAATTAGCCGTTTGGCTGCACGGGGACTTAAACCCTAAGTCCCAAAATTACAAATTATGATCGGCAAATTGAGTTTGGGTACCACTTGAACCCATACCCCCGATCACCAGAAAGGAGAGGTTCGGGTGCGAACCTGGGTCCGGTTTGCCTCGGAAACCGTGTTGGTCGCCCGAACTGCTAAGAAAACTTCCGAAAATTATTCTGGGAGATTCCGGAGTCGGAATCAAGATCCGATCGCGCCGTCGTTCTCCTTTTCGCGAGCTTTATTGCCTAAAAATACCCGCGAGCCCCGACGGCCTGCCCAGATACGACGAGAAAAAGGTCACACTCCGGACTCCCCAAACGAAACACAGTGCAGGTCAATCCAAATAAAGAGATCCAAAAACTTCCAAACCAGCGGCCACTACACCACTCACCTCTAAAAACGAGTTTCGTCCTCGAAACTCAAACTTGGGTTGCGGCGAAAAGAAAGGGATAGCACTCCCTCATTTTTGACTCCAATTCCCATGTCGCCTCCCGCTCCTCCTGGTTGCTCCAGAGCACCTTCACGTAGGGAATGATTCGGTTCCGCAGCGTTTTACTTTCTCTTGCTAGGATTCGCACAGGGGTTTCCTCGAAGCTTAGGTCCTCCTTCAGTTCGAGTGTCGAGACGTCCAGAACATGCGATGGGTCGGGGAGGTATTTCTTGAGCATCAAAACGTGGAACACGTCGTGGACCCGGTTGAGGTTCGGTGGTAGGGCAAGGCGGTAAGCCACTGGGCCATTGCGCTCCAGGATCTCGAACGGCCCCACAAATCTTGGGCTCAGCTTGCCCTTCAACCCGAACCGCTTGATTCCTCTGGACGGCGAGACCCGCAAAAACACGTGTTCCCCCACCTGGAACTCACGTCCTACACCCCTCTGTCCTGCACATTTCATTTATTCGAAGCTACGTGTGGTATCTCCGTGGATGTTGGACCTTCACTGTTGTGATTAAAGAAACCGCTCTGATACCATCTTAATCTGTCACGCCCCTGGGGTTTCATTCAGTGGAAAAGAAAGAGTTGTTTGTTTGGCGTGTAAATTTTTTTCGAAATTCGGTCTTCCCCGGCGCGTGCCTAGACCCGCCGAATATACAGATTTACTCGACAAACGGGCAGAGTCTCCTCTGTATATGCACGGCGTCGCGGCTAATACAACAGTTAAACACAAGCATTCATTCAATCACAACAGTTCGGGACATAACTACGAATGCAAAAAAGGAATAATGCCCAAGGCCGGTCAAGTTGAAAGGATAAACTCACGGTTTTGAAAGCAGGTCCACACGACCCAAGGTTTTGAAAATAGTTTGGAAAAGCCATAAATCCACAGGGTTTGGAAAACGGGCCCACACGACCCAAGGTTTTTAAAATAGTTTTCATAATTCTTTTCTTTTCTTGTTGTTTTGCTTTGAAAACGGCCGACCGGAGATAGTATAAAAGACCAATATTGCATATCCAGAGTAAAAGCATCAACCTCCACACCGACCCCACGAGGGTATCGAGAACCACACAGTAGCCTACAGTATCAAATGAAATGCAAGGAAAAGTAAAGGAGATACAGACTAGGGCTCCCCACGGCCCGACTACTCCTGCCTCGGCCTCACCATCGCCTACCTCTCACCCCTGGAGGAACTTGTCACGGAGAGGGTAGTCAGCGACACATTGATAATAATAATAAGCAGGAAGAAAATTACCAAATCCAACTGTAAGACTATCCGGAGCAACCACTCTGCTCAAAGGGAAAGGCAACACGCGAACACCTGTAACACCTGTAATACCTGTACACCTGACCTCGTCGGGCACCTACCACGACGCGTCACACCGCTCACACCTTGGAGCACCTGACCTCGTCGGGCACCTACCCCGACGGATCACACCGCTCACACCTTGATGCCTCAACCCCACACCTATGGGGGCCCCCACTACATCACCTCGTGGGTTTACACGTGTGACGCCCCACTTCCCAGGGGGTCACCCATCCTAGAACTACTCTAGCTCTAGCACGCTTAACTCTCATGTTCCTCTTGGATCTTGCTACCATCCAAAATGCTATAGCCGGGTTAGAGATTTAGTCCTATTATATCATTTATATATAGGACTAATCCAAATTCCGGGGGTGTCACATTCTTCCCCCCTTTAAGCCCTGACGTCCACGTTAGGCTCAAGCACACTCACAAGCACCAGGCGATGTGAGACTCGTCTCGCTAGCCTTAGCCGACCTTGTAGGGAGCTACACTCCACCTACAACGGTCATTAGCCGGGGAGCCACACTCTACCCGCTATATAACCCTGGCTCAGCCGAGACTCATCTCACATTTCCGGCTGGTGAATGTCTCTGATACCAACTGTGACGCCCCACTTCCCAGGGGGTCACCCATCCTAGAACTACTCTAGCTCTAGCACGCTTAACTCTCTTGTTCCTCTTGGATCTTGCTACCATCCAAAATGCTATAGCCGGGTTAGAGATTTAGTCCTATTATATCATTTACATATAGGACTAATCCAAATTCCGGGGGTGTCACAACACGGGTCGGAGACCGCTTTCCCGGAAAAGAGCACCCTTTGCGGTGGCCAGACCACGGGTGCGCGTGTCGCAACTACGAGCATAGTAACCAAGATACAGGGTAATATCGTAAATCATAGAGATCGTCAACATTAGTACCGATGACATGCAGTTAGTAACCTTCCAACAATACCGACTCTATGCTAAGTCTCAAAGAAAACCCACCTTTTCGTTGTCGCGCTGCTGGTCGACGCTGGGTTCTTCCGCGTCTCGGTGTGCCTGCCCGGACCTACACGAACCTGCCGTACAGGAGTCAGTAACTCAAAACTCCGAAAAGATAACGGACTGCAGAACGCCCGACCCTCCCGGTCGGCCGCGGGGCACGCCCCGCCGATCCGGCGAAGACGGCGGCGTCCCCGGGCGAGGAACAAAAACGCGGATGGCCCACGACTCCCGCGGGATGCCCGGCCCCGTGCGGCCGTGCGGTTGCGCCGCCCGCATGCGCGGGTGCGCGCGCGCATGGCCCCGCGCGGCCGCGCCGCCCGCTTGCGGGTGCTGCCCGCATGCGCGGGTGCGCGCGCGCACGGCCCCGCGCGGGCTCGCCGCCCGCATGCGGGTGCTGCCTGCATGCGCGCCCGGCCCCGCGCGGGCTGCGCGGGCGCCGCCCGCATGCGGGCTGCGCACGCGCGCCCGGCCCCGCGCGGGCGCGCCGCCCACATGCACGGCTCCACGCGTGCCGGATTCCGGCAAAAATCGTCACCCCCCCCCCATTTGCTATGAACAAGAAATCAAGAACTCAAGAAACCACAAAACCACGCTCACCTCGGTTTCGTTGGCTAGGGTTGGTCGAGGGGAGGATCGTCCCGTTCTTGCGTGCCTGGTTTCGAAGGGTGTGCGGTGTTCTTCCCGTTCCTCGATCACTCCGCTTTATTTAAATAATCGTTTATTTATATCTGTTTATGAGGCTCTGGTGTTACTACACGCACACCGGCGGTTTGGCCACCGCAAGGGTGTCCTTTTCGGAAAAGTGGTACGTTGACCCGTGTACCCCACGTGTCGGTGACGTTAGGAAAGGGGGCCCTCATGGGTGCGGGGTGTGAGCGGTGATGCCGAGGCAGGGGCTCGGCGGCCGAGACAGGTGCTCGGCGGGGGACACCGGGGCAGGGGCTCTGTGCGGTGTTCGGGAAGGGTGCCCGGTTTTGTTTGGTGCAGGGTGTGATTGTTGTTGACGGTGTTTTGAGGGGGGCGGTTGCTCTGTTACTGTGGTTTGCCTTATTTTAGCCTTTTTTGCATATTATGTTATTACTAGTCACTGACTTCCCACTCCGTGACAGGTTCGTCCAGGGGCGAGTGCTAGGGCACCGGTGAGACCGCGAGAGTGCTGTTCTGACTTTGGGTGACTTCAGACACAGTGACTCTTCTTTCCCCTTTTCCCTTTATTATTCATATTGGTTAGTTGTGGATTGCGACACCCCCGTGGGGTCGAAGTGGATGTACTTCTTTTCACATTTGCGATAAAATAATTATTCCTTTCCTTGCTTGGCCGTTTTAAACAATGAAAAGAAAACAAACAAAGAAAACCGTTTGTGAAAACCGCTTTTAAAATGTGGGCGCCGTGTGGGCACCGGATCTTTAAAACCTTGTGGAATTTATGTGGTTTCGAACTGGCTTTTCAAAACTCGGTATCGGGTGGGTGCCGTTTTCAAAACCCTATGGATTTATGCGGCTTTCAAACAGTTTTTCTAAAACAACGGCGTCGGGTGGGCGCCGCTTTCAAAACCTTGTGATTATTTATCCTTTCAAATCAACGGCCTCGTTGTAGATGTTTGAACTAGTAGATTATGTGAGATGAATGGCTGTATGCGTACGAGACTCCAACTGGTGTGGTTAAAGACTGTTTGTGATGTAGTTTGGGAGGCACTTTGTAGTTGAGACGCCGTGCATATACAAAGGAGACTCTGCCCGTTTGCAGAGTGAGTTTGTATATGCGGCGGGTCTGGGCACGCGCCGGGGAGTAATAGTTTTCAAAAAAAAAATGTATAGCCGAATTAGGAGCATCGGTGGCTCCTCTTCCGCGCGTTCGAACCCCCGGGGCGTGACAGTAAGCAATTACCCTACCATGCTGCATCAATACACAACCCAATCCGCTGTGGGAGGTGTTAAAGAATTTGTGTTGGCATATTTCGTGAAAGTGTTTAAGACTTGAAGATTGAAGATGAAGATATTTGGATCATGTACCTCAATCTCAAGAAAGAAGAATTCAAAAGGATCAGGTACGTTTAACTAAATAAATTTTGGTGATCCGAATACTTCTTATAGTGTAGAAACACTTGGATGAATTTTTAATTGCATAAAAATCAAAAACTGGACATGTAATATGTTCAGGATCTGGATCAGGGCATTCCAGTCCGGACCCCCAACATAGTTTAGTTCATGCGGAATTTCAGTCCGGACCTCCCCTGTTTCAGTTCGGACCCCGAACATGGATTCTGCAGAAATCGCATGAACAGTCCGGATTGCCCACATTTCAGTCCGGACCCCGAACATGTTTTTCTAAAAAAGTTTTGTTTAATGACGACAGTCCGGACCCAACTTATTCCAGTCCGGACCGTCGACCCGAAAAATTCCAGATAAGGTAATTTTTTATTCTTATCCTCTTCCAAAGGTTTCTAACCTATAAATAAACCCTTTGATTCATCTTTTAGGGTAATCCAAAAATTAACGGAGAAAACCGGAAAAACTTAGAAAAATCCACATATAGAGAAGAAAGGAAAAAACTAGATCTATTCTATGTTTCTTCATCTATATTGATTAATTTGATTCTAGGGTTTCAAAACTCAGATCTCTTGTAGAATCAAATTAATGAATACTTAGATGGTATTTCCGATCTATCTTTGATCTAAGTATTCGGAGGATTTTCACCACCAACAAACAACGATTTTGCCAAAAATCGGCGCGTGGATTCGCGTGGCCTTGTGGACTCAAGGTGCTACCATTTCGTGGATTCGAAGCGAGGTGCGTTCGTGGATTCGAGACGTACTACTTGGTGGAGACCGTGGATTCGGTTGACGTCGTGGATTCGGTTGACGTCGTGGATTCGACGTTGGACGCTGTGGATTCGGCGTTGGACGCAAATTGTGGATTCGAGGCGCGTTGTGGAGCGAACGGCGAAGATCTACTTGGAGCGTACGGTAAAGGTTGAGTCATGTGTGTGCGTTATATCACCTTGTATGTGTTTGATCTTAGTGGATTTCACCGTGTGATCGGTCCCGTGGTTTTTTACTCATGTGATGGAGTTTTCCACGTAAAATCTCTGCGTGTTATTTACTTTTCCGCATTAGGGTTATTTATACGCAAAGATTTTGGTGTGTTTATTGTTTACACTTATTCACCCCCCTCTATGTGTTTTTTCCCCTATTCAGATCCATATTTAACATAACCCACAAGTGGTATCAGAGCGGGAATAGGGTTGTAAACAATGGTTGAAGGTGGAAACATCAATAGACCACCGTTCTTCGATGGAACAAACTATGCTTATTGGAAAGTACGCATGAGAGTGTTTTTAATTTCCATCGATGAACAGGTATGGCAATCAATCGAGTTTGGATGGACAAATCCTACTGAAATTATTACTGATGTTCGCACCATCAAACCTAGGTCGAAATGGACCAAGGAAGAAATTGATGCATCTTCCTACAACGGCAAAGGGATTAATGCTTTATTTAATGCTTTGTCGCAAACCGAATTCTCTCGCGTCTCGGCATGTGAGACTGCGAAAGAAATCTGGGATGTTCTACAAGTTACACATGAGGGAACAAGTTTAGTGAAGATTCAAAAACTGCAAATGCTTACGAGCAAATTTGACTCAATTTTTATGGCAGAAAGTGAATCATTCACAGATTATTATACACGATTGCAAGATATCATTAATGCATGTGCTAACTTGGGAGAGAAAATTCTAGAATCAAAAGTTGTAAGAAAAATTTTGAGAACTCTTCCGGAAAGATTTCGTCCTAAGGTTGCGGCCATTGAAACAGTAAAACACCCGGACGAAATCCATGTAGAAGAATTAGTTGGTGCACTTCAAACTTATGAAATGACTTTTCCTACTAACAATTCTTCTGGAAAGCCTTCATCTTCTTCTAAGTCTTCAGGTTTTGCATTGAAATCAACAAAGGAAGAAGATGCGGATTCATCCTCCTCAGACGGTGATGAGAATCTATCAATGGAGGATTTCGAGAAGCAACTTGCACTCTTTACGAGGAAATTTCGCCAAAACTTTCGAAGGGGTAACTCAAGCAAATCTACATCCTTCGTTAAGTCCAAGAAAGGTAAAGGATCTTCAAGCTTTAAGTAAAGAAAGCAAGAGAGTTCTTCAAAGGACAAGAAGAACTCGAAGGGACAAATCCAATGCTTCAAGTGCCGAGGCTACGGTCACATCTCAACGGAATGTCCCAACAAGAATCCGTCAAAGAAGAAGGCGATGCAAGCCGTCACTTGGGATGACACCTCAACTTCCAATGAGTCATCATCCAGTGATGAAGATAACAACGCGACGACATTCCACGCGTCCACAACTTCACCTGACGTGTGCTTTATGGCAAGTACATCCGGTTCATTATCCAACTCCTCCCTGGATGAAAAGAATGCAACGGACAATGAACCGAGCGACTCCGAAGGTGAAGACTTTGCTTTTGCCTATCATAAGCTATTAAAGGATTCAAAGAAATTGGCAAAGCAAAACAAGAGTTTGAGAAGAAGATTGCAGGATCTTGAGGAAGAAACTAAAAGGGCAACTTCTGTCTCAAACGCTCTTGAAGTGGAAAGGGACAATTTGATCAAAGCAAATGTTTCCCTTCAAGAGAATGTTGGTTTCTATAGGATCCACAAGGATCTAAATAGGTACTATCAAACAACTAGAGTGGGGGTGAATAGGTGTAATACTTATAAAACCAAATCTCAGTGCAAAATAAAAACCAATGCGAAAAATAAAAACAGCACACTGAGATATACGTGGAAACTCCAATCCAGGAGAAAAACCATGGGACCAACACGCAATAACAATCCACTAAGAATAGAAGAATAACAAGGTGATTACCGACTCCACGGACTCAACCCCTCCTTCAGCTTCTTCGGACCTTGCGCTGACCGGTTGGATGTCCACGCAATAACAATCCACTAAGAAAAGAAGAATAACAAGGTGATTACCGTCTCCACGGATTTAACCCCTCCTTCAATTTCTTCAGACCTCGCGCTCCACCGATTGCACGTCCACTGCACACGTTCGAATCCACGAACGCCACTCGAATCCACGAGCACACATTTCGAATCCACGAAACGCCTTTAACACACCGAATCCACGATGCCACGTCGAATCCACGACGCAAACTCAGTCGATAAGAATATTGACTTCGATGGTGATCCTTTGCTTAGATTCTCATTGAGGAACCGTAGAAGAAAACTCTAAGCAAAGATTAGATCAATTCGACAAAAGATATGTTCTTGAAAGAACCATCGAATTGACCTAAAAGAGGCTATAAAGAAGATCGATAAAAACCTAGCCTCTAGGGTTGCTCTCAAGAGTTTAATTAATTAATCGGTAGAGAACCCACGTTCTTGAGAAACCCTAAGTGTCTATTTATAGTTTAGAAACCTTTGGAAAGAGATAAGAATCAAAAACTTACCTTATCTGGAAATTTTCAGGACGGCGATCCGGATCGGATTTACTGCGATCCGGATCGTCGTAGCGAGTTAGACAATTCCAGAAAAACAAGGGTTCGGGATCCGGATTGAAAAGCCCGATTCGGATCATTCATGTATTCCAGCAAATACCCATGTTCGGGATCCGGATCGAAATGGCCATGATCCGGATCGGATTTGCCAATGAACAATCACCCTTCGGGATCCGGATTGGACTGTCTGATCCGGATCCTGAACATGACCCATGTCCAGTTCTTGATTTTTATGCAATTAAAAAATTCATCCAAGTGTTTCTACACTATAAGAAAGTATTGGGATCACCATAATTATTTAGTTAAACATACCTGATCCTTTTGAATACTTTCTTCTTGAGATTGATGTAACTGATCCACAATTCTTCAACTTCAATCTTCAAGACTCAAGACACTGAGTGTCAACTTGAGCTCTTGTTGAATCTTCTCTAAGTCTTTGATTGCTGATTGACAATTTGATCCCTTTAAGACTCCGACTCAACTCACTAACTTGACTCACGAAATATGCCAACACCAAAATGCCGTAACAGAGAAGAACGAGCATTTCGAGAAGGAACACAACAAGTTGGTGGATAAAGCTAATTACTTCTTGAAGCTCTACATCGAGGCTCGACAAGAGAAGATGGAGATGACGAAGACCATATTCCAACTTAAGGAAGATTTAAAGTGTTTCTCTTCCGGAAGGAGCAAGTTGGATAAGTTGCTTGGTCTTGGTCAAACGAATCATTTGGGCCTTGGATACGATCGAACTGGAAGCAGTCCTAGTTTGAGTAAAATAATTTTTGTGCCTCAGTCGGTTGCTCCTCCTCCTCCTTCACCGACGAAAATCAATGCATCCAACGACAACAAGCCTACCTCAATTCGGCCAGGATCAAATACTTCCAAGGTATGTTTTCGTTGTGGTTTTGCAGGGCACATAAGAAGCAATTGCAAGAATGGAGCGAAACGATCAAATCAAGCGCCTCTTGCAACAACTACCAACGAGTTCATCCCTCGGAAATCAAAGAAGAATCTTTCAAAGGTAAAGAACTTTGGTAGTACATCTAACAAGACGACGTCATCATGGATTCCAAAGAAAAGTGATCAAGCGAACAAGACGCATTCACCAAGGAAATCAATGTCACAATCATTGTCGACGTACTCCAAAACTCGTAAGGTTTGGGTGCGCAAAGGTGAAGTCTTCCCTTGTCTTCTCATTCATACATCACTGCATGTTTATGACAATTCGTCTTGGTATCTGGATAGTGGTTGCTCACGCCACATGACCGGAGATAAAAATATTTTTCAAACCCTTGAGAAAACCTCCGGAGGACATGTAGTTTTTGGAGATGGACGATCTTTAAAAATTGTTGGCAAAGGAACCATTGCTATTCCAGATGGCCCGGAATTGAACAATGTTTTATTTGTTGAAGGCCTTAAGACTAACCTCATTAGCATTAGTCAACTGTGCGATAATGATTTATCAGTTAATTTTTCTTTTGCTTAATGCATTGTAACTGATAAAGAACATTCATTCTTTTTGAAAGGGGTTAGGTCTGAAAATAATTGCTATGTAGTTCCTAGTAAATTTTCTGAACATTGTAACCTAGTGTCACTTGATAATGAAACTCTTTGGCATGAAAGACTAGGTCATATTAATTTTAAGGAACTTTCGAGAATATCTAACAAAGACGTGGTTAAGGGTGTTCCTAAACTATCTTTTAAAGAAAACATTGTGTGTGGAGGTTGTCAAAAGGGAAAACAATCAAGGGCCACGCACAAGAATTTAAACCACGTGGGAACCAAACGGCCACTTGAATTATTGCATATGGACTTAATGGGGCCGACTCGTCAACCAAGTTTGGGAGGTAAATGGTACATTTTTCTCATGGTTGATGATTTCTCTAGATTTTCTTGAGTAGCATTTTTAAAAGAGAAAGCTGATACTTTCGATTCTTTTCATTAGATATGTCATCGTGTTATGATTGAGAAAAGTGAAAAGATCGTTCGTGTTCGAAGTGATAGAGGTGGAGAATTTATAAATTCAAGATTCATTGATTTTTGCACTTCTAATGGCATAAAACATGAATTCTCTGCACCCTATACACCTCAACAGAATGGTGTAGTCGAGCGCAAAAACAGAGTAGTACAAGAGATGGCGCGTGTTATGCTTCACAGCCGGAAACTCCCGTTACATTTTTGGGCTGAAGCAGTTAACACCGCGGTTTATGTAATCAATCGAGTTTATCTGCGCAGGGGTACTTTGAATACACCATATGAGTTATGGTTTTGTAGAAAACCAAATGTAATACCCGCCTTCTAAATTGGTAATTTTATTTTACTTTAATTTTTTTAGTAGCCCGGCGGGGGTTAAAAGTTTGATTATTTCTGGGCTGACCGTTGGGGTTTGCGGGTATTTTTAGGTGCTAGAGCTCGCAAAACGGTGAACGGTGGCACGATCGGATTCGAATCCCGACCCCGGGATCTCCCAGAAATAATTTTTGAAGTTCGCGATCAGTTCGGACGCGCCAGGATCCGTGCTGGCGATCATCACGTATTTTGAGGTAACCTGGACCCCTCGTTTGAATTTCGATAAGTTATGTTGTGATCCGGGGACTTAGATTCTTTTTCCGCTTTCTTGTTTTCCTTCGTTGCGTTAGGGCAGACGCAGGTGCGATCAAAAAGAAGAAAAAAAATTCCCAATCCACATTCTATCTCTTTTCAAGAAAGCGGCGTAGGGATCCAGGCGGAGCGACAGGGAGAGGGAAGGTGATTTTGTTCCTTGGCTGCGGGTTCGATCGGGCGAAGGACGGACGATCCTCTCCTTCCTCCTCCTCCAGCGGAACGAAGGTAAGTTGTTTCGTTTTAGGGTTTTCTTGTTTCGCGTCGATTTGTTCGTCATTTTTTCGGGGGAAACCGCCGCCGCCGCCGCCGCAAATTTCCGACCGCCGCGCGGGGCTGCCCGCAGGAAGGTGCCGCGCGGGCTGGTGCCGCGCGGAGCTGCCTGCAGGCAGCATGCCGCGCTGCAGGGCGTCGGGCGGGGCTGCCCGCAGGCAGGCGCCGCGCGGGGCTGCGTGCAGGCAGCGCGTCGCACGGCAGGGCGCCGCGCGGGGCTGCATGTAGGCAGCGCACCGCGCGGGGCTGCCGGCAGGCAGGCGCCGCGCGGGGCAGCCTGCAGGCAGCGCGCCGCGCGGGGCTGCCCTAAGGCAGGCGAGCCGCGCGGCAGCGCGCCGCGCGGGGCTGCCCGCAGGCAGGCGCCGCGCGGGCAGGCGCCGCGCGGGCTGGTGCCGCGCGGGGCCGCCCGCAGACAGGCCACGCCGCGCGGGTCGGGGCAGCGCGGGGCCGTCCGCAGGGGGTGTGCGCGCCGCACGGGTTGGTGCCGTGTGGGGAACTTCGCCGCGCGGGTTTAGCCTAGCCACCGTCAGGGTTCTAGGACCGCGTCGGTTTTTCCAGTTCTGAGTCGACTTTTAGTGTTTTCGGGATCTAGTCTTAGTATATTGATGTTTCTTCAGGTGGACAGGACGTTGTAGGTTCGGCAGGCACGCAGTTGCGGACGAGTTGAACGCCGGTCGTCACACACAAGGTGGGTACTCTTCCATGGTTGTTTGGGAAAGGGTATGAGTTATAGAAATTGCATGTTTGGGCAAAGGGAAAAATAAAATAATTACTTGTTTACGTGCTAAGCCTATTTAAGTTATTATCTATATACTTGGTTACGAGGCTCAAGATTGCTACACGCACACCAGCGGTTTGGCCACCGCGAGGGTGTGCATTTCTGGAAAAGTGGTATGCTGACCCGTGTACCCCACGTGTGGGTGACGTAATGGGGGCCCTCATGGGTGGGGGGTGTGAGCGGTGGTGCCGAGGCGGGTGCTCGGTGTGGTGCCGAGGTGGGTGCTCGGTGTGGTTGCCGAGGTAGGTGCTCGGTGTGGTTGCCGGGGCAGGTGCCCGGTCTGGATTGTACAGGGGGAGAGTTTTTACTGTCGATTGCACGATGAGGAGGGCGGTTGCTCTGGTTTTACTGCGGTTTGCCTTATTTGTAGCCCTTATTGCTTTCGTACTTTATTTTCTTGGTCACTGACTTCCCACTCTGTGTGTAATAACCGCGAGTTTATTTTCCTTTTTGGTCCTCCCTTTGAATTTTATTGAACCTTTTCGACTAAAGGGGTCTGGGGTGTGATTTATTTTTCCTTCATTCTGGGCAGACCGTTGGGGCTCGCGGGTATTTTTGGATAATAAAGCTCGCGAAACGGAGACCGGCGGCGCGATCGGTTTTGGATTCCGACTCCGGAATCTCCCGAAATAAATTCCGGAAGTTTAGTACGGTTCAGGCGACTTCCACAAGTACCGAGGCAGACCGGACCCTGGTTCGCCCCAAAATCAACCTGTCGCTTTGCTTGAGGTTTGGGTTTTAACCACCCCATTTCACATTCGCCCAATCTTTTATTTTCCAATTTGGGTTTAGTCCGATTGTGCCAAAACAACTATTTAATTTTGGCGTTTGGGGATTAGGTTTTAGGAACCCCCCCTTCTTCTTCCTCTTACCCTAACGCACGATACCCCGAGCGCGGACAAGAGCGTTTTCCCCCAAACCCTCCTCTTCACGTGGATCGGCGTGGAGTACCGGGGCGGAACGATCGAGGAAGAGGAAAGACCACCGCACAACCTTTTTCCCCGGAACCGGGCAAGCAAGAACGGAGGATCCCTCCTCTCCCAACCATCGTCATCGTAACCGAGGTGAGACGGAGGTTTTACTGTTCTTAGTAAATTCTTGGTTTTCTTCTTGTTGTTGGCTTCCGGAAAAGGGGAGGTAGCACAGGCGACGGATTCTTCGGAATCCGGCGCATGTGCGAAACCCCCTCCCCCCAAGCGGGCGGCGTACCCGTGTGAGCCGCACGGGGCTGGGCATGTACCCAGCCCCGCATGCGGGCAGTGGCCCGCACGGGGCCGGGCACGCGCCCAGTCCCACGTGCGGGGGTGACCCGCACGGGGCCGGGCACGCGCCCAGCCCTGCGTGCGGGGGTGACCCGCACGGGGCCGGGCACGCGCCCAGCCCTGCGTGCGGGGGTGACCCGCACGGGGCCGGGCACGCGCCCAGCCCCCGTGCGGGGATGACCGCACGGGGCCGGGCACGCGCCCAGCCCCCGTGCGGGGGTGACCGCACGGGGCCGGGTACGCACCCAGCCCCACGTGCGGGGGCGACCTGCACGGGGCCAGGCACGCACCCAGCCCCACGTGCGGGAGTAGACCCGCACGGGGCCGGGCGCGCGCCCCGCCCCACGTGCGGGGGTGAACCCGCACGGGGCTGGGCACGCGCACAGCCCCGTGTACGGGCGGGGAGCCGCTCGGGACCGGGCGCCGAACCGGCGGGTCATGCCGCGGGACCGATCGGGGGAGGCGGTTTGGCCGTGATTTTTATTCGAGTCTTGGTGCTGACTTTTCCTTGCGGCAGGTGTGTGAGCCCGGGCGAGCGTGTCGGGACGCGAGGAAAGTCGAGCATTGATCGCTACAAGTGACAGGTGGGTTTTATTTACTTTGTCCTAGCCTCTAACTCTATCATGTTGGACGGGGTCTATTCTAAGTGTACTGGGGTTAAATAGTGATGGGTGATAGCTTATGCATGTTAGTGGGTTCTTCATAGTGTTTAGCGTCGGTCTCCGACGGTCGTTCTCCTTTTGATAACTATATGTTGGCGGGCCACCTTCGAGTGCACGTATTATTACCTTGATTTTGATTATACATGATAGTGGGTTACTTTTGATCGCATATGCTACGGTTTTGCTTTTGATTATACACTTTACCGCGTTACTCTTGTTATATATATTATGATGCTGACATGATGGTGGTTATGTTACTTGGCTCGAGGCTGCAACACGCGCACCCGCGGTTTGGCCACCGCAAAGGGTGCGCTTTTCCGGAAAAGTGGTCTATGACCCGTGTATACCCACGAGGTGACGTAGTGGGGCCCCTTATTAGTTGTGGGGTTGAGGCGCCGAGGTGCGAGCGGTGCGATCCGTCGGTTTAGTTGTCCGACGTGGTCAGGTTTCTGCAGGTACGGTATGGGCCGTCGGTTTAGTTGTCCGACGTGGCCGGGTATTACAGGATACAGGTGTACAGGTTGCCTTCCTCCCTTGAGAGGGTGGTTGCTCCGGTTGTCTTCACGGTTTGTTTTATTATATTCTCCTGCTCTACTACTTTTACGTCACTGACTTCCCACTTCGTGACAGGGTTCAGACGGGGGGAGACGTAGGCGGTGGTGAGGACGGGACAGGAGCAGCTGGGTCGCTGGGGACCCTGGACTGTATTTCCTTTTCTTTCTTGCATTTCATTTACATTGTAGTTATGTGAGAGGTTCTCGATACCCTCGTGGGGTCGGCGTGGATGTCGGTATGGGTTGCATTTAATTATCCTCTTATGCGTTACTCTCCCTTTTAAATTTTGTTGGCCATTCGAAAATGAAAAAGGCAAAAGCAAAAGAAAAGATTGTGAAAACCGTTTTTAAAATCGAAGTGTCGTGTGGGCACTGGTTTCGAAACCCTGTGGATTTATGAATTTCAAAAAGCGATTTCAAAACTTGGTGTCGGGTGGGCACCGTTTTCAAAACCTTGTGGTTTTATGCTGATTTCGAAATTTGCTTTCAAAACGTAAGCGCTGGGTAGGCGCTCTTTTTAAAACTGTGGATTTATCCTTTCCAAACTGATCGGACATACGTTTCAAATAAGTTAGAATGCTGGTTGTATCTTAATAATTGTTGTGATTGAATGGTTGTGTATGTTTGAACATGTACTGAATGCTACGCCGTGCACATACAGGGGAGACTCTGTCCGTTTGCAGAGTGATCCTGTATGTGTGGCGGGTCTGGGCATGCGCCGGGGAAGAGGGGTTTGCTTTTACAAAAAAAAATTTTACACGTCAAATGTTTGACTTTTATGAATCGTTTCCGCTAAAACAAAACCCCCGGGGCGTGACAGATTAAATGGTATCAGAGAATTCTTTCAATCACAACAGTTAGTGCCGACATCCGTGGGAACACCTCACTTGCCTACACATGAATGAAATGGGTAGGGCATAGGACTGTAGAACGTGAGTGACCGAGGGGGGGGGAAATGTTGAGTCCTTTCTCTCACTTTATGGTTGTTGTTAGTAGGGTAGTCTAAAGTTGACTCTTGTGATGTGTGACAGACATGGCCCGTACTAGATCATCGGCCGGGGACGCAGAAGCAGACGCGACGACGTCGACGACCGCGGAGAACCAGCTCCAGTGGCAGCAATTGCGGGAGATGGCGGGGAATCTGGCCAACCTCACTGAGCACGTGCGTCAGTTGACGCAACAGCAGCAGGCCGCGACGGTGACGGTCGCCCCGGTTCCCCCACAGGGGTCGACAGCACCGACCGCGGCACCACCGACAGCGCCACCGCCGGCGGCGGCTACGGGACCGGCGCCGGGGACAACCAGCAGGGTTACTCTGGAGGAGACTGTAGTCACACCTGCCCCTACCGTGGCTGCCGCCACCGCGAGGGAGGGGACGGTTGTGATGACCGAGCGGGATCGGGTGCGGGCCAACCTGAAAGACTTCAAGAAATACGACCCACCCACGTTCGAAGGGGACACGACTGATCCGTGGGTCGTCGAGAAATGGGTGGGGTTGATGGAGAAACTTTTCAAAGACCTACTCATGGAGGATGACGAGCGGGTTCCCCTAGCAGTCCACTGCTTGGAGGGGAATGCCCGCTTGTGGTGGAAGACGGTACGCCCCGATCCTGCTAAGGGTACCGCACTTCCGTCCTGGACAACTTTCAAACAGGAGCTGTTCGGGGCCTTCTTCACCAACAGTGTCAAGAAGAAGCTGGAGGATGACTTGAACCACATCCAGCAGGGGAACCGGACGGTCATGGAGTATCAGCGGGAGTTCGTCCGACTAGCAAACTGCGTCCCGTTCGTCATAAGGGACGAGGCTCACAAGGCGCAACTTTTTGTGGATGGCCTGCGGAGCAATATCTTCGAGGTGGTGCAAGCAGCCAAACTGCACACTGTAACACCCGGACGAGTTGCAGCCGATCGAGGATGGGGTTTCTCCAGAGATCGGGCACGGCAACGAGGATGATGGTTGATCTGGCGATCGATGATGAGATATTCTCTGAGATCTGATGCGAAGATGATGAATCGCAGCTGGGTTGTTCAAGGGATCGATCCAGGAATTGGATCGATCTCACCTTGAGCGGAAGAGTTGGGGAAATTGAGGTGAAGTTGGAGGAAGAGGAGAGAGAAAGAGGTAGTTGGAGGTAGTTGGAGATAGTTGAGAGAGAAATGTAATTTGATTCAAATTTCACATACCTTCCACTTATTACAAGTGCCTATTTATATCATTTGTATAATAGGACTAGTTTGTGATTCTCGTAAGTTCGGGAACTTATGTTTAATAGCTAATTATGTAATCGGGCCACAATAGAGGAATCCAGTAGCTTCCTGGGCCGGCCCACCGTGCTCCTGATGCCAGCTTCTTCAATCGGATTATGGATGTTCGCCCGTCTGCCCGCTCGTTGTTGGGTGACGGAGCTCCGCCCTCCTCCGACCCGCGACCCGCTTCCAAGAAGGCTCTGGAGTCTGCAACCCTGTCATCTCCCACCTACCGCGGTCCTTTGCTTAACCCAACCACAGCATCAACCATCCGGGTTCTTCCTCCTTTCTTAACTACGTCTTCCCCCCTTCTTCCTCTATCGCTCCCCTTCCCTACTCTACTAGTCCCCTCCTGAGATCCCGATGTTACACCCCACCCCCCTTAGAGAGTTCCTTGTCCTCAAGGAACAAAGAGGGATACCTTCTCTTCATCTTCTCAAGATCCTCCCAAGTGGGCTGTTCCGGGCCCGAGCTATTCCAGCGCACTAAAATCTGGGTGCATGTTCGATTTTTAACCTTCCTCAACCTCTGCTCCAGAATCTGTTCCGGGCGCTTCGGGGGTGCCTCATCCGCCTTATGCTGTGCCTCACATTCCAAGCTCGATGACGTAGGAACCGGAGGTTGGTTGCTCTGCTCCCCAAGTACCTCAGCAACCACCTCCCGTTTTGGGGAGGGCAGTCCCTTCTTCAACTGGGAGACATGGAAAACTGGATGAACCTGAGCATCTTCCGGTAAGTGTAAGCGATACGCCACTGGCCCAACCCTTTGCAAGATCTTATATGGCCCAGAATACCTTGAGGCAAGTTTGCGGTTCCTCCTCATAACCACACTACGTTGACGGTATGGTTGCAACTTAAGGTAAACTTCTTCCCCAACTTGATACTCCTTGTCCACCCGCTTCCGGTCTGCATTTTGCTTCATGCGATTTTGGGCTTCGTATAGCCGATCTTTAAGTATGTTCATCATCTGCTCCCTATCCTCCATCCACTCTGCGACGGTTGGGTTTATCTCCGAGTCCCAATGGGTGACCGTAGGTGCAGGGGGCTTATACCCGTAGAGGGCCTCAAACGGCGTGACCCCTAAGGAGGAGTGGTGGCTTGTATTGTACCACCACTCTGCCAGGGGTAGCCATTTGTTCCATCTACTGGGAGTTTGGGAGCACATGCACCTTAGGTAAGTCTCTAGACATCGATTTACCCTCTCGGTCTGCCCATCCGTCTGAGGGTGATAAGCAGTACTCATCTGCAATTTAACTCCCGAGAGCCGAAATAAGTCTTGCCATACCTGACTGGTGAAGATCTTGTCCCGGTCTGAAATTATCCCCTTTGGCATTCCATGTAGTTTATACACTGTATCCAAGAAATTCTTCGCCACTACCAAAGCTGTGTAGGGATGAGTCAAGGATATAAAATGCGCATACTTAGTCAGTTTATCCACTATCACCATTATGGTATCTCTACCCTCAGATTTGGGTAATGCCTCAATAAAGTCCATACTGATGATTTGCCAAGCTTGGGTGGGTATCTGTATGGGTTGCAATAAGCCGGCATAAGGTTGTCCATCAACCTTATTCTTGATACACACCTCACAAGCCCTCACCCTCTTCTCTACATCCCCCTTAAGACCGGGCCAATAGAAATATTGCATGAGTCTGTGATAGGTATTATCAATACCTGAGTGACCCCCAAGGGCCGAGGAGTGGAACTGATCCAAGAGAGTGCTTCTGAGTTCACCTTTAGCCCCAACAAAAATCCTCCCTTTATACCTTAATACACCCTGGTGTTGAGAATATTGGCCTGTTTCATCTGGTGACCGTAGAGTTTCCAATAACAGTTGTTGAGCCTTGGGGTCTCCTTTGTAGCTGTCCACAACCTCTTCTACCCATGTAGGAACATATACAGAGATGCTATGATTATGACTCAATTCTGTAGCTACCCTCGACAGGGCATCAGCGGCCATGTTTTCCTTTCCCTTCCTGTATTTAATAGTATACTCCAGCCCCATTAACTTGAGCATTCCCTTTTGCTGCACTGCTGTTGTGATCCTCTGTTCTAACAAGAACTTGAGGCTTTCATGATCAGTCTTGATCACAAATGGTCGAGGGCTCAAGTAATGTTTCCATTTACTTACAGCGAGGAGTATTGCAAGAAACTCTTTTTCATAAGTTGACAGTCCTCTATTCCTGGGGCTAATTGCCTTGCTTAAGTAAGCTAGTGGCCTCCCTTCTTGGGATAATACTGCTCCCATTCCAGTGTCACAAGCATCCACTTCCACAGTGAAAGGCTTGGTGAAATCTGGCATCGAAAGCACAGGGGCATTGGTCATGGCTTCCTTAAGTTCTTCAAAGGCTTTTTGAGCTTCACTATTCCACTTGTATGAGTCCTTCAGGAGTTCAGTAAGGGGTTTACTAATGCCCCCATACCCTTTAATGAACTTCCTATAATAACCAGTGAGACCAAGGAACCCTCTTAGCTCCTTAAGATTTGTAGGTCTAGGCCACTCCACCATAGCTGTGATTTTACTTGGGTCAGTAGCTACCCCTTGAGAAGAGATGATATGGCCCAAATATTCAACATGATTTTGTCCAAAAAAACACTTGCTCCTCTTAGCTAATAGCTGATTTGTTTCCAGTAGTTTAAGTACTGCCTCCAAGTGTCCAACATGATCTTCTAGACTCTTGCTGTAAACTAGTATATCATCAAAAAAAACAAGGACAAACCTTCTCAAGTGTGCTTGAAAGATATCATTCATTAGAGCTTGAAAGGTGGCTGGTGCATTGGTTAACCCAAAGGGCATCACCAAGAACTCATAGTGGCCTACATGTGTTCTAAAAGCTGTTTTTTCAATATCCTCCTCTCGCATTCTGATTTGATGGTAACCAGCCCTCAAATCAATCTTGGAATACCACTCAGATTCCCTAAGTTCATCAAGTAGATCATCGATTATGGGAATAGGGAATTTGTCCTTGATAGTTGCTCTGTTCAGTTGCCTAAAATCCATACACATCCTCCAGCTTCCATCCTTTTTTTTGACCAATAACACTGGGGAGGCATATGGACTATTGCTCTTGCGTATGAATTGGGAGTTAAGCAAGTCAGCTACCTGCTTTTCTACCTCATTTTTCTGCTCGTAGCTATGCCTATAGGGCCGGACATTAATAGGCTGAGCCCCTGGCTGCAGTGGGATTCGATGATCTTGCTCTCTCTTTGGAGGTAGTCCTCTGGGTTCTTGGAAGACATGTGAGTACTGATCCAATACTCTTTGGATTTGTGCTGGAACAGAATTTTCCTCCTTGACTGTGGGACTGATGGGTTGGCCTATGGCACAGCACTGTCCTTGTAACCCAGCCTTAACCCATTGTTTAGCCCCAATAGTTTTGAGTTTAGCTCCTTCAGTAATTCCCTCAACAGTTATCCCCTTTCCATCCTTATCAAAAGTAATCAGATTATTAGAATAGTCAAATGTCACCTTCCCATGCCTCCTCAACCAATCAATTCCCAAAATGATGCTGGAACCATCCAACCTTATAACCCTTAGGTCTGCCTGATAGACTTCTCCATGCATCTTCCACTGGAAACCTGTGCATTTCAATTTACAGAGTACTTTATGCCCATTGGCAACTGTGACTATTAGTGGAGTAGAGGCTGTGATATTAGCTTTCAATTGTTTTGCTACTTGGAAGTCGATGAAACTGTGAGTACTCCCTGTATCAATGAGTATCACCAAGGGTTTTCCTCCCACTTCACCTGAACCTTAATGGTTTCTTGTGGGACTTCTCCAGTGAGGGCATGTACTGATATTCCTATTTCATCCATTTCACCTAACTCCTCTTCTTTCTCTCCATCCTCTTCGAGTAATCTCAACTCATCAAACACCTCTTCCACTTCAGTTATTCCTTCCATCTGGTTCAGATTTTTCTCTTGACATTGGTGACCTTGATAGTATTTATCTCCACACTTAAAACACAACCCGGCAGCCCTCCTTTGCTCAATTACTTGTCGGCTCACTCCAGATTGCCAGGCTGAGCTTTTGGGCACAACTGCTTTACTGTCTTCAGTTCCCTTTTGAGCTAGCCTTTGATTATATCCTTTATATCCCTGATTGTTCTGTGGCTGTCTGTTGGGATTGCTGCTGTTGAACTTGTGCTTCCTCCACATAATTGCTATAGCTTGTTCATGTAGCTTCGACTGTTCATAGACTTCTTCCAATGAAGTGGGATTAGATAAGTCTATGAAGGGCACCAATTCCTCTTTGAGCCCACTAATATAACTCTGTATAAAGTGTTCTTCAGTCAAGGTAGGATTGAAGTATAGCATCCTAGCCCTTAATTCCTCAAATTTCTCCTGATAACTGTCTACACTTGAAGTCTGCTCTAATTTGTGGAATTCTCTCACTAGTTTCTTCATAGTGGAACCCCCAAATCTTCTGTGAACAGCCTCAGTCAGTTCAGTCCAATCTAGATCTGGTTTGTCCATCATATAGCCTTCCTTCCATCTGTGGGCTCTGCCAGTGAAGTGCATAGTAGCAATCTCCACCCACTGTTCTTCTGGTATTTGATATAATCTGAAGAATTGCTCACTCCTGCTGAGCCACTCCCTTGGTTCCTCCCCACTAAACAAGGGGTAATCCAACTTAGGATATGGAACATAATGATTTGATCTGGGATTGCCTGGTGGATTGTATGTCTCAGTTCCCATGTGGGGTGTGGGTAACACTCCTTTTCCTTTAGCATCTCTGGGTGGCATCCTGATGCTACTTCCAGGAATTTCTGAACCCTTCATCCTTCCTTCTCTGATCTGAAGGGAGGGCATAGGTTCTGTCTTCTGAGGGCATGCCTGAGATCCTAGCAACTTGAGCAGCTGCTCATGTCTCTGTTGCCCCTCTATTTGGATTCCTTCCAATTGTTGTGCAAGATCACCCCATCTCTGATTATTCTCTGCTCCAAACTGCTTTAGCTTATCATCCACCATATTTTGACAATCCGTGGTAAGTGTTAATAGCTTCTCCTCCATGGACCTCATCTGCTCACTTATTTCTCTGATTCTGGTGCCTTCGGCCATCTCATACAGGTATGGATCTTTCAATTTATAGGTGAATCTATTGCTTTTAGATTTCCCTATTTTGATGTGATACCCTACTGATATTTCTACCTTCTTACCAGATTCAAGCTAAGTCAACAGATATGCAGGTAATAAGATCGAGGACAGACTCAGTACCTCCAACAGAGATCCTTGTTGTTGACCATCAGTTGTGGGAAAAAACTGATCGGCGCTTGATATGTGATCTGATGCTTAGATGGATTGCCTCGATTGTTGCTCGATGGTTCGATTGATTGTTGCCTCGGTTGTTGCTCGATTGTGTGCTCGATTATTGCCTCGGTTGTTGCTCGATTGTATGCTTGATTGTTGCCTCGGTTGTTGCTCGATTGTCTGCTCGATTGTTGCCTCGGTTGTTGCTCGATTGTATGCTTGATTGTTCACGATCCCTGGGATCGGAACTGCTCTGATACCACTTTTGTAACACCCGGACGAGTTGCAGCCGATCGAGGATGGGGTTTCTCCAGAGATCGGGCACGGCAACGAGGATGATGGTTGATCTGGCGATCGATGATGAGATATTCTCTGAGATCTGATGCGAAGATGATGAATCGCAGCTGGGTTGTTCAAGGGATCGATCCAGGAATTGGATCGATCTCACCTTGAGAGGAAGAGTTGGGGAAATTGAGGTGAAGTTGGAGGAAGAGGAGAGAGAAAGAGGTAGTTGGAGGTAGTTGGAGATAGTTGAGAGAGAAAGGTAATTTGATTCAAATTTCACATACCTTCCACTTATTACAAGTGCCTATTTATATCATTTGTATAATAGGACTAGTTTGTGATTCTCGTAAGTTCGGGAACTTATGTTTAATAGCTAATTATGTAATCGGGCCACAATAGAGGAATCCAGTAGCTTCCTGGGCCGGCCCACCGTGCTCCTGATGCCAGCTTCTTCAATCGGATTATGGATGTTCGCCCGTCTGCCCGCTCGTTGTTGGGTGACGGAGCTCCGCCCTCCTCCGACCCGCGACCCGCTTCCAAGAAGGCTCTGGAGTCTGCAACCCTGTCATCTCCCACCTACCGCGGTCCTTTGCTTAACCCAACCACAGCATCAACCATCCGGGTTCTTCCTCCTTTCTTAACTACGTCTTCCCCCCTTCTTCCTCTATCGCTCCCCTTCCCTACTCTACTAGTCCCCTCCTGAGATCCCGATGTTACACACACCTTCCAGAAAGTGGTCGACAGAGCCACTACGGTGGAACGGGGTTTTGCGGTCACCCGCGCCAGAAGGGAGAACTCGACGCGACTGGAGGACCGGAAGCGGCAACACCAGAACTCGGGGGGAGGCTCTTGGAGTGGGGGCGGGGCCCCCAAACGGTGGAGACCACAGGCGGGGTCCCGGAGTGCGCCAGCTGGAGGGCAGAGGCCGGGGAATAGGCCTTGTGTCATATGCGGGGGAGGGCACATTCCGGGAGAGTGCCCCCAAAGAGGCGACCACTGCTTCAGGTGCGGCAAACGGGGGCACTTCCGCCGCAACTGCCCCTTAGGCGGGGGATCTGCGTCCTCTGCAGCTTCTACGCCCACGCCACAGCTCTCAGGGCGGGGGAAAGCTCCTATGGCGTCGACGTCTAGACCCCCTGCACCACGGCACGAGGAGGACAGGCGGCCACAACCAGGCGGGAGAGTCTTCTCAATGACCCGCCAAGAGGCAGATCCACCGGAGGACGCACTTGCAGGTACTACTTCCGTTTCAAATTCCCGTGCTAGAACTCTTTTCGACACCGGAGCAACACACTCTTTCATTTCCCGTGACTTCGTGTTTTTGTATGGTCTCGAGGAGACACCCCTCCAAAATTCCTTGACGGTGCAAACGGCGGGAGGGACCTTGGAGGCGGTCAGCGTTGTGACCGCCTGCCCGATTAAGCTAGGGCGGTTAACATGCCCTTGGGATTTGGTGGTAATCCCCCTGAAGGAGTACGACGTGGTGCTGGGCATGAACTGGCTCACGAGGTACCAGGCACTCATCGATTGCGACAAGCGACAGCTGCGTTTACAAGAACAGGGTTTCCCTGAGCATGTGTACATGATGGGCAAGAGCATCTCCTTCCCGGCGATTATCTCAGCGGCACGGGCCAGAAGACTGGTGGAGGGTGGTTGCGTGGCCTACTTAGTATCGGTGGATTTGGCTACCCGACCCCCGACGACGCTCGCCGATATCCCAGTGGTGAGGGACTTCCCCGACGTTTTTCCCACGGAACTGCCTGGGATGCCCCCTGAACGGGAGGTGGGGTTCCCTATCGAACTACTACCGGGCACGCAGCCTATTTCGAAGGCACCTTACCGAATGGCCTTCGCAGAACTAAAGGAGCTTAAAGCACAACTGGAAGACCTCTTGGATAAAGGGTTCATAAGACCGAGTGTGTCACCCTGGGGCGCGCCGGTACTCTTTGTGCGGAAGAAAGACGGAAGTCTACGTCTCTGCATCGATTACAGAGGAATAAACAAAGTCACAGTGAAGAATAAGTACCCCCTGCCCAGAATAGATGACCTCTTCGACCAGCTGAGAGGGGCGACGGTCTTCTCCAAAATCGATCTGCAATCGGGCTACCACCAACTCCGGGTTCGGGACAAGGACATCCCGAAGACTGCTTTCCGGACCCGGTATGGCCACTACGAGTTCACGGTTATGCCTTTCGGACTCACGAACGCCCCCGCAGTCTTCATGGATATGATGAACCGGATCTTCAGACCCTTCCTGGATCGGTTCGTGGTGGTTTTCATCGACGACATCCTGATTTATTCCACTACCGACGAGGAGCACGAGGACCATCTGCAAACGATCCTTCAAACTCTCAGAGAACAGGAGCTTTTCGCTAAACTCAAGAAGTGTGAGTTCTGGCTACGCGAAGTCGGCTTCCTAGGACATGTGATATCGGCGCGGGGAATCGCCGTGGATCCGAAGAAGGTGGAATCCGTGGTCGACTGGCAGCCGCCGACGACGGTGATAGAGGTCCGCAGTTTCCTAGGATTGGCAGGATATTACAGGCGTTTCGTAGAGGGTTTCGCGAAGATTGCTACCCCTTTAAATCGGTTAACCAGAAAAGGGGAGAAGTTCATATGGACGGCCAAATGCCAGGAGAGTTTTGAGGAACTCAAAAGGAGGTTAACCAGGGCACCAATTCTTGTGCTACCGACACCCGGAGAGGATTACGAAGTGTACTGCGACGCATCGAGGATCGGTCTGGGCGGTGTTCTGATGCAACAGGGGAAAGTGATTGCCTACGCGTCCAGGCAACTGAAGGACTACGAAAAGAACTACCCGATACACGACTTGGAGCTAGCCGCAGTAGTCTTCGTTTTAAAACTATGGAGGCACTATCTCTTTGGAGTCCACTGTAACGTCTTCTCGGATCATCAAAGTCTTAAGTACATCTTTACCCAAAAAGAATTAAACCTGCGGCAGAGGCGGTGGCTGGAGTTGTTGAAGGATTACGACTTGACGATAAAATACCATCCCGGAAAGGCAAACGTGGTGGCGGACGCCTTGAGCAGGAAAGGGCGCCAAGAAGGGGCGTCAAGGAGCGCGATAACGGAGCAGAACCACTTGATAGCGGAGTTCGCACGAATGCAGTTGGAGGTGGTGCCGACAGGCACGATTATGCAACTTCTAACCTTGGTGGTCAAGCCGACGTTACTTGAGAAGATCCGGGAGGGACAGTAGACCGACCCACACTTACAGCGCGTACGAGACAAATTTTCCCTGGACCAAGAGAGCGACTTTGCAGTGGAAGACGACGGCACCCTACGGTTCCGCAGACGGATCTGCGTGCCGGATTCGTCGGAGTTGAAGGAGGAAATTTTGACAGAGGCACACCGGGCCCCTTATGCGGCACATCCAGGGGGCACGAAGATGTACAGGGACCTCAAACAGATCTACTGGTGGCCCAAAATGAAGGGGGACGTCACCCGACACGTAGCTCATCGCCTAGTGTGCCAACAAATAAAGGCCGAACATCAGCGACCAGCAGGGAAGCTACAGCCTCTACCGGTGCCAGAGTGGAAGCGGGATCAGATCACCATGGACTTTGTCACGGGTTTCCCACGCTCACAACAGGGCCACGACGCAATTTGGGTCGTAGTCGACCGGTTAACCAAGTCAGCACACTTTCTGCCAATCCATACGACCTGGACCCGAGAACGGTTAGCCCAAGCTTATATCAGCGAGATCGTGAGATTACATGGAGTGCCGGCATCGATCACCTCGGACAGAGACACGCGCTTTGTCTCGAAGTTTTGGCAGAGCCTTCAGCGGGCCATGGGGACCAAACTACAGTTCAGCACAGCCTTCCACCCTCAGACGGACGGACAGTAGGAGCGTGTGATACAAACCCTCGAAGACCTGCTTCGCGCCTGTGTACTAGACTGAGGGATCGGGTGGTCACGCTACCTACCTCTCGTGGAATTCGCCTACAACAACAGCTACCAGGCCAGCATCCAGATGGCGCCCTACGAGGCCTTATATGGAAGGCGCTGTCGATCCCCGATTTGTTGGGACGATTTGGGAGAACGGAAATTCTTGGGACCCGATTTAGTGGAGGAGACGGAAGAGAAGGTACGCCTTATCCGACAGCGCCTGCTGACCGCCCAGAGTCGCCAGAAGAGCTACGCGGACCAAAGGCGCCGCGACCTGGAATTCCAAGTGGGAGAGCATGTTTTCTTGCGGGTCTCGCCGTCCAGAGGAGTTAAGCGGTTCGGGCTGAGGGGCAAGCTGAGCCCACGGTTCGTGGGGCCGTTTGAGATCTTGGAGCGAATCGGCCCGGTTGCTTACCGCCCTGCCCTACCACCAAACCTCGACCGAGTCCACGACGTCTTCCACGTCTCGATGCTCCGGAAGTATCTCTCCGACCCCTCACACATCCTAGATGCTTCTACACTCGAACTTAAGGAGGACCTAAGCTTCGAAGAAACCCCTGTGAGGATCCTGGCAAGAGAGACCAAATCGCTGCGAAACCGAGCTATCCCTTACGTGAAGGTACTCTGGAGCAACCATGAGGAGCGAGAAGCAACTTGGGAGCTGGAATCAAGAATGAGGGAGTGCTACCCCGACCTTTTCACCACCACCCGGGTTTGAGTTTCGAGGACGAAACTCGTTTTTAGAGGTGAGTGGTGTAATAACCGCGAGTTTATTTTCCTTTTTGGTCCTCCCTTTGAATTTTATTAAACCTTTTCGACTAAAGGGGTCTGGGGTGTGATTTATTTTTCCTTCGTTCTGGGCAGACCGTCGGGGCTCGCGGGTATTTTTGGATAATAAAGCTCGCGAAATGGAGACCGGCGGCGCGATCGGTTTTGGATTCCGACTCCGGAATCTCCCGAAATAAATTCCGGAAGTTTAGTACGGTTCAGGCGACTTCCACAAGTACCGAGGCAGACCGGACCCTGGTTCGCCCCCAAATCAACCTGTCGCTTTGCTTGAGGTTTGGGTTTTAACCACCCCATTTCACATTCGCCCAATCTTTTATTTTCCAATTTGGGTTTAGTCCGATTGTGCCAAAACAACTATTTAATTTTGGCGTTTGGGGATTAGGTTTTAGGAACCCCCCCTTCTTCTTCCTCTTACCCTAACGCACGATACCCCGAGCGCGGACAAGAGCGTTTTCCCCCAAACCCTCCTCTTCACGTGGATCGGCGTGGAGCACCGCGGCGGAACGATCGAGGAAGAGGAAAGACCACCGCACAACCTTTTTCCCCAGAACCGGGCACGCAAGAACGGACTATCCCTCCTTTCCCAACCATCGTCATCGTAACCGAGGTGAGACGGAGGTTTTACTGTTCTTAGTAAATTCTTGGTTTTCTTCTTGTTGTTGGCTTCCGGAAAAGGGGAGGGAGCACAGGCGACGAATTCTTCGGAATCCGGCGCATGTGCGAAACCCCCCCCCCCCCCCCCCAAGCGGGCGGCGTACCCGTGTGAGCCGCACGGGGCCAGGCACGCGCCCAGCCCCACGTGTGGGGGTGACCTGCACGGGGCCGGGCACGCGCCCAGCCCCACGTGCGGGGGTGTGACCCGCACGGGGCCGGGCACGCGCCCAGCCCTGCGTGCGGGGGTGACCCGCACGGGGCCGGGCACGCGCCCAGCCCCCGTGCGGGGATGACCGCACGGGGCCGGGCACGCGCCCAGCCCCCGTGCGGGGGTGACCGCACGGGGCCGGGTACGCACCCAGCCCCACGTGCGGGGGCGACCCGCACGGGGCCAGGCACGCACCCAGCCCCACGTGCGGGAGTAGACCCGCACGGGGCCGGGCGCGCGCCCCACCCCACGTGCGGGGGTGAACCCGCACGGGGCTGGGCACGCGCACAGCCCCGTGTACGGGCGGGGAGCCGCTCGGGACCGGGCGCCGAACCGGCGGGTCATGCCGCGGGACCGATCGGGGGAGGCGGTATGACCGTGATTTTTATTCGAGTCTTGGTGCTGACTTTTCCTTGCGGCAGGTGTGTGAGCCCGGGTGAGCGTGTCGGGACGCGAGGAAAGTCGAGCATTGATCGCTACAAGTGACAGGTGGGTTTTATTTACTTTGTCCTAGCCTCTAACTCTATCATGTTGGACGGGGTCTATTCTAAGTGTACTGGGGTTAAATAGTGATGGGTGATAGCTTATGCATGTTAGTGGGTTCTTCATAGTGTTTAGCGTCGGTCTCCGACGGTCGTTCTCCTTTTGATAACTATATGTTGGCGGGCCACCTTCGAGTGCACGTATTATTACCTTGATTTTGATTATACATGATAGTGGGTTACTTTTGATCGCATATGCTACGGTTTTGCTTTTGATTATACACTTTACCGCGTTACTCTTGTTATATATATTATGATGCTGACATGATGGTGGTTATGTTACTTGGCTCGAGGCTGCAACACGCGCACCCGCGGTTTGGCCACCGCAAAGGGTGCGCTTTTCCGGAAAAGTGGTCTATGACCCGTGTATACCCACGAGGTGACGTAGTGGGGCCCCTTATTAGTTGTGGGGTTGAGGCGCCGAGGGGCGAGCGGTGCGACCCGTCGGTTTAGTTGTCCGACGTGGTCAGGTTTCTGCAGGTACGGTATGGGCCGTCGGTTTAGTTGTCCGACGTGGCCGGGTATTACAGGATACAGGTGTACAGGTTGCCTTCCTCCCTTGAGAGGGTGGTTGCTCCGGTTGTCTTCACGGTTTGTTTTATTGTATTCTCCTGCTCTACTACTTTTACGTCACTGACTTCCCACTTCATGACAGGGTTCAGACGGGGGGAGACATAGGCGGTGGTGAGGACGGGTCAGGAGCAGCTGGGTCGCTGGGGACCCTGGACTGTATTTCCTTTTCTTTCTCGCATTTCATTTACATTGTAGTTATGTGAGAGGTTCTCGATACCCTCGTGGGGTCGGCGTGGATGTCGGTATGGGTTGCATTGAATTATCCTCTTATGCGTTACTCTCCCTTTTAAATTTTGTTGGCCATTCTAAAATGAAAAAGGCAAAAGCAAAAGAAAAGATTGCGAAAACTGTTTTTAAAATCGAAGTGTCGTGTGGGCACTGGTTTCAAAACCCTGTGGATTTATGGATTTCAAAAAGGGATCTCAAAACTTGGTGTCGGGTGGGCACCGTTTTCAAAACCTTGTGGTTTTATGCTGATTTCGAAATTCGCTTTCAAAACGTAAGCGCCGGGTAGGCACTCTTTTTAAAACTGTGGATTTATCCTTTCCAAACTGATCGGCCATACGTTTCAAATAAGTTAGAATGCTGGTTGTATGTTAATAATTGTTGTGATTGAATGGTTGTGTATGTTTGAACATGTACTGAATGCTACGCCGTGCACATACAGGGGAGACTCTGTCCGTTTGCAGAGTGATCCTGTATGTGTGGCGGGTCTGGGCATGCGCCGGGGAAGTGGGGTTCGCTTTTACAAAAAAAAATTTTACACGTCAAATGTTTGACTTTTATGAATCGTTTCCCCTAAAACAAAACCCCCGGGGCGTGACAGTGTGACAGGTTCCTCCAGGGGTGAGTGCTAGGGCGCCAGCGAGGCCGCATGAGAGACCTTTTGGCCCTTCGAGGCCACGAACATTGGTTATCTCTCTTATGTTCATTTTATTACTTGTAGTAGTTGTGTGTTATATTATTTTTGGGAATTGTTGTGGATGTTGGGATTATTACAGTACTCTGTGGATGCTTCTTTCGTTTACTATTGGATAGTTGGCCGTTTGCGAACAAAAAGGAAAAGAAAAGAAAACATTGCGAAAATAGTTTTGTAAAACCCGGGTGTCGTGTGGGCACCGTTTTCAAAACCCTGTGGATTTATGGATTTCGAAATGGTTTTGTAAAACTTGGGTGTCGTGTGGGCACCGCTTTCAAAACCCTGCGGTTTTATCCTTTCAAAAATAGTCGGCCTCTTTATTACTTATGGAAAATGGTTGTATGTATTTGACGATTGAACTAGTGTGGTTAAAGATATGATGATATGGACTTTGTAGTCAGGACGCCGTGCATATACAAAGGAGACTCTGCCCGTTTGCAGAGTGAATTTGTATATGCGGCGGGTCTGGGCACGCACCGGGAAAGATCAAAAAAAAATGCATGTAAATTTGGGAGCATCGGTGGCTATCCTTCCGCGCGTTTAAACCCCCGGGGCGTGACAGATTAAGATGGTATCAGAGAGAACTTTAACCACAGTAGTCGGAGTCCAACATCCACGGAACACAACACCCTAGCTACTAACTAATGAGATGAACATTGTATAGATGCGTAGAGCGCGAGTGGTCGGGGTGGGGGGGGGGGGGGGGGGGGGGGGGAATAGTTGAATCCCTATTCTCGTTAGTGTTTGGGGTGCTGCTTTAGCTGAGTCTAGAATTGACATGTGTTGTGCATGTGTACAGAACATGGCCAGAACTAGATCCTCTACTGAGGATGCAGGGGCGGACGCAGCAGCGTCGGCGACCGCGGAGAATCAGCTTCTGCGGCAGCAACTGCGGGAGATGGCGGGTCAATTGGCGAACCTCACAAACCATGTGCGCCAGTTGACGCAGCAGCAGCAGCCAGCTGCAACGGTGGTGGTCGCCCAGGGCCCTCCTCAGGGGCCAACTGCACCAGCGACGGGACCGCCGGTGACGGATGCCGAGACGAGGGCTGCCCCTACCCGGGCCACGGCAACCGAGGTACCATTAGTCCAACCAACGGTGCCAGAGGTAGCCCCTTCGACAGCAGCTGCGAGACCGACGCCGGGAACCACTGCCGGAGGTACTTCGGGGGAGACCGTGGTGACGCCTTCACCCGCTGTGGCCGCCGCTACCACGGGGGAAGGGTCTGTTCCGCTGACCGAGCGGGACCGCGTGCGAGCCAACCTTGCGGATTTCAGGAAGTACGATCCGCCGGTGTTCGAGGAGGAGACGACCGACCCCTGGGTCGTGAAAAAGTGGGTGGACACGATGGAGAAACTCTTCTAGGACTTGTTGATGGAGGAGTACGAGCGGGTTCCCCTGGCCGTCCACTTCCTCGAGGGGAACGCCCGCATGTGGTGGAAGACGGTACGCCCTGACTCCTCGAAGGGTACCGCCCTCCCATCATGGACCACTTTTAAGCAAGAGTTGTTCGGGGCGTTCTTCTCCAACAGCGTCAAGCGACAACTGGAGGATGATTTGAACCATATTAAGCAAGGGAACCGAACTGTCATGGAGTACCAGCAGGAGTTTGTGCGACTGGCGAACTGCGTCCCTTTTGTCATACGGGACGAGTCTCACAAAGCCCAGCTCTTCGTGGACGGGTTGCGCAGCGACATTTTCCAGGTGGTGCAAGCGGCGGACTTGCACACCTTCCAGAAGGTGGACGACAGGGCCACCATTGTGGAGCGCGGTTTCGCAGTTACGCGCGCGCGGGGAGGGGGCCCTACTCATCACGAGGATAGGAAGCGGTCTCAGCCGTACTTTGCGGGAGGCTCTTCCAGTGGGAGTCGGCCCCCTAAGCAGTGGAGATCACAGCAGAGGACCAGGAGCGCACCCTTGGGAGGACAAAGATCGGATGATAGGCCTTGCGTCATCTGCGGCGGGGCACACCGGGTGACGGAGTGCTCCAGGAGACAAGACCACTGCTTTCGTTGCGGCAAGCAGGGGCATTTCCGCTTCAATTGCCCCATGAACCAGGGATCGGCATCTTCAGCAGCTTCTACGCCTGCACCGCAGCACACGGGACGGGGGAAAGCCCCGATGGGATCGGCCTCTAGACTTCCAGCACCACGACCAAAAGGGGAAAGGCCACCACAACCAGGAGGCAAAGTTTATTCGATGACCCACCAGGAGGCGGACCCGCCAGAGGACGTTGTAGCAGGTATCACTTTAATTTCTGTTTACCGAGCTAGAACTCTTTTTGATACTGGAGCAACCCACTCTTTCATATCTTGCGACTTTGTACTTTCACATGGTTTTGAGGAGAGACATCTACAAAGTTTGTTGTCGGTCCAAACCGCGGGGGTGCCCTTGGAGGCCCGCAACCTTATACCTTCCTGCCCGATAAGGTTGGGGAGGCTTTCTTGCCCTTGGGATTTGGTGGTCATTCCATTAAAGGAGTACGATGTGGTACTTGGAATGGATTGGCTCACTAAGTATCAAGCGGTGATCGACTGCGAGAAGCAGCAGGTGCGACTACAGTACCTAGGGTTTCCAGAGAATGTGTACCTGGCATGCAAAAGCATCTCTTTTTCCACCATCATCCCGGCATCGCGAGCCAGAAGACTGATAGAAGGAGGGTGTGTGGCTTACTTGGCGTCGGTGGACCTGGCAACTCGGCCCTCTGCAACACTCTCCGACATTCCGATTGTGAAGGACTTCCCAGACGTTTTTCCCACTGAACTGCCAGGAATGCCCCCCGAGCGGGAGGTTGTGTTCCCGATCGAGCTTCTACCCGGCACGCGACCTATCACGAAGGCGCCCTACAAAATGGCCTTTGCGGAACTGAAGGAGCTTAAGGCACAACTCGAAGACCTTCTGGATAGAGGGTTCATCAGACCTAGCGTGTCACTCTGGGGCGCACCCGTATTGTTCCTGCGGAAGAAGGACGGAAGCCTGCGACTATGCATCGACTACAGGGAGATAAACAAGGTTACAGTAAAGAACAAGTATCCCTTACCCAGGATTGATGACCTCTTTGATCAGCTACGGGGAGCTACAGTTTTTTCAAAGATTTATTTACAGTCAGGCTACCACCAGCTCAGAGTTCGAGATGAGGATATTCCAAAGACGGCTTTCCGGACCCGATACGGCCACTACGAGTTTACAGTTATGCCGTTCGGGCTCACGAACGCCCCAGCGGTGTTTATGGATATGATGAACAGAATCTTCAGACCCTTCTTGGATCAGTTCGTAGTGGTCTTCATCGACGACATCCTGATCTACTCGCCCACCGATGAGGAACACGGGGAACACTTACGGATTATTCTGCAGACTCTCAGGGATCAGAAGTTGTTTGCTAAACTTAAGAAGTGCGAGTTTTGGCTTCGTGAGGTAGGCTTTTTGGGGCACATAATTTTAGCAACGGGAATCGCAATGGATCCCAAGAAGGTGGAGTCGGTGACCGACTGGCCCCAACCGACTACAGTCACGGAGGTCCGCAGCTTCCTGGGCCTAGCAGGATACTACAGACGCTTCGTAGAGGGCTTCTCGAAGATTGCGACCCCGCTAAACCGCCTGACCCGGAAGGGAGAGAAATTTATCTGGACGGCCCAATGCTAGGAGAGCTTTGAAGAACTTAAGGATAGGCTAACGAGGGCACCTGTACTTGCGCTACCGACACCTGGAGAGGACTACGAGGTTTACTGTGATGCATCGAGGATCAGATTGGGGGGTGTACTGATGCAACAGGGGAAGGTCATAGCCTATGCCTCAAGACAACTCAAGGAATATGAACGGAATTACCCGACGCATGATCTAGAGCTGGCCGCAGTCGTCTTCGTTCTGAAGCTTTGGAGGCACTACCTCTTTGGTGTTCACTGTAATGTGTTTTCAGACCACCAAAGCCTTAAATATCTTTTCACCCAGAAGGAGCTGAACCTGCGGCAGAGGCGGTGGTTAGAGTTGCTGAAGGACTACAACCTATCAATTCAATACCACCCCGGAAAAGCAAATATGGTAGCGGATGCTTTGAGTAGGAAGGGACAGATCGAGGGGACATCAGCAGGCACGATTACTCAGCAGGATAACTTGATAGCGGAGTTCTCGCGGTTAAGGTTGGAGGTGGTACCGGCGGGAACGGTCGCACGGCTAGTGTCTTTAATAGTCAAGCCTACCTTGTTCGAAAAGATCCGAGAAGGCCAAAGTACCGATTCACAGTTACAGCTTGTGCGGTAAGGATTTCCCCGGACCAGAAGGGGGACTTTTCGGTGGGGACAGATGGCACACTCCAGTTTTGAGGGCGGATTTGTGTGCCCGATTCGCCAGACTTGAAGAGGGAAATCTTGACAGAAGCGCACTGCGCTCCCTATGCGGCACACCCTAGGGGCACAAAAATGTACAGGGACCTCAAGCAGACCTTCTGGTGGCCGAAGCTGAAGGGGGAGGTGACACGGTTCGTAGCGCATTGTTTGATCTGTCAACAGATAAAGGCCGAACACCAGCGGCCGGCAGGGAAATTGCAACTACTACCTGTGCCAGAGTGGAAATGGGAGCGGATCACCATGGATTTTGTCACCGGGTTTCCGCGTTCGCAGCAGGGGCACGACACCATCTGGGTCGTCGTGGATCGGTTAACGAAATCAGCTCAATTCCTACCCATTCACACGACGTGGATGCGAGATCGGCTGGCTCATGTCTACATCAGCGAGATCGTGAGGTTGCACGGAGTACCGGCATCGATCACTTCAGACAGAGACACGGTTTGTCTCAAACTTTTGGCAGAGTCTACAACGGGCTTTGGGGACCAAACTGCACTTTAGCACAGCCTTTCACCCCCAGACGGATGGACAATCTGAACGGGTGATCCAGATCCTCGAGGACATGCATCGAGCCTGTGTACTTGATTTGGGGGACGGATGGTCACGCTACCTACCTCTCGTGGAGTTTGCCTACAACAACAGCTACCAGGCTAGCATCCATATGGCGTCGTACGAAGCTTTATATGGCCAACGCTGTCGGTCCCCGATCTGTTGGGACGACTTGGGGGAGCGAAAATTCTTGGGGCCGAACTTGGTAGAAGAGACCGAGGAAAAGGTGCGCCTTATCAGGCAGCGGTTGTTGACTGCCCAGAGTCGACAAAAGAGGTACGCAGACTAGAGACGCCGCGACTTGGAGTTTCAGGTGGGGGAGCATGTGCTACTAAGAGTCTCGCCATCCAATGGGATTAAGCGGTTCGGGCTGAGAGGCAAGTTGAGCCCACGGTATGAGGGGCCTTTTGAGATCTTGGAGCGCATCGGCCCGGTGGCCTATCGCCTAGCACTACCGCCAAATCTCGACCGGATACACGACGTGTTCCATGTTTCAATGCTCCGAAGATATCTCCCTGACCCATCGCGTGTACTCGACGTCACCGTAGTCGAGCTTAGAGAGGACCTGAGCTTTGAGGAAATACCAGTGCGGATTCTGGCACGGGAGGACAAAAAGTTGCGCAACCGGACGATTCTCTATGTGAAGGTGCTTTGGAGCAACCAGGAAGCACGTGAAGTGACTTGGGAACCGGAGTCGAAGATGAGGGAGTGCTACCCAGATCTATTCGTCGCGGACCAGGATTAAGTTTCGGGGACGAAACTTGCTTTTAGAGGTGAGTGATGTAATACCCGCCTTCTAAATTGGTAATTTTTTTTTTACTTTAATTCTTTAGTAGTCCGGCGGGGGCTAAAAGTTCGATTATTTCTGAGCTGACCGTCGGGGTTTGCGGGTATTTTTAGGTGCTAGAGCTCGCAAAACAGTGAACGGTGGCGCGATCGGATTCGAATTCCGACCCCGGAATCTCCCAAAAATAATTTTTGAAGTTCACGATCAGTTCGGACGCGCCAGGATCCGTGCTGGCGATCAGCACATTTTTCGAGGTAACCTGGACCCCTCATTTGAATTCCGATAAGTTATGTTGTGATCCGGGGACTTAGATTCTTTTTCTGCTTTCTTGTTCTCCTTCGTTGCGTTAGGGCAAACGCAGGTGCGATCAAAAAGAGGAAAAAAAATCCCCAATCCACATTCTCTCTCTTCAAGAAAGCGGCGTAGGGATCCAGGCGGAGCGACAGGGAGAGGGAAGGTGATTTTATTCCTTGGCTGCGGGTTCGATCGGGCGAAGGACGGACGATTCTCTCCTTCCTCCTCCTCGAGCGGAACGAAGGTGAGTTGTTTCGTTTTAGGGTTTTCTTGTTTCGCGTCGATTTGTTCGTCGTTTTTTTGGGGAAAACCGCCGCCGCCGCCACCGCAAATTTCCGACCGCCGCGCGGGGCTGCCCGCAGGCAGGCGCCGCGCGGGCTAGTGCCGCACGGGGCTGCGTGCAGGCAGCGCGCCGGGCGGCAGGGCGCCGGGCAGCAGGGCGCCGCGCGGGGCTGCCCGCAGGCAGGCGCCTCGCGGCAAGGCGCCGCGCGGGGCTGCGTGCAGGCAGCGCGCCGCACGGCAGGTTGCAGCGCGGGGCTGCCCGCAGGCAGGCGCCGCGCGGGCTGGCGCCGTGCGGGGCTGCCTACAGGCAGGGCGCCGCACGGCAGGGCGCCGCGCGGGGCTACCCGCAGGCAGGCGCCGCGCGGGCTGGTGCCGCGCGGGGCTGCCCGCAGGCAGGCGCAGCGCGGCAGGGCGCCGCGCGGGGCTGCCCGCAGGCAGCGCGCCGCGCGGGGCCGCCCGCAGACAGGCCGCGCCGCGTGGGTCGGGGCCGCGCGGGGCCGTCCGCAGGGAGTGTGCGCGCCGCACGGGTTGGTGCCGTGCGGGGAACTTCGCCGCGCGGGTTTAGCCTAGCCACCGTCAGGGTTCTAGGACCGCGTCGGTTTTTCCAGTTCTGAGTTGACTTTTAGTGTTTTCGGCATCTAGTCTTAGTATATTGATGTTTCTTCAGGGGGACGGGACGTTGTAGGTTCGGCAGGCACGCAGTTGCGGACGAGTTGAACGCCGGTCGTCACACACAAGGTGGCTACTCTTTCATTGTTGTTTGGGAAAGGGTATGAGTTATAGAAATTGCATGTTTGGGCAAAAGAAAGAATAAAATAATTACTTGTTTACGTGCTAACCCTGTTTAAGTTATTATCTGTATACTTGGTTACGAGGCTCGAGATTGCTACACGCACACCAGCGGTTTGGCCACCGCGAGGGTGTGCATTTCCGAAAAAGTGGTACGTTGACCCATGTACCCCACGTGTGGGTGACGTAATGGGGGCCCTCATGAGTGGGGGGTGTGAGCGGTGGTGCCGAGGCGGATGCTCGGTGTGGTGCCGAGGTGAGTGCTCGGTGTGGTTGCCGAGGTAGGTGCTCGGTGTGGTTGCCGGGGCAGGTGCCCGGTCTGGATTGTACACGGGGAGAGTTTTTACTGTCGATTGCACGATGAGGAGGGCGGTTGCTCTAGTTTTACTACGGTTTGCCTTATTTGTAGCCCTTATTGGTTTCGTACTTTATTTTCCTGGTCACTGACTTCCCATTGTGTGACAGGTTCCTCCAGGGGTGAGTGCTAGGGCGCCAGCGAGGCCGCACGAGAGACCACGGACATTGGTTATCTCTCTTATGTTCATTTTATTACTTGTAGTAGCTGTGTGTTATGTTATTTTTGGGAATTGTTGTGGATGTTGGGATTATTACAGTACTCTGTGGATGCTTCTTTCGTTTACTATTGGATAGTTGGCCGTTTGCGAACAAAAAGGAAAAGAAAAGAAAACATTGCGAAAATAGTTTTGTAAAACCAGGGTGTCATGTGGGTACCGTTTTCAAAACCCTGTGGATTTATGGATTTCGAAATGGTTTTGTAAAACTTCGGAGTCGTGTGGGCACCGCTTTCAAAACCCTGCGGTTTTATCCTTTCAAAAATAGTCGGCCTCTTTATTACTTATGGAAAATGGTTGTATGTATTTGACGATTGAACTAGTGTGGTTAAAGATATGATGATATGGACTTTGTAGTCAGGACGCCGTGCATATACAAAGGAGACTCTGCCCGTTTGCAGAGTGAATTTGTATATGCGGCGGGTCTGGGCACGCACCGGGGAAGATCAAAAAAAAAAAATGTATGTAAATTTGGGAGCATCGGTGGCTATCCTTCCGCGCGTTTAAACCCCCGGGGCGTGACAGATTAAGAGAGTTAAGCGTGCTAGAGCTAGAGTAGTTGTAGGATGGGTGACCCCCTGGGAAGTGGGGCGTCACTGTTGGTATCGGAGCCATTCACCAGCCGGAAATGTGAGATGAGTCTCGGCTGAGCCAGGGTTATATAGCGGGTAGAGCGAGGCTCCCCGGCTAATGACCGTTGTGAGTGGAGTGCAGCTCGTCACAATGTCGGCTAAGGCTAGCGAGACGAGTCTCACATCGCCTGGTGTTTGTGAGTGTGCTAGAGCCTGACGTGGACGTCAGGGCTTAAAGGGGGGAAGAATGTGACACCCCCGGAATTTGGGTTAGTCCTATATATAAATGATATAATATGACTAAATCTCTTAACCCGGCTATAGCATTTTGGATGGTAGCAAGATCCAAGAGGTTATGAGAGTTAAGCGTGCTAGATCTAGAGTAGTTCTAGGATGGGTGACCCCCTGGGAAGTGGGGCGTCACACCAAATATCAAGTATTTTCGAATCTTTGGGAGTCGCTGTTACATTTTACGTGATCGTGAAAATCTTGGAAAATTCGACTCTCGAAATGACGAAGGAATTTTCATGGGTTATTCTACAAACAGTAGAGCATATCGGGTAGAATCCTTTAATGTTAAAGTAGATGAAGCTTTTCATTTTTCATCTGATAAATCTACCCCTGATATGTCTCTTGATGATGATACTCCTGCAAAAGATATTGCATCTTCTCATGATAATTCTTCCGATAATGTTGATGCATCTTATGGTTCTTCTAGTTTATCTGATGTGCAGGAATCATCACACATACCTCCGAGCACTCCATTACCTCAAACGCTACGTATCTCCAAGGACCATCTAGAGCCAAATATCATTGGAGATCCACAAGAATGAGTCAGGACTCGGAGACAGCTGGTTTGTGGAGTTGCGTGCTACGTCTCCATGTTGGAACCAAAGAATGTCGATGAGGCTCTTCAAGATGATTATTGGATTAAAGCAATGCAAGAAGAGCTCCATCAATTTGAAAGAAACAAAGTATGGAAACTAACGAAGCCTCCGAAGCAACAAAACATAATTGGTACAAAGTGGATTTTCAAGAACAAGAAAAACGAAGATGGTACCGTCATTCGGAACAAAGCACGCCTAGTTGCTCAGGGCTATTCACAAGTTGAAAGTATAGACTTTGATGAGACGTTCGCCCCGGTAGCTCGTCTCGAGTCAATTCGTATCCTTTTCGCAATTGCTTGTCATTTCAAAATTAAACTTTTTCAAATGGACGTTAAGAGCGCCTTTTTAAATGGTTTTCTAAATGAGGAAGTTTATGTGGCTCAACCGAAAGGTTTCATTGATCATAAACTACCCAACCATGTGTTTCGACTGAAAAATGCTCTTTACGGTCTAAAACAAGCACCGCGAGCATGGTACGAAAGGTTAACAAAGCACCTTTTGAAAAAGGGCTACACTCGAGGGGGAGCGGATCGGACACTCTTTGTGAAGCATTTTCAGGATAACTTTATTGTAGCACAAATTTATGTGGACGACATTGTATTTGGAGCTACAAGGAATAATGATGCTTCAAAATTCGCTGAAACAATGGAAAGCGAATTTGAGATGTCCCTGATGGGTGAGCTAACATATTTTCTTAGATTGCAAGTAAAACAAAGTGAAGATGGCATGCATTTATGTCAATCCAAGTATGCAAAGGAGTTGGTCAAGAAATTCGGATTAGAAAACTCTTATGACTTTCCGACTCCAATGGAAACTAGCAATAAGGGATTAGGAAGTGAATCTCTCGGTGAAAGTGTAGACGAAAAGCTTTATCGCAGCATGATTGGAAGTCTACTCTATCTCACGGCTAGTCGCTCGGATATATCCTTCAGTGTTGGGATTTGCGCGAGATATCAATCTGCACCGAAGGAAGTTCACCTGAAAGCGGTGAAAATGATCATCCGGTACGTCAAAGGTGTTACGGAATTTGAGTTGGCGTAGTTTCGTGAAAGGTTCAAGTCTTGAAGATTGAAGGTGAAGAAGGTTGGATCATTTAACTCAATCTCAAGAAAGAAGAATTCAAAAGGATCAGGTATGTTTAACTAAAGATTTTTGGTGATCCGAATACTTCTTGTAGTGTAGAAACACCTGGAAGAATTTTTAACTGCATAAAAATCAAAAACTGGTGTTCGGACATGTTCAGGATCCGGATCAGAGCCAGCAGTCCGGATCCCGAAGGTTGTTGTTTCATACATTACTTCAATCCGGATCGCAGCATCTCACGATCCGGATCCCGAACGTTGAGTTTTCTGAATTGTATGAACGATCCGGATCAGGCATTCCGATCCGGATCCCGAACGATTGTTTTTCTGGAAACCGTCTTTCTTGCTACTGCAATCCGGATCGCCCAAATCCGATCCGGATCGCCGTCCGTTAAAATTCCAAAAATGTTAGGTTTTTGATTCTTATCTCCTTCCTAGGGTTTCTAACCTATAAATAGACCCTATGATTCATTTTTCTAGGGCAAGCCGATAATCCAAAAAGTCGTCATCTTTTATACGGCCTAGATCCACATATAGAGAAGAAAGGAAATCATTAGAGAATACTCTATGTTTCTTCATCTATATTGATTAGTTTGATTCTAGGTTTTCATACTCACATCTTGAGTTGAATCAAACTAATGAATACTTAGATGGTATTTCCGATCTATCTTTGATCTAAGTATTCGGCGGATCATCACCACCCAAAAACAACGATTTACCCCAAAATCGGCGCGTGGATTCGCGTGTCCTTGTGGATTCAAGGTTCAACCGCTCTCGTGGATTCAGAGCGAGGCACGTTCGTGGATTCGAAGGGTGGTACTGGGTGAAGACCGTGGATTCGGTCGGACGTCGTGGATTCGACGTTGGACGCCGTGGATTCGGCGTTGGGCGCAGATCGTGGATTCGAGAAGCGTCGTGGAGCGAGCGGAGAAGATCCTCTAGGAGCGTATGGAAAAGGTTGAGTCGTAAGTGTGTACGGTAAATCACCTTGTACGTGTTTTAATTCTAGTGGATTTCGCCGTGTTATCGGTCCCGTGGTTTTTTACTCCGGTTTGGAGTTTTTCCACGTAAAAATCTTGCGTGTTATTTTTATTTCCGCATTGGTTTTTTTATCGCAACGATTTTTGAGTGTATATACGTTTACACCTATTCACCCCCCTCTAGGTGTTTCTTCCCCTATTTAGATCTATATTACATATAACCCAACAAGTGGTATCAGAGAAGGAATAGGGTTGTAAACAATGGTTGAAGGTGGAAACATCAATCGACCCCCTTTCTTTGATGGAACAAATTATGCGTACTGGAAAGTATGGATGAAAGCCTTTTTAATTTCCATCGACGAAAGGGTGTGGCAATCAATTGAATTAGGATGGACTAATCCAACTGAAATTATCTCTGATGTTCGCACCTTAAAACCTAGGTCAAAATGGACCAAGGAAGAGTTAGATTCATCTTCTTACAATGGCAAAGGAGTTAATGCTATTTTTAATGCCTTATCTCAAACTGAATTCTCTCGCGTCTCGGCATGTGAGACTGCGAAAGAAATCTGGGATGTTCTTCAGGTTACACATGAGGGAACTAACCTCGTGAAGATTCAGAAACTGCAAATGCTTACGAGCAAGTTTGACTCTATCTGTGACACCCCGGAATTTGGATTAGTCCTCTATATAAATGATATAATAGGACTAAAATCTCTAATCCGGCTATAGCATTTTGGATGGTAGCAAGATCCAAGCGGAACATGAGAGTTAAGCGTGCTAGAGCTAGAGTAGTTCTAGGATGGGTGACCCCCTGGGAAGTGGGGCGTCACAGTTGGTATCAGAGACATTCACCAGCCGGAAATGTGAGATGAGTCTCGGCTGAGCCAGGGTTATATAGCGGGTAGAGTGAGGCTCCCCGGCTAATGACCGTTGTGAGTGGAGTGCAGCTCCTCACAAGGTCGGCTAAGGCTAGCGAGACGAGTCTCACATCGCCTGGTGCTTGTGAGTGTGCTTGAGCCTGACGTGGACGTCAGGGCTTAAAGGGGGGAAGAATGTGACACCCCGGAATTTGGATTAGTCCTCTATATAAATGATATAATAGGACTAAAATCTCTAACCCGGCTATAGCATTTTGGATGGTAGCAAGATCCAAGAGGAACATGAGAGTTAAGCGTGCTAGAGCTAGAGTAGTTCTAGGATGGGTGACCCCCTGGGAAGTGGGGCGTCACACTATCTTGATGGCAGAAAATGAATCTTTCACGGACTACTATACACGATTGCAAGACATCATAAACTCATGTGCTAACCTGGGAGAGAAGATTCCAGAATTTAAGGTTGTAAGAAAGATCTTAAGAACTCTTCCTGAACGATTTCGCCCAAAGGTTACAGCCATTGAAACTATTAAACACCCGGACGAAATGCGTGTAGAAGAATTAGTTGGTTCATTACAAACATATGAAATGACATTTACTACTAACAATTCTTCTGGAAAAGCATCCTCTTCTAAATCTTCAGGTTATGCGTTGAAAACAACTAAGGAAGAAGACGCGGATACATCCTCCTCAGACGATGACGAGAATCTTTCTATGGAGGAATTTGAGAAGCAGCTCGCTCTCTTGACAAGGAAGTTTCGCCGCAACTTTCGAAGGGGTAATTCAAGTAAATCTCCATCCTTCGGAAAGTCGAACAAAGGCAAGGGTACTTCAAGTTACAAGTCAAGAAAGCAAGAGAACTTCTCAAAGGATAAGAAAAGTTCAGAGGGACAACTACAATGCTTCAAATGTCGAGGCTAAGGCCAGATTGCAACGGAGTGTCCCAACAAGTATCCGGCAAAGAAGAAGGCGATGCAAGTCGTCACTTGGGATGACAACTCAACGTCAAATGAGTCGTCTTCAAGTGATGAAGAAAAGAGCACCACGGCATTCCACGCGTCCATATCTTCACCCTTCATGTGCTTTATGGCAAGTACGTCCGAGTCATTGTCCAACTCCACTGTTGAAAGATTGCAACGGACAACGAATCGGATAATTCGGAAGGTGAAATTTTGCTCTAGCCTACCACAGACCTTTACGGGATTCAAAGAAACCGGCTAAGCAAAACAAGGGGTTGAGAGGGAGATTGCAGGATCTCGAAGAAGAAGTAAAAAGGGTAACTTCTCTCTCGACCGATCTTGAAGTGGAAAGGGATAATCTGATAAAAGCAAATGTTTCCCTTCAAGAGTCCAATGAGCAACTCGAGAAGAATTATATAGATATGGTGAACAAAGGGAATTACTTCTTGAAGCTCTACGGCGAGGCCCGACGGGAAAAATTGGAAATGACAGAGACCATTTTCCAACTCAAGGATGACTTACAGCAATTTTCTTCTGGAAGGAGTAAGTTGGATAAACTTCTTGGTCTTGGTCAAACAAACAAGTTCGGCCTCGGATACAATCGAACTGAAGACAATTTTAGTTCGGTTGGGACAGTTTTCGTGCCCCAGTCGGTATCTCCTCCTCCGACACCGAAACTAACGACAAGCAACGACAACAAGCCTACTTCATCCTCCTCGGGATCGTCAAGTACTAAGGTATGTTTTCGTTGTAATTTTGCAAGGCACATTGAAAGAAATTGCAAGATTGGAGCTCAAGGATCAAATCAACCACATCTTGCAACTGCTACCAATAAGTTCACTCCCCAGAATTCAAAGAAGGATTTTTCAAAAGAAAAGAACATTGGTAGTACTTCAAACAAGACGATGACAAAAGAAAAAGATCAATCATACAAGACGTCTTCATCAAGGAAAATTTCTCAACCATTGCCAACATACTCCAAAACTCAAAAGGTTTGGGTATGCAAAGGTGAAATCCTTCCTTGTCTTTAATCGTTCTACGATTAAATGTTGTGTAGTTTATGTAGACTATTTTTCTTTCTTTTGGCCAACTCGTCAACCATCTTTGGGAGGTAAATGGTATATTTTCTTGATGATTGATGATTTCTCTCGATATTCTTGGGTAGCATTTTTAAAAGAGAAAGCTGATACTTTTGATTCTTTTCACGAGATTTCCCTTCGTATTATGATTGAAAAGAATGAAAAGATCATTCGTGTTAGAAGTGATAGAGGTGGAGAATTCGTTAACTCTAAATTCATTGACTTTTGCACTTCAAACGGTATTAAGCATGAATTCTCTGCACCCTATACACCTCAACAGAATGGTGTTGTCGAGCGCAAAAACAGGGTTGTTCAAGAGATGGCACGTGTTATGCTACACAGCCGGAATTTACCGCTACATTTTTGGGCTGAAGCTGTGAACACTGCAATCTATGTAATTAATCGAGTTTATTTGCGCCCGGGAACGTTAAATACACCATATGAACTATGGTGTGGTAGAAAACCCAACATCAAATATTTTCGCATCTTCGGGAGTCGGTGTTACATTTTACGTGACCGTGAAAATCTTGGAAAGTTTGACTCTCGAAGTGACGAAGGGATATTCTTGGGGTATTCTACAAATAGTAGAGCATATCGAGTATTTAACTTGGAATCTAAGACGATCGTAGAATCTATAAATGTTAAAGTAGATGAAGCTTTTCACTTTGGATCTGGAAAATCTACCCTCGATATCTCTCTAGATGATGATTCACCTGCCATTGCATCTTCTCATAATAATACTTCCAATATTAATGATGCATCTAATGGTTCTTCAAGTTTATCTGATGTGCAGGAATCATCTCATATACCTCCGAGTACTCCGTTTCAACAAACGCTACGAATCTCCAAGGATCATCCGGAATCGAATATTATTGGAGATCCACAAGAAGGAGTTAGAACTCGGAGGCAGTTGGTTTGTGGATTCGCTTGCTACGTATCTTTAATCGAACCAAAGAACATAGATGAAGCTCTTCAGGATGACTACTGGATTAAAGCAATGCAGGAAGAGCTCCATCAATTTGAGCGAAACAAAGTCTGGGAATTAACGAAGCCTCCAAAGCAACATAATGTGATAGGTACCAAATGGATTTTCAAGAACAAGAAAAATGAGGATGGTACTATCATCAGGAACAAGGCACGATTAGTTGCTCAAGGCTACTCTCAAGTAGAATGTGGTGAACCCGGATCTTTGCAGGGCTTCTACAGTGTGACCAGCAGCTTCTGGAAGCCTACGTGGCATGTCGGCGGTGTTCGCGCGCCAATTTGGACACAAGAGATGGACTCGGGGCTTAAAATGGATCTCGTAGGTAATCGGGGGACCCCATCGGATGTTTAGAAGAGTTTACGCGTGGAGTGGATATCAAATTTAGGCTCGGCGCGGAATTCGGATTAAAATACCTTTCCGGGAGCCTCCGGCAAATTATAGGATTGGAATTTGGCAAAATGGACGCCGGATTTGGAATCAGCGCGCGAAAACGGTCAAGATGGGCTAATTACTTACTGTTTTTGAGCTTGCGGGTACTGTTCATGCCGGAACAGTATTTCCGGCGATCGCCGGCGGCGGCCGGCGGCGGCGGGCAGCGTCGGCGGGCGGCGGCGCAGCCTCGGGCAGGCGTTTGGCGGCCGCGGGCAGGCGGCTGAGGGCGCGGGCAGGCGGCTGAGCGCGCGGGCAGGCGCGCGGTCCACCGCGGAGGTCGTGCACCGGGGGCGGGCCACGTGGCGCTCTCCGGTTGGCCGGTTCAGCGGGCGCGGTCCACTGAAATTGGGCCCGGGTGCACGGTAGACCGGGTTGGACACGTGGCGTGAGGTGATTGGTTCGGTGTTGTGCTCCCGGTCCACGCAACAGGTGGAGTGGGTGACCGGGGCAGGTGGCCGTACGGCGGGGCAGGTGGCCGTACGGCCCGGGTCAGCCGCGACGTGCGCGGTCCCACGGCGCGACGTGCGTGTTGCACGGGTTGCCGGGCCACGTGTCGCGTCGCCATTTGCGGGCGCAGGTGCACCGGTGCAGTGGGGCCCGGGGAGTAGTGGACTGGGCTTGTGTGGTGGACCGGGCCGCACTGTGCGCGCCCGAACTTGGCGGGCCGGGCCGCACTGTGCGCGCCCGAATTCGGGCGGACCGGACCGGGCGCCCGAAAGTTTGGGACACAATGGGAATTTTTCCAATTGTTTCCTCAGCCTATAAATAGGCAGCCCGAGCCCTCTTCTTTGGCTCTTTTCTCTCAGCCCACGCACCATCTGCCCGAGCACCTTGAAGAAGACTTGTTCAACTCTTAATTCTTGATCTTCCTGCCATGTTCTACGATTTAGGAGCACGCATCCCGAGGTTCTGGATTTTACCGGTGCGGCGCGATGTTGCTTTCTAGTGTTCTTCTTCGGCGCAGCGGCAGTGTTTTGGCTCCCCTGGGCTACCCCGAGATCATTTTGCAGTGATTCTTGTGCCGACAGACTCCTAAGAGGTAGGGCTTCATCTTTCGTATTGATCGTGCTTTCCTGTTTCGAGTTTTTGGCACGGATCCCGAGGCAACACTGTGACCCTTTTTCTGTTTGGCTTTGTGGGACAGCATCGAGGTGTTTGGCCGTATCTTTGCGCACAAGCGTCAGCCGGAAACGAGCTTATACAACTTTTTCATCTACAGATCGCATGGAACGCGTTCGTATTTTTCTTAGATTTTTCCTGAGATTTCATCAGAGGTGAAAATTACTGTTTTCTCAGTGAACAGTGTACAGTTTTAATACAGATTTTTGTATGAGTGTACCACCTTGTCGAATTTATATCTTGGCTTACCGAACTCAGATTTGGGCGTGCAAGCTACCGTTGCGAAGCTATCGACGCGAGGATCGCGGTGATATTTTTCTGGGAATTTTCTGGGCTCTTGCTGCAGGTGAAATTAAGCATTTTTGGGACTGTTGTTGTATGTGTGTGTGAGAGCAGATTTTGGAATGTATGTGTAATAGTGGACTTTGTGTTGTGCCAGGAGAGTTACGGGTGTGCTGAACTTATTGGAGCAAGGGATTAGAGTTATCTGGTGTTTTCAGCTGTTGGGCTTTGGACAGTCAGCTTTTCAGGTGGGTGCTTTGTTTCCGAGAACCGGTGGACGGTTCTCTAACTCTATATGTTAGAATTGCATGCAGGTGTAGGGTACAATACCTGGGATTGATTGGTAAGCTTAACAATGTTGATTTATGGGAATTGCAAGTTAATTATTCATATTATGACAATGGTATTAATCAGACATTTATGTTGATGATTAGTGGAAGCTACCTAAGGCAAGGTTACCCCATATGATTAATTATCATGCCATGTTAGCATATAACCCTTTTCTGAGGCTGGTTTATATACAATGGGATAGGATTATGTAGTTATGTGCAGGTTCTACCTCCAAGGAGTGATTATGGATCGAAAATCATGGACAGGTATGGTCATGCTAATTCTGGCATGAGGTTTATTTTCCTTATTCTTCTTGAGGACAAATGCATGCTTGTATGGACATCATGTGTATGGACATATAGTTAGGCCATCTTTTACTGCTGCACTACATATTGGACCTTGACTTAGGAGAAACCATGTTATTCCTTTCTCCTTCTTGTTAGGTCAGGCGGTCTGTGTTGCTCGGGTGCGAGCAGGGGTCTGGGGTAGTGTAGCAGGGACATTGGTGACAGGGACGGGTTGTGCGGATTGCGGCTAGCAGGGTTTTGGCGGTGACCGCGGACTTTGGGGCGGTTGACCCGGAGGTCGGTTATTGTACTTTGGTTATGGACGGCAGGGTATTGCGGCAACCGCGGATATTGGGCGGTTGACCGGATATTTATTGATGTATCAGATTGGGTATTAGACTTTCCTCTAGTGGATGGAGTTTCCACTTATCATTTACTGTATATCCGTTTAGGGATCGGGTTTCCCTTTAGTGGACGAGTTTTTCCACTTTGATCAGAAGTCGTGATCCAGTCCTGCTATACAGTGATACTCGACACAGAGATACTTGTGATACTGATGACAGAGTTACTTTACTCGTGTGGGTCGCTCCCCTCGAGTGCCACTCCGGATGTGTGGCGACTGGACGATCGATGCAGTCGGTTACTTACTTTTGTGTGCGATCGGACGTTCGATGCCGATCTGTTACTTACTTTGGGATGCGACCGTAACCGGTCCGAAGTCGGTCTGTATCCCGCGATTGAGATCTAGAGTTCGACAGCAGAGCAGGCGGTACCAGTGATTACTGGTCTATCGATTGGGTTTATTCAGGCAGATACTTTTTGTTACACTCGTGCCTGGGGGACCGAGTGGAGTCTAGTAGCTGTGTTTAGACTAGTGCTAGTATTGTTGGGAACCGTTCGGGTTTGACGGTGGTCCCGTGGTCGTTGTGAGTTCTTTGACCATTGTGTGAGAGGTTGAGCATCTTGAGTCTTTCCGTTCTGAGAGAGAGAGGGCATGGATTGACTATAGCCTGCATGAGCCACTACTCGATAGCGAGTTAGTCCGTTTGGACGCCCTACGTAATTCCTGCCCGTCAGCGGGAGGTGGTTGTAGGTGGGCGCAGGTTAGACTGGACCCGATGTGGCAGTCAGCTCGATTGGGTCGATTGAGCACCTCGTGTGCGAGTGTTGCATATCTTCATCAGAGTTTCCCCATTTGAGCATTTGATAGAGGCATGGTAGCTGTAGAGTGTTTCCAGCTTCTTCTTTCAGTTTTACTGCATCGTTATCTTTTGCCTCTAGTAGTCTTGGTGGGCAGATCGTCGGGCCTAGTGGCGATTGTCACGCCCCGGGGTCGAAACTGCGACCCGGCTCGCCACAGATCCGCCACCTATGCCAAACCTGCATAGGTGAAGCGTCCTACCTGCAAGAAAAGTACTACAGCTAAACAGATATCAGAGCTATAAATAAAAATCTGCTGTATAACTAAATCAATCACTGTACAACTGGAAATAACACAACAATGTCCGTCTCCCAAAAATGATAATCATGCAGAATCCTCATATACAAACTCAGAACTCAACCGGGAGGTATCTCCAATAAATACATCAGTGTACAGGCTCTCAATACATAAACAATCCTCACTACAACAGTCTCTCAAAGGAGAAAATAAAATAACTAATCTACTGAAGCTCTCCTCTGAAGGGGTACCGCTACACTCCAACGACGGGTAGGGAACTAGCTCGCGACTCCCTCGCCTCGGTCAGAAGGATCAGCAACAGGAACAACAGGAACTGGAGTAGAAGTTCCTGTGGGAAAAGACACCACGACGGGTGTGAGAACTACGTCCCAAGTAGTTCTCAGTGGGTGCCGCCAACAAGCCCGACGGTCTGCCCACTAAGTCCACTAGAGGCATAAAGTAAAAAGCAGTGCTGTAAGGAAAGCTGGGAAAAGTAAACTCTACAGCTACTATGCCTCTATCTAGATGCTCAAAGAGTGGGACAGAAAGAACATGATGCCACAACTAACTCTCATCTCTGATCACTCATCTGAATGACTGAACTGACTGCCTCCTCGGTCCAGTCAAGCCTGTGCCAACATACTGCCGTTACGTCCCTGAGGAGCGGACTTACGTAGGATCTACTGCCGTTACGTCCCGGAGGAGCGGACTTACGTAGGATCTACTGCCGTTACGTCCCGGAGGAGCGGACTTACGTAGGGCGTCCATGACTGCCAACACCAGCACAGCCAGAGGGACAAATGCAACGACAAGTCGCGATAGAAAAGCTCAATCTCACGCCGGTATAACAACCCGTCTCGCCTACTCCGGAGTGGCACTCGAGGGGAGCGACCCGCTCGAGTAAAAGTAACCCATCTCAAGTATCTCTGTAAAGTATCTCTGTCAAGCTCAAATGTGGCTCATGCAGGCTATGATCCACGATCAAACAGATCGGTAACTCCAAGCTCAAAGCACAACTCAGTCGGAAAAAGAACCTCGACTCGAACAGGAATAGCCCAACACACTCTCACAGCTATGTCGGAGAACCCTCAACGACTCAATCTGATAAATGCACGACCATGGCTGAGTCGGGAAACCTCCACGACTCGATCTGCCAGAACCCCAAGATCCTCAAGGCTAAGTGGGAAAACCACCTCCACCACTAAATCAGAGAAACAACCTCTAGATCACACTCTGCCAACTCATGGCACCAAGTCGCATCCACTGCGAGAAACTGTCTCAACAGGCCAAACAGGCCAAACGTCGCATCTACTGCGAACAACTGCCTCAACAGGCCGACATCGCATCCACTGCGAACAGCTGACTCAACAGGCCAAACAGGCCGAACATCTCAGCCACTGACCCATGAAGGGTCCGGGAACACCGAAAGACTAGAACCTACAACCCAAATCAAACAAGACAGGCTCTAGGCATAGCCTCTCGTTGTTCTCGTCCCAAGAAAAGGCAGACCTTAGAACCCAGACCACTCGAATCATCTCGGTGGTTAATTTATAGGAAAAACTGTGACATTTCTTACTGAAGCCATCTGATCTGTAAGAAATCCATATTTAATGATTTTTAGTTCTGCTTAGGAAAACAGTTGAAACCAAGTTTTATATCTAAGCCTCGAAGGGCTAATGCCTTCGTCCAATCAAACAGGAACAGACTCAGGCGACCCTACGATGCTTGGAAGAAAATATTTGGTTGACAAAAATCATATGTGTGTCCAAAAAGGTTCTGGGTTTAAGGTTCTGCTAACACTGATCTACCGCTGCCACTAGCACAGCGGCGACAGATAAAACAAGAAAAATAAAACATCTCGGGACCGCCGTCTACCCAAACGGCTCCCGCTACAGATGAACAACCAACTACATCTACCAGACGCCACTCTGCTCCCAAGCACGAGTGTAACATGCATCCCACACTAAAAGATAACTCCTGACCACTCGGCCCACTACCCGGGCGAGGAAGAACACTATGTCCAGGAAAGATAGAAGTGTGGATGTCTAAAGCAGAAATAACCCTAGCCCAAGTGAGGGTTTTCTACCAGTCTGGTTACACATGCAATCATATGACAGGGGTGCTAGGTCAATTTCCAAGATAACAATAATCAACAGCTTGTAGGGAAGCAATAATACATGATGATCTATCAACATCAGGAACATCAATTCCTATAATCTAGCATGCTATATAAAACACATCTATAACATGCAAGTCCCTACACAGATAGAATTAATGCACAGTCCATAGGTCGTGAAGACAAGGCCACCCACCAGAAAATGCTAACTGTCCGGAGTTCCACAGCTGAAAACACCAGAAGCAACAACCTCCACTAATCCTCAACCCAACGGGTTCACAAACATCCGCAAATACTCCTGGGTACAACAAAAGGTCCAAGGTTACACTTTATCCACAAAATAACCAAGTACAAAAATCTGCAGAAGACAGTCCTGAAGATCTGAAATTCCCACCTGCAGAAAGTGCCCTGAAAATCCGATAAAATATCACCGCGAGCGTCTCGTCGAGACCTTCGAAACGGGTACCTGCACGCCCAAATCCGAGCCCCGTAGGCCAAGTTACAAATTCCACAGTACAGGTGCGCAAACACTCACAACCACACAACTGTAAACTCAAACACAGATAAAAGGGAATAGTATACCTTCGGGCAAGCCTCAGAAAAATCCCGGAAAAATACAATGATAATCCTTGCGACGAGTAGATCCAAAAAGTGTATAGGCTCGTCTCGATCCGACACTCGGTTGCGGAGATAAAATTCCGGCAAGCCTCCGCTGTCCAGAAATCCACCAGCAAAACAGTGGCTTAGAAATGCCTCGTAAACCGTGCCAAGAACTCAGAATCAATCAAGGTGATCAACACGGAAATCGAAGGCGTACCTCTCGTGAACGCGGTGCCGCAAAAATCGTCTCAAAGTTCCATCGGGGTAGCTCAGGGGGTCTCCCACACTGAAAGGCGACGGTAGAAGCCAAAATCCAAGAAACGTCGCAGTGCGCCGCGTCGCAGAAAGCGCGGATCTCGAGGCCTCCAAAAATTCTGTAAATCCATCACAAGGTGGAGCACAAGGTGAGGAACATTTCCTCTTAAAAACTCTGCCTGAGAAGAGCTCGGCAAAACCTTCAAAACGCAGGCCAAAGGGGGCTATTTATAGCCCCAACTCAACAATCCTGAAATACCCATTTTGTCCCAACTTCGGGCGCCCGAAACTTCCGGGCTGCTACAGTGACCCAAAATGTACCCAAAACCAGCTGCGCCCGAATCGCCCCTGGAGTGACACGTGTCCCCCGAACAGGCAACAGCGAGCGCGGCCAACCGCGTCGCGCCACGTGTCCTCCAGCTCTGCCGCCGAACGCGGAGTCAACTCCTCGGGATTCGCGCCCACGTGCGCCCGGCCGCGCCCACGCGCGCGCCCACGTGCGCGGCCGCGCCGCCACGGCCCCGTGTCGGGCCGCGACCCGAGGCACCAGCTGCCAGCTGCGTGGACCGCGCGCTCGTGTGCACCAGCCAATGCCATCACGCCACGTGTCCCGCTCCGGTCCACCGTGCACCCGCGCCATCCCGTGGACCGCGCCCACTGCGCCCGCCACCGGGAGGTCGCCACGTGGCCAGCGCCCGGGTGCACGCCTCCGCGTTGGACCGCGCACCTCCGCCGCCGCCAGCCGCCGCGCTCGCCGCCCGCCGCGCCGCCGCCTGGCGCCTCTCCGGCAGCCGGAACAGTACCCAAGACCTCGACCCCCGAAAAAATCCGTGCCGGGTCATCCGAGATCCCGAAAAATACAAGTAAATAGTCCATTTTGATCGTTTTCACCCGCGGTCGCGCTGAATCCAATCCGCTGTCCGATGGCCAAATTCCACTTCTAAAATTTTCTCAACAAATTCCGGGAATCAAACTTGATCCGTTTTTTCATGCCGGTCCAAATCTTTGGTCCAATAT
>CM055063.1:39769676-39796173 GCA_029204045.2 Tillandsia leiboldiana | reverse complement strand
TATGAAAGTTGAAGAGTATTTGATTCAACTAGCTCTCTAAGAAAATGATATCTAAGTTCCATATGTTTTGTTCTAGAGTGCAACACAGGGTTTTTTGAAATGTTAATTGCACTTGTGTTGTCACAAAGAATTGTTACCGAAGATGCTGAAATGCGGAAGTCGCTCAATACGCTTTTCATCCAATGAGTTGAGTTGAGCAACTTCCAGCTGAAATGTATTCCGCTTCGGCAGTCGAGAGTGCTATGCAATTCTGCTTTTTACTATGCCATGCAACAAGACAATGGCCAAGATAGAAGCATGCAACCACTACGTGCTTTTCCGATCATCCACTGATCCTGCCCAATCGGCATCTGAGTATCCAACAATATCCAGACTTGTTCCCATAGGATACCAAATTCCGAATTAATTGATCCTTGGATATACCGGATGATCCGTTTCAACCGCTTTCAGGTGAACCTCCTTTGGTGCTGATTGATATCTCGCGCAAATCCCAACACCAAAAGATATATCCGGGCGACTAGCCGTGAGGTAAAGTAGACTTCCAATCATACTTCTATACAGTTTCTCGTCTACATTCTCACTATGTGATTCACTTCCAAGTCCCTTGTGGCTAGTTCCCATTGGAGTTGGAAAATCTTTACAATTTTCTAGATCGAACTTTTTGACCAACTCCATTGCATACTTGGATTGACTCAAGTGAATACCTTCATCATTTTGTTTAATTTGCAATCCAAGAAAATAAGTCAATTCGCCCATCATGGACATCTCAAATTTGCTTTCCATGGGCTCACGCGAATTTAGAAGCATCATTATCTCTTGTTGCGCCAAATACTATTGTCATCGACATATATTTGTGCTACAATGAAATTGTTTTGATAATGCTTCACAAAGAGAGTCCTGTCAGCTCCCCCTCGAGTATAGCCCTTCTCCAAAAGGTGCTTTGTCAACCTTTCGTACCATGCTCGCGGTGCTTGTTTCAGACCGTAAAGAGCCTTTTTCAAACGAAAAACATGGTTAGGTTGTTTATGATCTACAAAACCTTTCGGTTGAGCCACATAGACTTCCTCATTTAAAAACCCATTTAGAAATGCGCTCTTAACGTCCATTTGAAATAATTTGATTTTAAAATGACAAGCAATAGCAAACAGTATACGAATGGACTCGAGTCTAGCTACAGGGGCGAATGTTTCGTCAAAGTCTATACCTTCTACTTGAGAGTAGCCTTGAGCAACTAATCGTGCCTTGTTCCTGATGATAGTACCATCCTCATTTTTCTTGTTCTTGAAGATCCATTTGTACCTATCACATTTGTTGCTGTGGAGGCTTCGTTAATTCCCAGACTTTGTTTCGCTCAAATTGATGGAGCTCTTCCTGCATTGCTTTAATCCAGTAGTCATCCTGAAGAGCTTCATCTATGTTCTTTGGTTCGATTAAAGATACGTAGCAAGCGAATCCACAAACCAACTGCCTCCGAGTTCTGACTCCTTCTGTGGATCATCCAATAATATTCGATTCGGATGATCCTTGGAGATTCGAACGTTTGTTGAAACGGAGTACTCGAGATACATGAGATGATTCCTGCACATCAGATAAACTTAGAGAGCCATTAGATGCAATCATTAATATTGGAAGTATTATCATGAGAAGATGCACTAGCAGGAGAATCCATCATCTAGAGAGATATCGAGGGTAGATTTCCAATCCAAAAGTGAAAACCTTCATCTACATTTAACACTTTATAGATTCTACGATGTCTCCTAGATTCCATGTCAACACCGTCGATCTGCTCTAGCTATTAGTAGAAGAATAACCACCAAGAAAGATCCCTGCCATTTCCACTTCGATGAGTCGAAACTTGTCCAAGATTTCTCACGGTCACGGTAAAAGGTAACATCCGACTCCGGAGAAGATACGAAAAGTATTGATGTTGGGTTTTCTACCGACACCATAGCTCATATGGTGTATTAGAAAAGTTCCTAGGGCGCAAGAACCTCTACTTAATGACATAGACAGCGGTGTTCACAGCTTCAGCCCAAAAAATGTAGCGGTAAATTCCGGCTATGAAGCATCACACGCGACATCTCTTGAACAACCCTGTTCTTGCGCTCGACAACACCATTCTGTTGAGGTGTATAGGGTGCAAAGAATTCATGCTTAATACCGTTTGAAGTACAAAAGTCAATGAATTTTGAATTAATGAATTCTCCACCTCTATCACTTCTAACACGAATGAGCTTTTCATTCTTTTCAATCATAATACGAAGGCAAATCTCGTGAAAAGAATCAAAAGTATCAGCTTTCTCTTTTAAAAATGCTACCCAAGATACCGAGAGAAATCATCAACCATAAAAAAATATACCATTTACCTCCCAAAGATGGTTGACGGGTCGGCCCCATTAAGTCCATGTGCAAAAGTTCCAAGGGCCGTTTTGTACCAACGTGGTTCAAGTTCTTGTGTGCAGTCCTAGACTGTTTTCCCTTTTGGCAACCACCACACACAACGTTTTGTTTAAATAAAAGTTTTGGAACCCCCTTGACCACGTCCTTGTTTGAAATTCTAGTAAGTTCCTTAAAATTTAGGTGACCTAGCCTTTCATGCCAAAGAGTTTCATTATTCAAAGTGGCTAAGTTACAATTTTCAGAAAATTTATTAGGAACAACATAACAATTGTTTTCAGATCTAACCCCTTTTAAAAAGAAGACATGGTCCTTATCAGTTTCAACGCATTCAACAGATGAAAAGTTAACTGAAAAACCATTGTCGCAAAGTTGACTTATGCTTATGAGGTTAGTCTTAAGGCCATCAACAAATAAGACGTTTTTCAAAATCGGGCCATCTGGAATAGCTACCGTCCCTTTTCCAACAATTTGGAAGATCGACCGTCTCCGAAACAACAAGTCCTCCGGAGATTTTTCTCAAGATTTTGAAACTATTTTTGTCACCGGTCATGTGACGGGAACAACCGCTATCCAGATACCAAGACGAACTATCATTGCATGCAAGGAAACATTGGTAACAAGACAAGGGTAAATTTCACCTTTGCGCACCCAAAACCCTTTTGGAGTGCGTCGGTAATGGTCGTGAGGTTATTCTCCTAGGTGAAGGCGTCTTGTCAGATCGATTGCCGCTCCTTGATGATGTCGTCTTGCGCGGTGAACTACCAAGGCTCTTTTCTTTTGAAAGGTTTGCTTTGATTTCCGGGGAGGCGCCTTTTTGGTAGTCGTTGCAAGAGGTGATTGAGGTGAGCGTTTGACTCCCGTCTTGCAATTTCTTCTTATGTGCCCTGAAACACCACAACGAAAACATACCTTAGATCTTGACGATCCCAAAAGAGGATGAAGTAGGTTTGTTGTCGTTGTTTGTCTTGAATTCCGGTGTCCGGAGGAGGAGATACCGACTGAGGCACAAAAACTGTCCCACTCGAACTTGGACTGTTTCCAGTTTGAGTGTATCCGAGGCCGAACCGATTTGATTGACCAAGACCAAGAGTCTATCCAACTTACTCCTTCCTGAAGAGAATCGCTGTAAGTCATCCTTGAGTTGGAAAATGGTCTTTGTCATTTCCAGGTTATCCTGTCGAGCCTCGTTGTAGAGCTTTGAGAAGTGATTCGCGTTATCCACCAGATTTGTATGTTCCTTCTCAAGTTGCTCATTGGACTCTTGAAGGGAAACATTTGCTTTTATCAGGTTTTCCCTTTCCACTTCAAGAGCGTTTGAGAGAGAAGTCGCTCTTTTTGCTTCTTCTTCGAGATCATGCACTCTCCCTCTCAAACTCTTGTTTTGCTTAGCCACTTTCTTTGAATCCCTCAAAAGTCTGTGGTAGGCTAGAGCAAAATCTTCACCTTCCGAATCATCCGATTCATTGTCCGTTGCATTCTTTTCAACAGTGGAGTTGGACAACGACTCGGATGTACTTGCCATAAAGCACATGAAGGGTGAAGATACAGACGCGTGGAAATGCAGTGGAGCTCTTTTCTTCATCACTCGAAGACGACTCATTTGACGTTGAGTTGTCATCCCAAGTGACGACTTGCATCGCCTTCTTCTTTGCCGGATACTTGTTAGGACACTCCGTTGCAATGTGGCCGTAGCCTCGACATTTGAAGCATTGTAGTTGTCCTTCTGAACTTTTCTATCCTTTGAGAAGTTCTCTTGCTTTCTTGGCTTGTAACTTGAAGTACCCTTGCCTTTGTTCGACTTTCCGAAGGATGGAGATTTGCTTGAATTACCCCTTCGAAAGTTGCGGCGAAACTTCCTTGTCAAGAGAGCGAGCTGCTTCCCAAATTCCTCCATAGAAAGGTTCTCGTCATTGTCTGAGGAGGATGTATCCGCGTCTTCTACCTTAGTTGTTTTCAACGCATAACCTGAAGACTTAGAAGTGGATGCCTTTCCAGAAGAATTGTTAGTAGTAAATGTCATTTCATAAGTTTGTAATGAACCAACTAATTCTTCTACTCGTATTTCGTCCGGGTGTTTAATAGTTTCAATGGCAGTAACCTTTGGGCGAAATCGTTCAGGAAGAGTTCTTAAGATCTTTCTTACAATCTTAAATTCTGGAATCTTCTCTCCCAGGTTAGCACATGAGTTTACGATATCTTGCAATCGTGTATAGTAGTCCGTGAAAGATTCATTTTCTGCCATCAAGATAGAGTCAAACTTGCTCGTAAGCATTTGCAGTTTCTGAATCTTCACGAGGTTAGTTTCCCTCATGTGTAACCTGAAGAACATCCCAGATTTCTTTCGCAGTCTCACATGCTGAGACGCGAGAGAATTCAGTTGAGATAAGGCATTAGAAATAGCATTAATTCCCTTGCCATTGTAAGAAGATGAATCTAACTCTTCCTTGGTCCATTTCGACCTAGGTTTTAAGGTGTGAACATCACCAATAAATTCAGTTGGATTAGACCATCCTAATTCAATTGATTGCCGCACCCGTTCGTCGATGGAAATTAAAAAGGCTTTCATCCGCACTTTCCAGTACGCATAATTTGTTCCATCGAAGAACGGGGGTCGGTTGATGTTTCCACCTTCAACCATTGTTTACAACCCTATTCCCGCTCTGATACCACTTGTTGGGTTATATGTAATAAGGATATAAATAGGGGAAAAAACACCTAGAGGGGGGTGAATAGGTGTAAACGTATAAACACTCAAAAATCATTGCGATAAAAACCCAATGCGGAAATAAAAATAATACGCAAGATTTTTTACGTGGAAAACTCCATCACCGGAGTAAAAAACCACGGGACCGATAACACGGCAAAAATCCACTAGAATTAAAACACGTACAAGGTGATTTACCGTACACACTTACGACTCAACCTTTTCCATACGCTCCTAGAGGATCTTCTCCGCTCACTCCACGACGCTTCTCGAATCCACGATCTGCGCCCAACGCCGAATCCACGGCGTCCAACGTCGAATCCACGACGTCCGACCGAATCCACGGTCTTCACCCAATAGCACCCTTCGAATCCACGAACGTGCCTCGCTCCGAATCCATGAGAGCGGTTGAACCTTGAATCCACAAGGACACGCGAATCCACGCGCCGATTTTTGGGGTAAATCGTTGTTTTTGGTGGTGATGATCCGCCGAATACTTAGATCAAAGATAGATCGGAAATACCATCTAAGTATTCATTAGTTTGATTCAACTCAAGATGTGAGTATGAAAACCTAGAATCAAACTAATCAATATAGATGAAGAAACATAGAGTATTCTCTAATGATTTCCTTTCTTCTCTATATGTGGATCTAGAGCCGTATAAGCCGTATAAGATGATATATGAAAATGACGGCTATTTGGATTTTCGGCCCTTTTTGGATTAACCCTAGAAAAAGAGTCATAGGGTCTATTTATAGGTTAGAAACCCTAGGAAGGAGATAAGAATCAAAAACCTAACATTTCTGGAAATTTTACGGACGGCGATCCGGATCGGATTAGCTGTGATCCGGATCGTCGTAACGAGTCAGGCAATTCCAGAAAAACGAAGGTTCGGGATCCGGATCGAAGTGCTTGATCCGGATCGTTCATACAGTTCACCAAACATCAACGTTCGGGATCCGGATTGCGAAGCCTGATCCGGATCGTTCAAGAAGATGGTAAACTCAGTGTTCGGGATCCGGATCAAGAGAGGCTACGATCCGGATTGAACTGGTGTATGAACGAACCACTTTCGGGATCCGGATCGAACAACCTGATCCTGATCCTGAACATGTTCCAAGTCCAGTTTTTGATTTTTATGCAATGAAAGATTCTTCCAAGTGTTTCTACACTACAAGAAGTATTCGGATCACACAAAATCTTTAGTTAAACATACCTGATCCTTTTGAATTCTTCTTTCTTGAGATTGAGTTAAATGATCCAACTTTCTTCATCTTCAATCTTCAAGACTTGAGACTTTCACGAAACTACGCCAAACCAAATTCCGTAACATCATTTATTTCAGAAAACCATTCGATCTGAGAGAAATCCATCTTATTAATGATTTTTAGTCTTTTTAGGAAAACCGTTTTGAAATCAAGTTTTACGCCCAAACCTCGAAGGGCTAATGCCCTCGTCCTATCACACAAGAACAGACTCAGGCAACCTTGCGAGGCTTGGAAGAAACATTGGCTGACCAAAATCATGTATTCATCCAAAAAGGTTCTGGGTTCAAGGTCCTGCTAACACACGTGCACCACGATCACAACCTGGTGGTGACGAGAAGAACAGCGGAAAGGAAAACCCCCGGGACCACCGTTTATCTGAAACGGTTCCCCAAAACACTAACACTGGCCTAACCCAGCCACCAGACCCCACTCGGCCCCCCCGGGCCCGAGTGCAACACCCGTCCCACAACACTCTGACCACTCAGCCCACTACCCGGGCGAGGAAACTCTAAGTCCCGAAGGATATGAAAAGTGCGGGATGTCTAAAGCATAAAGGAACCTAGCCCAAATCAAGGTTCTCTAGTAGGTCTGGTCAAACACATGCACATATGACGGGGGTGCTAGATAAGTTCCAAGAAAATACTTAAACTAGCATGCAATCCTATCATAATAGAATTAGAAGGAAGTCCGTAGACTTGGAGAGAAAACCAACCCACCTTAGAAAGCCACCAATTGCTCGTCGACACTTGCAATTGGCTCAGCGGGCTTACCTGGCCTCCAAGGGGTCCGCACGCAACACGAAGCCCGATGCCAGAATCCGCACGCGAATCGGAGCACGCAGCGACCAACCACACGACCGCGCGCCCCGCGGAAACTAAAAACCGCACCGCAAGCTGCCAGAAGCGAAGAAATCGCAAAATCAATCAAAACGGTCAAAACCGGGCATCCGTCGGCGAAAAACAGCCTCCGCCAGCGAAAACCAGCGCCCGGTGGCGAAAACCAGCACGCGGCGGCGAAAAACAGCTCCGTCGGCGAAAACCAACGCCCGACGGCGAAAAACAGGACGCGGCGGCGAAAAACAGCTCCGTCGGCGAAAACCAGCGCCCGACGGCGAAAAACAGCACGCGGCGGCGAAAAACAGCTCCGTCGGCGAAAACCAGCGCCCGATGGTGAAAAATAGCACGCGGCGGCGAAAAACAGCTCCGTCGGCGAAAACCAGCTCCCGACGGTGAAAAACAGCACGCGGCGGCGAAAAACAGCTCCGTCGGCGAAAACCCGCGCCCGACGGTGAAAAATAGCACGCGGCGGTGAAAAACAGCTCCGTCGGCGAAAACCAGCGCCCGACGGCGAAAAACCGCTCAAAAATCAGCTTGCGAAAATCCTGCGAAAACCGCTTGCGAAATCTGCCGGCGAAAACTGCGAAAAACGGCTCCGTCGGCGAAAAACTGCGCCCGACGGCGAAAAACAGCGCGCGGCGGCGAAAAACTGCTCCGTCGGCGAAAACCAGTGCCCGACGGCGAAATACAGCTCGCGGCGGCGAAAAACAGCGGCCGACGGCGACCAACGGGCTCCGACGGCGAAAAAACGGCGGTGGCACGCAACCCGAGGTGTCGCCCGCCGTCCGGGAGCACGCCGAGCGTCCACCAGCCCTGCCGCGCGACGAGGGAGGCCCGCCGCGCGGCGCCAAGCCAAACCGCGCGGCGCAGGGGCTGCTGCGCGGCGCTGCAGCGCGTCGCGCAGTGCCCCAGCGGCGCTGCGCGCGGCGCCCAGCGGCGCCGCGCGCGCCCGCGCGCAGCCCGCCGCGCGCGCGCGGCCGCTGCGCGCAGCAGCGCGCGCCCGCGCGCCGCCCGCCGCGCGCGCGCGGCCGCTGCGCGCAGCAGCGCGCGCCCGCGCGCCCGCGCAGGCCCGCGCGCGGCCCTGCTGCGCGCGGCCATGCCGCGCGCACCTGCGCGCGGCCAAGCAGCGCCGCGTGCACCCGCGCGCGGCCCTGCCGCGCGCGGCCAAGCAGCGCCGCGTGCACCTGCGCGCGGCCCTGCCGCGCGCGGCCATGCCGCTCGCACCTGCGCGCGGCCAAGCAGCGCCGCGCGCACCTGCGCGCGGCCCTGCCGCGCGCTGCCGGGCAGCGCCGCGTGCAGCACTTTGCTGCACGCGGCGCCGCGCCCAGCGGCACCCCGCCGCAGGGTGCTGCCAACAGCAGCACCCTGGCGCCGCGCGTGCGCCGCTGCGCGCCCGCGCGGCCGCCGGCGACGGCAAAACCAATAATTTTATAAAAAACCCCAATAATCCGAAAAATCCCAAAAATCCGATTTTAGCATTTTAAAAGCCAATTAAAAATTCCTCAAAGCTCAAAAACTCCAAAAAACTGCATAAACCTCCGAAAAACCCAAAAATCAGAATTTTGCTTACCTCGTTGCCGCTCGCTGCACGCCCACGAGCTCCACGCGGCCTCCAACGGCGAGTCCAAGACCAAAATCAGCTAAAAACTCTTTTTCTTTCTTCTTCTTCTTCTTTTCCTCTCTTTTCTTTTCTTTCTTTCTCTTTTTTCCTTTCTTTCTCTTTTCCTTTCTTTCTCTGCTGCAGAGGGAGGGAGAGGTGGAGGCTTTATATAAAGCAAAAAGCTTTATTAATTAATTAGTTAATTAATTAATTCCAAAAACTCCAACTCCAACTCACTTTTTGCCTTCGAGCTCTCCGCCGCTGCCCGGAACCTCCCGAACTCCGCTGTAAATCGAAAATACACGCGCTCACAGCTTTTTCTCTTCAAAAAGCTCATCCGTTGAGGCGGGGTGCTCAAATCAATTACCGGCTCCAAAATTGCCAGTTCCAACTCACTTTTTGCCTCCGGGTCCTCCGCGTCAGTCCGGAACCTCCCGAACCTCGCTGTAAATCAAAAGTACACGTGTCCACAGCTTTTTCTCCTCAACAAGCTTATCCGTTGAGTCGGGGTGCTCAAATCAATTACCGGCTCCAAAAATGCCAGTTCCGACTCACTTTTTGCCTCCGGGTCCTCCGCGTCAGTCCGGAACCTCCCGAACCTCGCTGTAAATCAAAAGTACACGTGTCCACAGCTTTTTCTCCTCAAAAAGCTTATCCGTTGAGTCGGGGTGCTCAAATCAATTACCGGCTCCAAAATTGCCAGTTCCGACTCACTTTTTGCCTCCGGGTCCTCCGCGTCAGTCCGGAACCTCCCGAACCTCGCTGTAAATCAAAAGTACACGTGTTCCAAGTGTTCCTGAATTCCCAGCACTCCACGGTGAAGTCTGAAATTCCCAATCTCACCCTCAAACGGCCTACAAGGCCCAGAAAAACCCCGAATCGAGCTGGAGCTTCCGCGTTGATCCGAATCAACCCGGCATCAACTGAAAACTCAGATACAACATGCTCAAGGCAACTCTCTGCTCCAAGTCATCTGTGTGGTCGGCGCGCTATCCAAAGCCCCGGTACTCTACAATGTGTCCCAACAAGTGTACCTCGCGGAGCCAGAACTTACCCCTTTTGAGTTTGGCATACACTTTCTGGTACCGGAGGGTGTGGAGGATCACTCGCAAGTGTTCCTCGCGCTCTTTGTTTGTGTGAGCGTAGATCGGGATGTCATTTAAAAAGACTACTACAACCTGGTCTAAGAAAGGTTCCATGATCCTGTTCATCTCTTTCATGAACACCGCTGGAGCGACAATGAGTCCACCCGGTATAACCGTAAACTCGTAATGACCTTACCGAGTTCGAAGAACTATTTCGGTATGTCATCTCTCCGGACTCTAACCTGGCGATAGCCGGACAGCAGATCAATCTTTGAAGACGTCGTCGGTCCTGGTAGTTGGTCGAATCGGTCCTCCATCCGAGGCAAGGGTATTGTCCTTTACTATGACCTTATCCATTCCCTGATTGTCGATGTATAATCGTAGTCTCCCGTCCTTCTTCCGTACGAATAGAACGGGTGTGCCCCACGATGGCATGCTCAGTTTCTCGCAATCGACTAGCACCTGTTACTCGGTAAGCCCATCCCTTCCGAGTATCCCCTCGAATTCTCTTAGCAGTGACACCACTAAGTCACGAGTGTCGGATCGTGGGCGCTAACCATCAACCCCAAAAGCTCGAGCTTTTAGAGGTACGCAACCGATTCACTTAAAGCGTACATACACAGCGCCACAGACCTCGACCGGACTCAACCCACCTGGTCGTTGGGTCTATTGTTGGGCCTCTTGCCGTTAGGTCTATTGTGGACCGCAGCCCACTCAACTTATTGGGCTCACCCAATTCAACTTACTAGTCCCCTGGGCCTATTGTCTCAAGGCAGGAAGTTGGACCTATTTGACCTATAAATAAATGGCCAACACCAAAGACAACTAAGTCTTCGCATCCTTATTGGGCAGGAAGGTACAAAGTATTTACTTCTAAGGTTTCTCCTGGGGTCAAGACCAACATTACTCTTCGTAAGGGGTCTTTCCTGCTACTACTTCCCTCGGGTAGTGCGTCCTTTGTCGTGTCGTCGCATAAGACCTCTCACCCGTGTCGCGATTCCGAAGAATTGTTCCCGGGTTCAGGGCAGTTAAAACGGAACTGTCCCAGTTTGTCATATTAGAAGCAATGGTCGTGCTTCCTGAAACGAATAATTTCCCCCGGGGTGCTCCTCTGTAGATGATGTAAGGCCGGTCCTTGCTAGAAAATCCCCCTCCGAAGAAGGGCTGGGGTCGTTTCTTGTCCTTGTTGTACTCCGAGTCCTCTCGTCGGGCGCGCGTCACCACGAATCTGCGCTCCACTAGGGTGGCCCTATCCACCACTTTCTGGAAGGTGTGAAGTTCCACCGCTTGCACAACTTCAAAAATATTGCTCCGCAATCCGTCTACGAAGATGCGGGCTTTGTGAGCTTCATCCCTTATAACAAAGGAAACACAATTGGCCAACCTTACATATTCTTGTCGATACTCCATGACGTATCGATTCCCTTGTCTGATGTGTTTCAGGTTCCTTGCGGTGTCTTCGGATACTGGGGTGGTCGGCTCCCGTTGGGAAAGTCATTCCCGGGTTATGGCTGAGGTCGTTTCGGCCCCCGGCAGGCTCATGATTCTTCTGCCGGGTGCGTGGAACGGCCAATTCCCGCCCCATCATAGTGATCCTGTCGATCACTTCTCGGTAAGCGGGTAAACCCACCGTCGGAATTACCCGAATTGTGTCGCTATGTAGACCATCCTTGTGAAGGCGAGCCGTGTGGGGTTCGTATTTCCTAACAAAAAGGGAAAGCACTAAGCCATGTCGCGTAATCCGTTGTTGGAGTAGCCGATTCTCCACTGTTGCCGGAACCGTCGTATCCTCTTCTGCTCCATCGATTGAAGAGCGGTTTCGGGCCATTAACCGTGCATACAAAGAAACCAAGTTAGTTCTAGACTTAATTGGTCTAGCCCCTTGACCTACGAACACTGGGACTCTATCACTTTTTCCCCGCGCTCACTCTCGTACTTTACACACCTATGCTTTGGTTATCAACTTGGTTAGTCACTCGTGATAATACATTCTGTGGATGTTGGTCACTGGCCACAGTGGTTAAAGTCGTTTTCTCTGATACCATATAATCTGTCACGCCCCGGAGGTTCTAGAAGAGCGGAAAACATATCCATTTTGTTTTCTTAAATGAACCTCGCCTCCGGTGCGCACCAGACCCGCCACATATACAAATTCACTCCCCAAACGGGCGGAGCCGCCTTTGTATATGCACGGCGTTCCGAATACGACAAACACTTTAACCATGCAAACAATGACCGACTATGAGGAGAGACTATACTTAACCATACAGTCACATTTATCATATTGAAACTACACCATAAACCCATAGGTTTGAAAATCGGTGCCCACTCGACACCCAGTTTTTTCAAAACGTTTTCGCAAACTCTTTGAGCGGCCATTAACTTGAAAGGATAAATCCACGGGTTTTAAAATCGGTGCCCACACGGCACCTGCTTTGAAAACACTTTTGAAACCAGGTTTGCATTTGAAAACAAGCCGCAATTACACATCCTAACATTCACAGATAAGAGAAGATAATTCTACACGGATTCCTCATTCCAACATCCACAAGTACCCAAGCACAAGTAATCGCATCTAGACTAACCAAGCACAATAAAAGATAACCATAACTGTAGAGTTTAATAGCCTCAAGGGCTAGGGTCCTCTAACTGTTGCCTCACCGTCGTCCCGGTTCCCATCCCTGCTCGGACCTGTCACAGTGTGGGTAGTCAGTGACTGATAAAGTAGATATAAACAGTAAATGCAATAACTGAAAAGACAAACCGATACACCGGAGCATTTACTTCCCCCTCATGTACCGCTAAATTCCTGTCACAAAACCAGCTGGGCCCCAACCCCAGAATACCGTAACATGCTGGGCTCCAACCCCAGAATACCGTAACATGCTGGGCTCCAACCCCAGAATACCGTAACAAACTGGGCCCCAACCCCAGAATACCGTAACAAACTAGGCCCCAACCCCAGAATGCCGTACTCATTTTCTTGGTGCCTCCAACCCCTCCACTGCCCAAGTAGCAGTCGCCTCTCCTTGAGGGGTCCCCACTAACCTCTCATTGTGGGGTACACGGGTAAAACAACGTTACTATCTTTCCGGAAAAATACACCCTGTGCAGTGGCCAAACTGCCGGTGTGTGTGTAAGCAATATGAGTGTAAAACAATGTTGCGACCTCAGCCGCTCTAATCAGATTAATAAAACAATCCTGCGATCGCAGCCGCCTCAATGAGAATAGAATATGGGATTTACATGCAATGGGGTTAGCCACTATTACCAAGACCATCTACTTTATCAAACGAATTACTCGGGAACGACCCTGCACCGAAATTAATCAAAAGTACCCACCTGAATGAAGATAAACGACCGCGCCCTTGTCCCTCCTAGGCGAATCCGAACTTCACGCGGCCTTTTTCCGATGGAGGAGACAACGCGATCCCGATCTCCGTTCTTTGCGGTGGTGAGAATCCGGATCTGCCCTCCGATGGCGGTGATGTCTCGTTCTCCGATCTCCGGCACGTCGATCGGGTTCCTCCGCTTCTTTCTTCTCTATTTCTTTTTCCCCCGGTTTGGGTTTCCTTTTCTTTTCTCTTTTCTCCTTTCTCTCTTTTCAAGCTAGGGTTTCGTTTGGTTTTCGGCACGCACAAAAGGGAAGGGTTTGAGGAGGCGATCTTTTACGACTAGGGTTTCCTTTCGGTATACGGGGAATAAATAAATCTTGTTATTAATTTATTTTTTTTATTTTTCCTTTTCGTATGTACGTACGGTCAAAATCCACATCGGATATTTTTGAACTCTAATTAGTTAATTCATTAATTAATTAATTCCTCACAGATAATCCTTCGGGATAATTCTTTAAAGATAATTCCTTATTTCCTCGAAAAGCGTGCAAAATTACTTACACGGATTTCGATGCACCCCCTGGCCATTGCGATCCTTTTCACCCCTTTCTGGGGGTTTCGTAAGTCGGAATTCAGATCCGATCGCACCGCCGTTCTCCGTTTTTCGAGCTCTATCGCAGAAAAATACCCGCACCTCACGATTATCAACTTAAGTAAACCCGTTATTTTACTTTCCCTTAACTTAACCTTTATTAGCAGGAGGGTAAAACGTTACCAAAAATCTGTGATATTACACCTTGATCCGAGGATATTCTGTCCCGCACGAATCGCAATTGTGGGTCCGTTGACTGGCCCTCCAAGATTTTCTCAAACAACGTGGGCTTGACCACCAAGGACAGAAGCTGCGTAATCGTACCCGCCAGAACAACCTCCAGCCTCATTCGCGAGAACTCCGCGATTAAACAATCCTGTTGAGTAATGGCGTTCACCGTCAACTCTCCTGTCTGTCCTCTCCTGCTCAGGGCATCGGCCACTATGTTTGCCTTTCCGGGGTGGTAATGGGTGGACAAATCGTAGTCTTTCAGCAACTACAGCCACCGTCTTTGCCGTAAATTCAATTCCTTTTGCGTGAACAAGTACTTAAGGCTCTGGTGGTCAGAAAACACATTACAATGCACCCCGTAAAGGTAATGTCTCCAAATTTTAAGAGCGAAAACGGCTGCTGCAAGTTCTAGGTCATGTGTAGGGTAGTTCTGCTCGTAATCTTTGAGTTGTCTCGATGCGTAGGCTATGACCTTCCCTTGTTGCATTAGTACGCTTCCAAGGCCACTCCGTGATGCATCACAATAGATCTCAAAATCCTCCCCGGGTTTCGGTAGTGTGAGCACGGGTGCCCGTGTTAGCCTATCCTTGAGTTCCTCAAAACTCTCCTGGCATTGAACCGTCCAGATGAATTTCTCCCCTTTTCTGGTCAAACGATTTAGGGGAGTGGCGATTTTAGAGAAACCTTCCACGAAGCGTCTATAGTACCCCGCCAATCCTAGGAAACTTCGAATCTCCGTCACCGTTGTAGGTCGAGGCCAGTTGGTCACGGATTCTACCTTCCTCGGGTCCACCGCTATTCCCGACGCCGAGACTATGTGCCCCAAAAAATCCACCTCGCGGAGCCAGAACTCACACTTCTTGAGTTTGGCATACAATTTCTGATCCCAGAGGGTCTGGAGGATTACTCGCACGTGTTCCTCGTGCTCTTCGTCTGTGTGAGAGTAGATGAGGATGCCGTCGATAAAGACCACCACGAATTGGTCCAAGAAGGGCTTAAATATCCTATTCATCATATCCATGAATACCGCTGGGGCGTTGGTAAGCCCAAACGGCATTACCGTAAACTCGTAGTGGCCGTAGAGAGTCCGAAAGGCTGTCTTAGGTATATCCCCACCTCTAATTCTAAGTTGTTGGTAGCCAGACTGCAGGTCGATCTTCGAGAACACCGTTGCTCCTTGCAGTTGGTCGAACAGGTCATCGATCCGCGGTAGGGGATATTTGTTCTTTACCATGACCTTGTTTATCTCCCGATAATCTATGCACAGGCGTAGGCTCCCATCCTTCTTTCTTACGAAAAGTACGGGCGCACCCACGGCGACACGCTTGGTCTGATGAAACTTTTATCCAGGAGGTCTTCCAGTTGTGCCTTAAGGCACCGTTTGTTTCGGGGCCAGAACCGGGAATAAGAGGTTTATCCCTCTTATTCTACCAAACGTACCAAGAATTATTCGGTACAGTAGTTCTAGTACAAGCAGAATAAGCTGGAACAACATTTCTTATCTATTATTTTATAATTTTTTTTTTATTAAACTATCCCTCCTCCCCTCCTTTCTCTCTTTCCAATACACTCTCATCATCACAAATTCCTCTCTCTCCTTTCTCTTTTTTCCTTCCCAATACACTCTCATCATCACAAATCCCTCTCTCTCCTCTCTCTCTTTTCCTTCCCAATACACTCTCATCATCACAACCTTTTTATTCTTCTTATTCCTTATTCTCATACCAAACACAAAATCTCTTATCCCTGAAACCGAACCAAACGCTTTTTCACTCTTATTCCGTACTTTATACCTATCCCCAGAATAGCTAGTTCTGGTTATTCCGTTACCAAACGATACCTAAGTTTCCTCAATTCTGCGAAGGCCATTCTATATGGTGCCTTCGTGATGGGTTGCGTGCCTGGAATAAGTTCGATAGAAAAGTCGATCTCACGTTCGGGTGGCATCCCCGAGAGTTCAGTTGGGAAAACGTCTGGAAAATCCCTTACGACTAGAATGTCGGAGAGCGAAGAGGTGGGCCATGTAGCTAAGTCCACTAAGGCTAAGTAAGCCACGCACCTGCCTTCCATCAATCTCCTGGCCCGAGATGCGGAGATGACGGTTGAAAAGAAGGTGCTCTTACATGCCAGGTACACATTTTCCGGGAGACCCGGTTCCTATAGTCGCACTTGACATTTCTCACGGTCGATTACCGCCTGATGTTTGGTAAGCCAATCCATTCCTAGAACTACGTCGAACTCTCTCAACGGAATGACCACCAAATCCCAAGGGCAAGCTAACCTTCCCAACCTAATCGGGCAGGAAGGCACAAAGCTAACCGCCTCAATAGGCCTCCCAGGGGTCTGGACGGTCATAAGGTTGCGTAGGGGTCTCACTTCTAGAACTTGGGTATGGGCGAAGGTACGGGATACGAAAGAGCGGGATGCTCCTGTAGGTTTTTATATATTAAGGATCAACAAGGATCTAAATAGGTACTATCAAACAACTAGAGGGGGGGTGAATAGGTGTAATACTTAAAAAACAAATCTCAACGCAAAATAAAAACCAATGCGGAAAATAAAAATAGCACACCGAGATTTACGTGGAAACTCCAATCTAGGAGAAAAACCACGGGACCAACACGCAATAACAATCCACTAAGAATAGAAGAATAACAAGGTGATTACCGACTCCACGGACTCAAACCCCTCCTTCAACTTCTTCGGATCTTGCGCTCCACCGATTGCACGTCCACTGCACACGTTCGAATCCACGAACGCCACTCGAATCCACGAGCACACGTTTCGAATCCACGAAACGCCTTCAACACACCGAATCCACGATGCTACGTCGAATCCACGACGCAAACTCAGCCGGTAAGAATATTGGCTTCGATGGTGATCCTTTGCTTAGATTATCATTGAGGAACCGTAGAAGAAATCTCTAAGCAAAGATTAGATCAATTCGACAAAAGATAGATCTTGGAAGAACCCTCGAATTGACCTAAAAGAGGCTAAAGAGAATAACGATAAAAACCTAGCCTCTAGGGTTGCTCTCAAGTGTTTTCTTAATTAATCGGTAGTTCTTGAGAAACCCTAAGTGTCTATTTATAGGTTAGAAACCTTTGGAAAGAGATAAGCATCAAAAATTGACTTAACAGAATTTTTCCCGCACGGCGGTCCGGACTGGATTTGGCTGATCCGGACTGTCGTCTTTTTTCAGCAATTTTTTTGAAAAAACAGTTCAGGGTCCGGACTGAAACATGAATCCGATCCGGACTGAAATAGGAATCCGATCCGGACTGAAACAGGAATCCGATCCGGACTGAAAGTGCGCATGAACTAAACTATGTTCGGGGTCCGGACTGGATTGGTCTGATCCGGATCCTGAACATCCAATTTGTCCAGTTTTTTATTTTTAAGCAAAGAAAACTTATCCAAGTGTTTCTAAACTACACAAATGTATTCGGATCACCAAAATTATTTAGTTAAACGTACCTGATCATTTTGAATCTATTTTTCTTGAGATTGGTGTAATTGATCCACAATTCTTCATCTTCAATCTTCAAGACTCAAAACACTGAGTGTCAACTTGAGCTCTTGTTGAATCTTCTCTGAGTCTTCAATTGCTAATTGACAATTTGATCACTTCAAGACTCCGACTCAACTCACGAAATATGCCAACACAAAAAGCCGTAACAATCTCCCCCTTTGGCAATTTCGTGACAAAACCCAAAAATACATAAAACCGCTCAAGTCACTCATTTTAAACCAAAAAATTGAAACTCAATATCATCACCAAAACTTTGACTTTCTTTGCGTGAAAGATCCAATAAACAAAAAATACATTTGAACCAGTCTTAGAACAAACTCTATGACTTAGGACTTGGAGTCTTAAAGTGATGTAGATCCTGCAAAACAAAACTTCAAACAAATCAAAAGTCAGTTGTCAGAAATTAAAGTTATATCCTACATTTGATTCGTCCTTTTGGTTCTTTTTGTTTTTCGGCTCCTTTTTCATCATCTCCCCATATCTCGATGATCTCATCTCCGTCTCCCCCTATCTCGATGATACATCTCCGTCATTTCTCTTCTCCCCCTTTTTGTCACAAATTGTCAAACAGTGAACATACTAGACAAAAGAAAATCACTAACAGCATTAGTTCATAGAGAAAGAGAGATAAAAGCTCAGTTCCGGTATATAACAAAAACGCAGATTGCGTACGTACCGGTAGTCAAAAGCAAAAATCAAATAATTTCTTGAAACAAATCCAGATTTTGAAATATTTGAATTACCGATTTGTATTCCATCAAGAAAATAATTTAAGTGCTTGAAAATAATATGAGATCACATAGATGTCATTCAATCCAATTAATTTTACAAAAATTAAACAGATTTACTCCGAAATCATGAAAAACAAAGATAAAACATTATAAACCGTTTTTCATATTATATATGTCAAACACAAGTCATCAAAAATAATCTAGAGATCCAAACTCTATCAAGATGTAACGGATTTACAAAGATGACTTACAGAGATTTCCAAATGACATCAATTTGATTTCTACCCTTTCAAATTTGAGATAAGCACTAAAACACCTAAGCGTGGCTCTTTGAGCATCTTTCAACTATCCCACCTTATACCAACCAGGAGATTGTTCAAAATATAAGAACTTTGAATATGAATCTCCGAATGCTTCAACTAAAAATTTCAAAAAAAAATATTTTTCAAGCATCAAAACATGTGGTAGCTTCACACACAGACCGGACGACCGGGGTGGCAGCTCTTTCCAACATGTGGTGGTAGTTTTCACACTCCTTTCGGATGTAACTCTTTCCACATCTTTTACAACTCATTTATTTACCCTTGAAAAAATGCAATCTCTTATGTGAAAGAATTAAATCCCAAATTTTAGTCTATTGGTTGTCTCATGTTTATCACAATGAATTCACACAACCGAGATAGATTAATCATCTAAAGATCACACATGATTACTAAAATTTGATGAATATAATTATCAAAAACTCCTATAATGAAGTATCTTCAAGAATTATGATTATGGAGTAAAGTTGATAATTCATATAAAATTAAATTGGAGTGATTGAAAGTGAAACCCTTTTATTCATTGCACTTGTTCGTTAAAACCCTTTTGTTCAAAAACAAAACATAAAGACAAAGAGCATTGAAAACATGTAATGCAGAGATTCAGAAAAATATGAAACGAAAACCAATCAAAGCATTACATACAGTCATAAGCTATTTAGAACTTTGGGTTGTCTTGATTCATTGTGGCCGGGAGTTGATAGCTTTGACTGTTGGTCCACCTTAGGTCTTTGCCTCGCAATGATCCACTTGTATGATTGATGTTGTAACTCGGACCTTTGGTGGATTGAGTGAACTCTATTGAATTGATGTTGCTTTTGATTCCGTTGAGTTTGCTCCGTAGATGAAGTTGCCGAAGAATTCTTCTTTCTCCTTTTTGGGCACGTCTTCATCAAGTGTCCTTCAAGTCCACGTTGGTGACAAGTTCTTCCTCTCAATTTAATTATGGAACTTGAAGCCTTCACAGTTTGGTTCTTTTTGAATCCCAAACCAACCTTGCTTGTTTGACCTAATCCGGACATACAATCAAGTTTCTTGGAACCGGTTGAAAGCCTTTGTATGTCGGATTTAAGTTGATGAACTTGCTTGGTCAAAGCTTGGTTGGTGACATGAATTTCCTCAAACTGCTTTTCAAGAAAATCAATCTTGTTAATATGGGAATTAACGATCGTTTCCGATTGATTCATCTTTTTTTGGAGGATTTTATTATTATCCAATAAAAGCTCTCGTTCCTCCTCGAGATCATGAAGTTTGATCTTTAAAGCATGATTGTCACGCCCCGGGTGTAAACCAGAACCCGGGCCCGCTCACAGATCCGCTGTGCATGCGGTATTTCCCACATACACGAAGCGTTGGTAACCTGCTCAGATAAGCAATAATAATAAAAGAGCATAAAGTAATCAGAGCTAACTAAAACTACTGTAACTCAGACAGAAACTGGAAGTAAAAAGTACAACAGTAAAATAAACTACAGATGTCTCTCACACCGCTACTACAATATATACAGCTGGCAGAAGCCAGACCCAAAAGGAAGTAACTAAATACTGTCTGAGAAGTCCAGGTACCCAAAACTCTCCAGCTACAGTCCGCGGGTGGCACTCTATCTAGTCCGCGATACGCTTGCCCCGATCAGTTGCTGTCGGCCCAGCAACTCCCACAGAGGACTCTGCAAAACAAGGGAGAGAGAGAAACAAGCAAAACAGTGGGGGTAAGTACTACTATAAACAGTAGCCTCCCCTAGTGGGTAAAGCCTCAGCTCAGGTATGCCCACCAGGAAGATCAGAGGCATAAAGGGAAGGGATAAAAAGGGGAGTGTAATATGAGCAACTCAGATGAAATGCTACCCCTAATATGCCTCTACATGCTAAACCAATCAGGATGACAAAGTATGCATCTGTGTCAGAAGCCTGTCTAGATGATCCAATCTGACCGCCAGTGGACACTGGCACTGCCTGCTCTACCGCCTCGGGTATGCCAGCCTACGCATAACACCGAAGCAAAGGAGTCCCCAGGACTCAAAGTCTGGCAACCGCGCACATCCGGAGTCGCACTCGTGGGGAGCGACCCACACGAGAGAAGTAAGTAACCACAAGTAACTGTCTCTAGCAGGACTGGATCGAGACTCAAAGAAGTGGGAAAAAACCCTCCACTAAAGCAAGCCCGATCCCCCAAGTACCCAATCTGATGCAATAAGACGACCCGGTCAACCACCCAAGATCCGTGGTCGCCGCAACACCCTGTCAAAAGCCCACACTGTCCCAAATCCCCAATACCTGACTACACTGTCCGATACCCGCTCGAACCCAAGCAACTATGCCTCAAGTCTACCAGGATAGAAGAAGGAGAATTAGATGCATGGTTTCTCCTAAGTCAAGTCCCAAAAACAGTGTAGCAGTAAAAGATGACATTATTAGGTGACCCGTTTAATCATGCATTGTTCCAACATTTGTCCAATTTCCCAGAATAAGCAATATAGAGTGACCTGAGCTAGAGTGACAGTCTTATAAGAGGAGTTATTAGTTTTACAGTCCACAATTACTATTTTATCTTCAGATATACCGTTCAGATTTGATAAGTGGTTAAAACAGGTGATCATTCTAGCAATAGGATCTGATTAATAAGAGTTAATTCCTTAAGCATGCAAGTCTACCCATCTTATATTTAGCATCTTCAATTTAGGGACACTCTAACATTCCTAGTGGCATACCAAAGAGAGGAGTACAACAACCACCCACCTGATCAGTCGAGCTGTCAAAAGTCCTACAACTGATAATACCAAAGATGGCGGCTACACAGAGTCCAAATGGCCCCGCGTAGTCCACACTGCTCCTGGGTACAAAAACCGAGCTGTCACAATCCATATATATCCCCAGAACTGCCAAATTTAACAAACAATAACTCCGCTGCGAAGATGAACAAAAATCACCTGCTCACAGTCTTCAGAAAAATCCAAATAAAATATCCCCGTGGTCTACGCGTCGATAGCTTCGAAACGACTACCTACACATCCAAATCCGAGTTTTCTACGCTGAGATATAAATCCGGCAAGAAAATAACCTCTAACCCTACTGTAGAAATTCCCCCAGATCAACATCCGGAAAGAGAGGAGATTCTCACCTTCGAAGCAATCTCCTAAAGTCCTAAGAAAAATACAGCAGATTCCTCGCGAAGAGTAGATGAATTTAGGCTCTTGAATCACCCTGATCCGATGTCTGTACGCGAAGTTATGGCCAAAACACCGTGTCGCTGTCCAAACATCCGCAAAGAAAGAGGGGCAACAGAATACTCAAATACCTCCAAAATCCGAAATTAATTTGGGAAAACTTTGAATATCAAAATCAAAGTCCTACCTGTCGTGAGTCCAACGGCGCAAAAATTGTCGAATTCAGGTGTCGGGTAAAGCCAGGAGAGTCTGCGCACCGAGAGGACGCAAAACGGGTCGAAGACGAACTAAGCGCGCCGCGTCGGAAAACGGCCAACCTCGGAAACCGTGCACCACCACAACTCCGGGAAGCTACTGCTGGAAAGATCACTAGCAGGGGAAGACTTCTTCTTCAGAGCCCACTGCGAAATTCCCACAGGAAATGGGTGAAAACATGGCCTCAAACCGGATAAACAAGCCTAAATAAGGCTTATCGGATTCCCGGATCCAACCCGCTAGCCCGGGCTGATCCGGCGCGGCCCGGGTCGGACCAGACGCCGTCCAACCCGCCTGGGCGCCCGCCACGTACCCCCAAACAGGGGGACAGCCGTGCGGGGCCACCGCACGCGCGCCACGCGCCCCCCCGCTACAGCGGCGGGGCCCCGCGGGTGGCGACGCGTGGCGCAACGCCACGCGTCGACCGCTCCGCCGCCCCCGCTCACCGCTGAAGGGCCCAGTGGGCCGGGAGCGCGTGGACCCGCCAATGCCGCTGTGCCACGTGTCCTGCACCCGGTCCACGCGCCGCTCCGCACTTTTCCCTGGACCGAGCCGCGCGCACCCGCCAATCCGCACGCGCCACGTGGCCCGCCCCGCGGTCTATGCACCCGCGCGCCTTTCCCGTGGACCAGGCGGTGTGGGCCAACCAATCCCGAGCCGCCACGTGGCACCAGCCGGTCCACGGTCACCCCCCATGCACCCGTTTTCCCCCGAAACTTCCGGTAGCCCGTTTTTGGTCATCCGGACTCCAAATTTGGCAAATAAATAGCCGTTTTCAATTGTTTTTTCCGTGCTGAATCCAATTCTACCATCTGTTTGGCCATAAACCTTCCCGAAATTTTGGCAAACATAGCCGAAGGCCAAAACAGTAAAAGATACCACTCAGGTCCAACAGTAGCACCACTTTGATGCACCTTGGGCCAGATACACCAACAATAGGTGTTCTCAACTGTAGATTCAGTCGGAAAACTGTACGGGGTTTACGGTCTCCACATCCTCCCCCACTAAAAGGGAGTTTCGTCCCCGAAACAAAGGAAAGTAAACCTGCGTACCACAATCAAGAATCTCGAACAGGGAAGGGTAGGTATCCCGCATCGCCGTCTCAAGCTCCCAAGTGGCCTCTCGTTCCTCATGGTTGCTCCAAAGGATCCTCACATAAGGTATTGCCCGGTTGCGCAATTCCCTCACCTCACGAGCCAGAATCCGCAATGGGCGCTCCTCGTAAACCAAGTCCTCGCCGATATCCAAGGATGCGAAGTCGATGACATGAGACGGATCGAATACATATCTTCTCAAGGCCGAAACATGGAAGACATCGTGAACACCAGCCAAACGGGGAGGTAGAGCAACTCTATACGCCACAGGGCCTACCCTCTCGAGCACTTCAAAGGGTCCAATGAAGCGAGGACTAAGCTTTCCCCGAACTCCAAATCTCTTGACCCCTTTCGAAGGCGAAACCTTCAAAAAGACATGATCCCCAACCTGGAACTCAAGGTCTCGCCGCCGAACATCTGCATAACTCTTCTGGCGACTCTGGGCCGTCTCCAAGTGCCGTCGTATAACTCGGACCTTCTCTTCCGCCTCCAGCAGTAAATCTGGCCCCAGCGTCCTCCTCTCACCCACATCACTCCATTAAAGGGGCGACCGACACTTGCGTCCGTACAACGCCTCAAACGGAGCCATCTTAATGCTCGCTTGAAAGCTGTTGTTGTACGCGAACTCAACCAGGGGTAAGTGTCGGTACCAACCTCCTCCAAAATCCATAACGCACGCACGCAACATATCCTCAAGCGTCTGAATGGTGCGCTCTGACTGGCCGTCTGTCTGTGGGTGGAATGCCGTGCTGAAACTAAGCCGAGTACCCATGGCTGACTGTAAGCTCCCCCAAAACCGTGACACGAACCTCGGGTCTCGATCTGACACAATGGACGCTGGTACTCCGTGCAATCTCACAATCTCAGCCAAATAAAGCTGTGCCAAGCGCTCCATGGACCAAGTCATCTGCACAGGCAGGAAATGAGCTGACTTGGTAAGTCTATCAACAATCACCCAAACTGCGTCGGCTCCACTCTGTGATCTCGGTAGCCCCGTCACAAAATCCATGGTGATGCGGTCCCACTTCCATTCGGGAATTGGAAGACTTTGCAACTTGCCAGCAGGTACCCGATGTTCCGCCTTCACTTGCTGACAAGTTAAACACTGAGCCACGAATCTTCCAATATCCCGCTTCATTCCAGACCACCAAAAGAGTGCCTTGAGGTCCCTATACATCTTAGTACCTCCAGGGTGGACGGTATAAGGTGTATAGTGAGCCTCCCTCAGAATCTGATCCCTAATCTCCGAATCTGTAGGCACACCCACTCGGTCCCTGTACCGCAGTACTCCCGAGCTATCCACTGAAAAAATCCCCTAACTGCTCTGCCTGAAGCTGCGATCTGATCCTCGTCAAGTAGGGGTCCCCACTCTGTGCCTCACCAATCCTATCCAACAGAGTGGGCTGCAAGACCAAGGACAAGAGTCTAGCAGAGACCCCAGGGGACACTACCTCTATCTGTAGACGCCTCAACTGCTCCACAAGTGGTGCCTGCTGAGTAATCATCATGCTCAAGCTCTGTGCTGATCTCCTGCTCAAAGCGTCTGCAACCACATTGGCCTTGCCGGGGTGGTAAAGGATACTCAAATCATAATCCTTTAAAAGCTCCAACCACCGGCGTTGCCGCAAGTTCAGCTCCTTTTGAGTAAATAGATACTTTAAGCTCTTGTGGTCTGTATAAATCTCACAGTGCTCCCCGTAGAGATAATGCCGCCATAACTTCAGGGCGAACACCACAGCGGCAAGCTCTAAATCGTGAGTAGGGTAATTCTTTTCATAATCCTTTAATTGCCGTGAAGCATAGGCAATTACCCTACCATGCTGCATCAGGACACAACCCAAGCCGCTGTGTGAGGCATCACTGTAAATCACAAACCCGTCGCCCATCACGGGTAGAGCTAGGACTGGTGCTGAGATCAATCTTCTCTTAAGCTCTTCAAAGCTCTCTTGGCACCGCTCAGACCAAATAAACTTCACCCCCTTTCTCGTCAGACTGGTCAGGGGAGTAGAGAGCTTCGTAAAGCCCTCAACAAAACGACGGTAATAACCTGCTAATCCAAGAAAGCTACGAACCTCAGTAACCGTCGTCGGTCTAGGCCAATCCCGAACTGCATCAATCTTCGTCGGGTCCACTGCCACCCCCCGCGGCTGATATAACATGGCCTAGAAAAGCAACCTCCCGAAGCCAAAATGCACACTTCTTCAGCTTGGCAAACAGCTTCTTCTCTCGCGAGCTGTAGCACAATCCTCAAGTGCTCCTCATGCTCTACCTCACTCCGGGAGTAGACCAAAAATCGTCTATGAATACAACGACAAATCGATCCAAGGACGGCTGAAACACCCGGTTCATTAAATCCATGAATGCAGCCGGGGCATTAGTTAGTCCAAAAGGCATGACTGTAAACTCATAATGCCCATACCGGGTTCTAAAAGCCGTCTTGGGAATGTCTCGCCCTCACCCTCAACTGGTGGTAACCTGACTGAAGATCCAACTTCGAGGAAACAGTTGCGCCCTGCAACTGATCAAACAGATCATCAATTCGTGGTAGCGGTAGGGTTACTTGTTCCGAATGGTCACTTATTTAGCTCTCGATAATCCCGCACAAGCGAAGTGATCCATCTTTTCTTCACGACTAAAACAGGCGCTCCCCACGGAGATACACGGGGCCTCACGAAGCCCACAGTCCCACAAATACTTGCAACTGGAGCTTCAAATTCCCTCAGTTCCGCTGGGGCCATCGTAAGTGCCTTTGCGATTGGTGGGGCGGACATGGCAACCACATCAATCAAAAACTACACCTCCTCTCAGCTGGCAAAGTCGATAGACAGACGGGAAACACATCCGGGAACTCCGGACGATAGGGAGTATCCTCGAGGCCACGGTTGCCACGTAGGACCCTCTGTACGACGTCGCCAGAAAGCGCTCACCGCCTGCTCATCATCCGCCGAGCTCTCGATGATGAGATAGTCATAGCAAAAGTAGGGTACTGACAGACTCTAAATGACGGAACTCTCCTGCCTGGCTGCACGAAGGAGTCACTGTCCGCTCCGCAGTCGATAGTGGCTGGAATACGTGATAGCCAATCCATCCCTAGCACCAAGTCGAAATCATGGGCTGCTGCAAGACAAGCAAGTATGCCGGCAAAAGCCAAGGCCCCAACTGACCCACCGGGCAGTCACAATGCTCTCTACATGCATAAAGTGATAGGAACCCGCACCTCTAATGAATATGAAAGGACTCTGACCTCTAGAACATGCAGGGGGCAATGCCGACTAATGAAGAATGAGAGCACCAGTGTCGAATAAAGTGGTGAGCCGGAATTAAAAGGAGCAGAGTAATACCTGCCCCAC
>CM055063.1:39724201-39769576 GCA_029204045.2 Tillandsia leiboldiana | reverse complement strand
TAAGCATGCAAGTCACCCATCTTATATTTAGCATCTTCAATTTAGGGACACTCTAACATTCCTAGTGGCATACCAAAGAGAGGAGTACAACAACCACCCACCTGATCAGTCGAGCTGTCAAAGTCCTACACTGATAATACCAAAGATGGCGGCTACACAGAGTCCAAATGGCCCCGCGTAGTCCCACTGCTCCTGGGTACAAAAACCGAGCTGTCACAATCCATATATCCCCAGAACTGCCAAATTTAACAAACAATAACTCCGCTGCGAAGATGAACAAAAATCACCTGCTCACAGTCTTCAGAAAAATCCAAATAAAATATCCCCGTGGTCTACGCGTCGATAGCTTCGAAACGACTACCTACACATCCAAATCCGAGTTTTCTACGCTGAGATATAAATCCGGCAAGAAAATAACCTCTAACCCTACTGTAGAAATTCCCCCAGATCAACATCCGGAAAGAGAGGAGATTCTCACCTTCGAAGCAATCTCCTAAAGTCCTAAGAAAAATACAGCAGATTCCTCGCGAAGAGTAGATGAATTTAGGCTCTTGAATCACCCTGATCCGATGTCTGTACGCGAAGTTATGGCCAAAACACCGTGTCGCTGTCCAAACATCCGCAAAGAAAGAGGGGCAACAGAATACTCAAATACCTCCAAAATCCGAAATTAATTTGGGAAAACTTTGAATATCAAAATCAAAGTCCTACCTGTCGTGAGTCCAACGGCGCAAAATTGTCGAATTCAGGTGTCGGGTAAAGCCAGGAGAGTCTGCGCACCGATAGGACGCAAAACGGGTCGAAGACGAACTAGCGCGCCGCGTCGGAAAACGGCCAACCTCGGAAACCGTGCACCACCAAACTCCGGAAGCTACTGCTGGAAAGATCACTAGCAGGGGAAGACTTCTTCTTCAGAGCCCACTGCGAAATTCCCACAGGAAATGGGTGAAAAACATGGCCTCAAACCGGATAAACAAGCCTAAATAAGGCTTATCGGATTCCCGGATCCAACCCGCTAGCCCGGGCTGATCCGGCGCGGCCCGGGGTCGGACCAGACGCCGTCCAACCCGCCTGGGCGCCCGCACGTACCCCCAAACAGGGGGACAGCCGTGCGGGGCCACCGCACGCGCGCCACGCGCCCCCCCGCTACAGCGGCGGGGCCCCGCGGGTGGCGACGCGTGGCGCAACGCCACGCGTCGACCGCTCCGCCGCCCCGCTCACCGCTGAAGGGCCCAGTGGGCCGGGAGCGCGTGACCCGCCAATGCCGCTGTGCCACGTGTCCTGCACCCGTCCACGCGCCGCTCCGCACTTTTCCCTGGACCGAGCCGCGCGCACCCGCCAATCCGCACGCGCCACGTGGGCCCGCCCCGCGGTCTATGCACCCGCGCGCCTTTCCCGTGGACCAGGCGGTGTGGGCCAACCAATCCCGAGCCGCCACGTGCACCAGCCGGTCCACGGTCACCCCCCATGCACCCGTTTTCCCCCGAAACTTCCGGTAGCCCGTTTTTGGTCATCCGGACTCCAAATTTGGCAAATAAATAGCCGTTTTCAATTGTTTTTCCGTGCTGAATCCAATTCTACCATCTGTTTGGCCATAAACCTTCCCGAAATTTTGGCAAACATAGCCGAAGGCCAAAACAGTAAAAGATACCACTCAGGTCCAACAGTAGCACCACTTTGATGCACCTTGGGCCAGATACACCAACAATAGGTGTTCTCAACTGTAGATTCAGTCGGAAAACTGTACGGGGTTTACGGTCTCCACATCCTCCCCCACTAAAAGGGAGTTTCGTCCCCGAAACAAAAGGAAAGTAAACCTGCGTACCACAATCAAGAATCTCGAACAGGGAAGGGTAGGTATCCCGCATCGCCGTCTCAAGCTCCCAAGTGGCCTCTCGTTCCTCATGGTTGCTCCAAAGGATCCTCACATAAGGTATTGCCCGGTTGCGCAATTCCCTCACCTCACGAGCCAGAATCCGCAATGGGCGCTCCTCGTAAACCAAGTCCTCGCCGATATCCAAGGATGCGAAGTCGATGACATGAGACGGATCGAATACATATCTTCTCAAGGCCGAAACATGGAAGACATCGTGAACACCAGCCAAACGGGGAGGTAGAGCAACTCTATACGCCACAGGGCCTACCCTCTCGAGCACTTCAAAGGGTCCAATGAAGCGAGGACTAAGCTTTCCCCGAACTCCAAATCTCTTGACCCCTTTCGAAGGCGAAACCTTCAAAAAGACATGATCCCCAACCTGGAACTCAAGGTCTCGCCGCCGAACATCTGCATAACTCTTCTGGCGACTCTGGGCCGTCTCCAAGTGCCGTCGTATAACTCGGACCTTCTCTTCCGCCTCCAGCAGTAAATCTGGCCCCAGCGTCCTCCTCTCACCCACATCACTCCATTAAAGGGGCGACCGACACTTGCGTCCGTACAACGCCTCAAACGGAGCCATCTTAATGCTCGCTTGAAAGCTGTTGTTGTACGCGAACTCAACCAGGGGTAAGTGTCGGTACCAACCTCCTCCAAAATCCATAACGCACGCACGCAACATATCCTCAAGCGTCTGAATGGTGCGCTCTGACTGGCCGTCTGTCTGTGGGTGGAATGCCGTGCTGAAACTAAGCCGAGTACCCATGGCTGACTGTAAGCTCCCCCAAAACCGTGACACGAACCTCGGGTCTCGATCTGACACAATGGACGCTGGTACTCCGTGCAATCTCACAATCTCAGCCAAATAAAGCTGTGCCAAGCGCTCCATGGACCAAGTCATCTGCACAGGCAGGAAATGAGCTGACTTGGTAAGTCTATCAACAATCACCCAAACTGCGTCGGCTCCACTCTGTGATCTCGGTAGCCCCGTCACAAAATCCATGGTGATGCGGTCCCACTTCCATTCGGGAATTGGAAGACTTTGCAACTTGCCAGCAGGTACCCGATGTTCCGCCTTCACTTGCTGACAAGTTAAACACTGAGCCACGAATCTTCCAATATCCCGCTTCATTCCAGACCACCAAAAGAGTGCCTTGAGGTCCCTATACATCTTAGTACCTCCAGGGTGGACGGTATAAGGTGTATAGTGAGCCTCCCTCAGAATCTGATCCCTAATCTCCGAATCTGTAGGCACACCCACTCGGTCCCTGTACCGCAGTACTCCCGAGCTATCCACTGAAAAATCCCCTAACTGCTCTGCCTGAAGCTGCGATCTGATCCTCGTCAAGTAGGGGTCCCCACTCTGTGCCTCACCAATCCTATCCAACAGAGTGGGCTGCAAGACCAAGGACAAGAGTCTAGCAGAGACCCCAGGGGACACTACCTCTATCTGTAGACGCCTCAACTGCTCCACAAGTGGTGCCTGCTGAGTAATCATCATGCTCAAGCTCTGTGCTGATCTCCTGCTCAAAGCGTCTGCAACCACATTGGCCTTGCCGGGGTGGTAAAGGATACTCAAATCATAATCCTTAAAAGCTCCAACCACCGGCGTTGCCGCAAGTTCAGCTCCTTTTGAGTAAATAGATACTTTAAGCTCTTGTGGTCTGTATAAATCTCACAGTGCTCCCCGTAGAGATAATGCCGCCATAACTTCAGGGCGAACACCACAGCGGCAAGCTCTAAATCGTGAGTAGGGTAATTCTTTTCATAATCCTTTAATTGCCGTGAAGCATAGGCAATTACCCTACCATGCTGCATCAGGACACAACCCAAGCCGCTGTGTGAGGCATCACTGTAAATCACAAACCCGTCGCCCATCACGGGTAGAGCTAGGACTGGTGCTGAGATCAATCTTCTCTTAAGCTCTTCAAAGCTCTCTTGGCACCGCTCAGACCAAATAAACTTCACCCCCTTTCTCGTCAGACTGGTCAGGGGAGTAGAGAGCTTCGTAAAGCCCTCAACAAAACGACGGTAATAACCTGCTAATCCAAGAAAGCTACGAACCTCAGTAACCGTCGTCGGTCTAGGCCAATCCCGAACTGCATCAATCTTCGTCGGGTCCACTGCCACCCCCGCGGCTGATATAACATGGCCTAGAAAAGCAACCTCCCGAAGCCAAAATGCACACTTCTTCAGCTTGGCAAACAGCTTCTTCTCTCGCAGAAGCTGTAGCACAATCCTCAAGTGCTCCTCATGCTCTACCTCACTCCGGGAGTAGACCAAAATATCGTCTATGAATACAACGACAAATCGATCCAAGTACGGCTGAAACACCCGGTTCATTAAATCCATGAATGCAGCCGGGGCATTAGTTAGTCCAAAAGGCATGACTGTAAACTCATAATGCCCATACCGGGTTCTAAAAGCCGTCTTGGGAATGTCCTCGGCCCTCACCCTCAACTGGTGGTAACCTGACTGAAGATCCAACTTCGAGAACACTGTTGCGCCCTGCAACTGATCAAACAGATCATCAATTCGTGGTAGCGGGTACTTGTTCCGAATGGTCACTTTATTTAGCTCTCGATAATCCACGCACAAGCGAAGTGATCCATCCTTCTTCTTCACGAATAAAACAGGCGCTCCCCACGGAGATACACTGGGTCTCACGAAGCCCACATCCATCAAATCCTGCAACTGAGCCTTCAATTCCCTCAGTTCCGCTGGGGCCATCCTGTAAGGTGCCTTTGAGATTGGTGCGGTCCCTGGAACCACATCAATCACAAACTCCACCTCCCTCTCCGGCGGCAAAGTCGATAGCTCAGAGGGAAACACATCCGGGAACTCGCGGACGATAGGGATATCCTCGAGTCCCGGTGCCACCGTAGGCACCTCTACGACCGTCGCCAAGAAAGCGATACAACGCCTGCTCATCATCCGCCGAGCTCTCGATGATGAGATAGTCATCGCAAATAGGGTACTCTGACAGCCTCTAAATACGAACTCCTCCTGCCCTGGCTCACGAAGAGTCACTGTCCTCTCTCTGCAGTCGATAGTGGCGGAATAACGGGATAGCCAATCCATCCCTAGCACCAAGTCGAAATCATGGAGCTGCTGCAAGACAAGCAAGTCTGCCGGCAAAATCCAAGGCCCCAACTGCACCGGGCATGTCAAACAATGCTCCTCGACATGCATAACGTGATCAGGAACCCGCACCTCTAATGCATATGACAAGGACTCTACCTCTAGACCATGCAGGGATGCAAATGCTCGACTAATGAAAGAATGAGATGCACCAGTGTCGAATAAAGTGTGAGCCCGAATACCAAGGAGCAGAGTAATACCTGCCACCACCTGGTCTGCCGCTGAAGAATCTGCTAACTGGGCGGCATACACCCGCCCGCTCGGTGCTGGAGGTCGAGAATCTGTAGGATGAGAGGTGGACGGCCTGCCCGCTGGGGCATAAGACCGCTGGGCTGGTGGCTGCTGCTGCCGAGGGGAATATGGAGTCGACGCCGAAGAAGGTGCCGAGGAAGTAGAAAGGGGGCAGGTAGCTCGCACATGCCCCGGCTGTCCACAACGGAAGCATCGACCCCATCTCTGGTCACAAGTGATAGCGGCATGCTGACCTCCGCAGAAGATACATTGGTCAGAAGATCGGGGCTGTCTCGACTGCTGCTGCTGCCTCGAGGACTGCTGCTGAGATCTCTGCTGCCTCTGCTGCGATCTCTGCTGCTGGTGCTGCTGCTGATGCTGCTGCGGTCTCTGGGGTCCACCTGGCCCTCTCCTATCAGGTCGCCCACGGCCGTAAGACTGGGACTGCGGCGGCCGTGGCGGTCTCCATGAGCTGGCCTGTCCCCCGTCCTCCGGGGCTGGTCGCTTCCTGTCGGAACTCTGCGCGACCGCGGCCCTCCGTCTGGCCACCTCCTGATCACCTCTCTCCACCCACTGTGTGTGCTCTGCGGCTGCCTCTAGGGTCTGAAATCTCTGGGCATGCACAAGTGTGAAAATCTCTGGGCGAAGGCCTGCCTCAAACATCTCTACCTGGTGCGGACCGTCACGGGCGACGAAAGGCACACAGTTCAGCAACTCCATGAACTCCTGGAAATAGACATGAGCCGATCGATCGCCTTGCTGCAGATTCTTCAAGTCGTCCTCCAACTTTTTCTTCACACTGGTAGAGAAGTAGGTGTCCAACACCATCCGCTGGAACTCCTCCCAAGGCAACTGCCGAGTGATCCGAAACTCCAGTGGCTCTACCCGCTGCCACCAAAAGTCTGCATCTCCGTCCAAACAGTGCACCGCCATGTGCACTCGGTACTTCGGGTCGACGAAGAAGTCCCGAAAAAGCTTCTCCATCGCAGAAAGCCATCTCCCAACATCCCGGGGCTGAGCATCCCTCCCCGAGAACCTAGGTGGTCCCCGCTTATCAAACTGGGAGAGTTTGTCAGCAAAATCCTGCTCCTCCTCCGCAGTCAAGGGCCGGATAGCTTCAGGAGCCCTGCTACTCGAAGAAGGTGCCAACGGCGCAAAAGGTGCAACAAGGGGCACAGGAGCCTCCGGAACAGCTGGGGGTGGTGCCTCCCTCCGAGCAAGCAGTTGCTCAATCCTCTGCTCCTGGCGGCGCTGACCCTCCGCCAACTGGGCCACCAAGGCCCTCAACTCAGTAAGCTCGGGGGGTGTAGGCTGCTCTGGCTCAACAGGGGGCGAAGGGACACCCCGAGTGGGAATCCGACGTCGAGGAGGCATCCTGCCACAAGGAACCAAACATCAGTAACAAAACCCCACACGACCCAATCTGGCGGAAGTCAAAGACATCCCCCTATTTCTGTAACCTTATGTTGTCTGCAGCCAACATAATGGTTCAACAGAAATAGACTATGTCGATCCCTCTTCACTCACAGGAAGAGTTAACTATCAAAATCACCGACTTCCGCAAACTGTCACGCCACTCACACCCTAACATCCTAGGGTCTGTCCAAAGCCTAGGGTTTCCTAAGTCCCAACTGACCCATCCCTAAGCTCTGATACCAACTTAATCTGTCACGCCCCGGGTGTAAACCAGAACCCGGGCCCGCTCACAGATCCGCCGTGCATGCGGTATTTCCCACATACACGAAGCGTTGGTAACCTGCTCAGATAAGCAATAATAATAAAAGAGCATAAAGTAATCAGAGCTAACTAAAACTACTGTAACTCAGACAGAAACTGGAAGTAAAAAGTACAACAGTAAAATAAACTACAGATGTCTCTCACACCGCTACTACAATATATACAGCTGGCAGAAGCCAGACCCAAAAGGAAGTAACTAAATACTGTCTGAGAAGTCCAGGTACCCAAAACTCTCCAGCTACAGTCCGCGGGTGGCACTCTATCTAGTCCGCGATACGCTTGCCCCGATCAGTTGCTGTCGGCCCAGCAACTCCCACAGAGGACTCTGCAAAACAAGGGAGAGAGAGAAACAAGCAAAACAGTAGGGGTAAGTACTACTATAAACAGTAGCCTCCCCTAGTGGGTAAAGCCTCAGCTCAGGTATGCCCACCAGGAAGATCAGAGGCATAAAGGGAAGGGATAAAAAGGGGAGTGTAATATGAGCAACTCAGATGAAATGCTACCCCTAATATGCCTCTACATGCTAAACCAATCAGGATGACAAAGTATGCATCTGTGTCAGAAGCCTGTCTAGATGATCCAATCTGACCGCCAGTGGACACTGGCACTGCCTGCTCTGCCGCCTCGGGTATGCCAGCCTACGCATAACACCGAAGCAAAGGAGTCCCCAGGACTCAAAGTCTGGCAACCGCGCACTCCGGAGTCGCACTCGTGGGGAGCGACCCACACGAGAGAAGTAAGTAACCACAAGTAACTGTCTCTAGCAGGACTGGATCGAGACTCAAAGAAGTGGGAAAAAACCCTCCACTAAAGCAAGCCCGATCCCCCAAGTACCCAATCTGATGCAATAAGACGACCCGGTCAACCACCCAAGATCCGTGGTCGCCGCAACACCCTGTCAAAAGCCCACACTGTCCCAAATCCCCAATACCTGACTACACTGTCCGATACCCGCTCGAACCCGAGCAACTATGCCTCAAGTCTACCAGGATAGAAGAAGGAGAATTAGATGCATGGTTTCTCCTAAGTCAAGTCCCAAAAACAGTGTAGCAGTAAAAGATGACATTATTAGGTGACCCGTTTAATCATGCATTGTTCCAACATTTGTCCAATTTCCCAGAATAAGCAATATAGAGTGACCTGAGCTAGAGTGACAGTCTTATAAGAGGAGTTATTAGTTTTACAGTCCACAATTACTATTTTATCTTCAGATATACCGTTCAGATTTGATAAGTGGTTAAAACAGGTGATCATTCTAGCAATAGGATCTGATTAATAAGAGTTAATTCCTTAAGCATGCAAGTCTACCCATCTTATATTTAGCATCTTCAATTTAGGGACACTCTAACATTCCTAGTGGCATACCAAAGAGAGGAGTACAACAACCACCCACCTGATCAGTCGAGCTGTCAAAAGTCCTACAACTGATAATACCAAAGATGGCGGCTACACAGAGTCCAAACGGCCCCGCGCAGTCCACACTGCTCCTGGGTACAAAAACCGAGCTGTCACAATCCATATATATCCCCAGAACTGCCAAATTTAACAAACAATAACTCCGCTGCGAAGATGAACAAAAATCACCTGCTCACAGTCTTCAGAAAAATCCAAATAAAATATCCCCGCGGTCTACGCGTCGATAGCTTCGAAACGACTACCTACACATCCAAATCCGAGTTTTCTACGCTGAGATATAAATCCGGCAAGAAAATAACCTCTAACCCTACTGTAGAAATTCCCCCAGATCAACATCCGGAAAGAGAGGAGATTCTCACCTTCGAAGCAATCTCCTAAAGTCCTAAGAAAAATACAGCAGATTCCTCGCGAAGAGTAGATGAATTTAGGCTCTTGAATCACCCTGATCCGATGTCTGTACGCGAAGTTATGGCCAAAACACCGTGTCGCTGTCCAAACATCCGCAAAGAAAGAGGGGCAACAGAATACTCAAATACCTCCAAAATCCGAAATTAATTTGGGAAAACTTTGAATATCAAAATCAAAGTCCTACCTGTCGTGAGTCCAACCGCGCAAAAATCGTCGAATTCAGGTGTCGGGTAAAGCCAGGAGAGTCTGCGCACCGAGAGGACGCAAAACGGGTCGAAGACGAACTAAGCGCGCCGCGTCGGAAAACGGCCAACCTCGGAAACCGTGCACCACCACAACTCCGGGAAGCTACTGCTGGAAAGATCACTGGCAGGGGAAGACTTCTTCTTCAGAGCCCACTGCGAAATTCCCACAGGAAATGGGTGAAAACATGGCCTCAAACCGGATAAACAAGCCTAAATAAGGCTTATCGGATTCCCGGATCCAACCCGCTAGCCCGGGCTGATCCGGCGCGGCCCGGGTCGGACCAGACGCCGTCCAACCCGCCTGGGCGCCCGCCACGTACCCCCAAACAGGGGGACAGCCGTGCGGGGCCACCGCACGCGCGCCACGCGCCCCCCCGCTACAGCGGCGGGGCCCCGCGGGTGGCGACGCGTGGCGCAACGCCACGCGTCGACCGCTCCGCCGCCCCCGCTCACCGCTGAAGGGCCCAGTGGGCCGGGAGCGCGTGGACCCGCCAATGCCGCTGTGCCACGTGTCCTGCACCCGGTCCACGCGCCGCTCCGCACTTTTCCCTGGACCGAGCCGCGCGCACCCGCCAATCCGCACGCGCCACGTGGCCCGCCCCGCGGTCTATGCACCCGCGCGCCTTTCCCGTGGACCAGGCGGTGTGGGCCGACCAATCCCGAGCCGCCACGTGGCACCAGCCGGTCCACGGTCACCCCCCATGCACCCGTTTTCCCCCGAAACTTCCGGTAGCCCGTTTTTGGTCATCCGGACTCCAAATTTGGCAAATAAATAGCCGTTTTCAAGTTTTTTCCGTGCTGAATCCAATTCTACCATCTGTTTGGCCATAAACCTTCCCGAAATTTTGGCAAACATAGCCGAAGGCCAAAACAGTAAAAGATACCACTCAGGTCCAACAGTAGCACCACTTTGATGCACCTTGGGCCAGATACACCAACAATAGGTGTTCTCAACTGTAGATTCAGTCGGAAAACTGTACGGGGTTTACGGTCTCCACAATGATTCTCGTCTTGAATCTCAAGTCGTTGCTTCCTCAACTTCTTAATATGCTTGGCCATCTTCTTTGATTCCGTAAGAAGTTGTTGATATGCCTCAACGAGTTCTTCTTCGTCCGACTCCCCCTCACTTGATGACTCTCCGCCAGATGTTGATGTTTCATGCAAAATCAAAGGAATAGAGTCAGTGATTAAAGATGATAAGCAAAAATTAGAAGAGGGAATTTGAGAGGCATGAAAGGCAACAACTTTTTCCTCTTTACTTGAAGTCGATTCATTAGAAGTAGAATCGTCCCAAGTTTTCGCTTGCAAAACCTTCTTTTTATATGATTTCGGAGAAGGACAATCCGTTGAAATATGGTCGTAGCCTTTGCATCTATAACATTGGATTTCCCCTTCGAATTCATCTTTTTCTTTAGAAGGTTTTGCATAGCTTTTGAGGTTAGAGGATTTAGAACCCGATGATCCTTTAGATGGTTTCGAGGATGAAGATCCATCGGTTCGATTCTTCCAAAACTTCCGACGAAATTTCTTTACGATCCGCGCCAATTGTTCTTCAAAATCGGCAAATGTGATTTCATCGTCGGAACTTGATTTGCCATCTTCTTCCCTTGTTGATTTGAATGCAACACCTGTAAGCTTGGAAGAAGACTTGGAAGAAACTTGATTAGTAGGAAAAGTCATCTCGTAAGTTTGTAAAGCACCTACTAATTCCTCTACTCTCATCTCATCCGGATCACTAACGGTTTCAATGGCGGTAACCTTTGCCCTAAACCGTTCCGGAAGAGTCCGAAGTATCTTTCTTACAACTTTCGACTCCGGGATCTTTTCTCCTAAATTAGCACAAGTGTTGATTATATCTTGAAGTCTTGTGTAATAATCAGTAAACAATTCATGCTCATCCATATGAATAGAGTCAAATTGACTTGTAAGCATCTGGAGCTTTTGAATTTTTACTAGATTAGTACCCTCATGTGTAATTTTGAGAATATCCCAAATTTTCTTCGCGGTTTCACACGCAGAAATTCGTGTGAACTCAGTCGAGGAAAGAGAATTATAAAGAGCGTTCATACCTTTCCCATTGCAAGAAGATCTTTCGATTTCCTCTTTGGACCATCTAGAGCGAGGTTTTGGGGTAGTAGAATTTCCTACTTCCTCAACAGGATGCACCCAACCGTATTCCACGATTTGCCATACTCGCTCATCAATTGAGATGAGAAAAGCTCTCATCCGTACTTTTCAATAAGCATAATTAGTCCCATCAAAAAGAGGAGGTCTATAAATATTACCATTTTCACCCGACATGATAGATAAACCTAAAACCCTCTCTGATACCACTTGTAGGTTTTTATATATTAAGGATCAACAAGGATCTAAATAGGTACTATCAAACAACTAGAGGGGGGGTGAATAGGTGTAATACTTAAAAAACAAATCTCAGTGCAAAATAAAAACCAATGCGAAAAATAAAAACAGCACACCGAGATTTACGTGGAAACTCCAATCCAGGAGAAAAACCACGGGACCAACACGTAATAACAATCCACTAAGAATAGAAGAATAACAAGGTGATTACCGACTCCACGGACTCAAACCCCTCCTTCAACTTCTTCGGATCTTGCGCTCCACCGATTGCACGTCCACTGCACACGTTCGAATCCACGAACGCCACTCGAATCCACGAGCACACGTTTCGAATCCACGAAACGCCTTCAACACACCGAATCCACGATGCTACGTCGAATCCACGACGCAAACTCAGCCAGTAAGAATATTGGCTTCGATGGTGATCCTTTGCTTAGATTATCATTGAGGAACCGTAGAAGGAATCTCTAAGCAAAGATTAGATCAATTCGACAAAAGATAGATCTTGGAAGAACCGTCGAATTGACCTAAAAGAGGCTAAAGAGAATAACGATAAAAACCTAGCCTCTAGGGTTGCCCTCAAGTGTTTTCTTAATTAATTGGTAGTTCTTGAGAAACCCTAAGTGTCTATTTATAGGTTAGAAACCTTTGGAAAGAGATAAGCATCAAAAACTGACTTAACAGAATTTTTCCCGCACGGCGGTCCGGACTGGATTTGGCTGATCCGGACTGTCGTCTTTTTTCAGCAATTTTTCTGAAAAAACAGTTCGGGGTCCGGACTGAAACATGAATCCGATCCGGACTGAAATAGGAATCTGATCCGGACTGAAACAGGAATCCGATCCTGACTGAAAGTGCGCATGAACTAAACTATGTTCGGGGTCCAGACAGGATTGGTCTGATCCGGATCCTGAACATCCAATTTGTCCAGTTTTTGATTTTTAAGCAAAGAAAACTTATCCAAGTGTTTCTAAACTACACAAATGTATTCGGATCACCAAAATTATTTAGTTAAACATACCTGATCATTCCGAATCCATTTTTCTTGGGATTGGTGTAATTGATCCACAATTCTTCATCTTCAATCTTCAAGACTCAAAACAATGAGTGTCAACTTGAGCTCTTGTTGAATCTTCTCTGAGTCTTCAATTGCTGATTGACAATTTGATCACTTCAAGACTCCGACTCAACTCACGAAATATGCCAACACAAAAAGCCGTAACAGCTCCAGTGTCAAATAAGGTTCTAGCTCGAGAGTCAGAAAGCAGAGTAATACCTGCCACCACGTCCTCCGGTGGGTCCGCCCCCCGTTGATTCATTGAGTAGATTCTCCCTCCCGACTGCGGTCGCGTCTCCCCCTCCTGCTGAGTGGCTGGTTTGCGTATGGTTGGTCCCGAGGGAGCTCTTCCCCGTCCCTGCTGCTGTGGCGATGGGGTGGAGGCTGCAGAGGATGCTGTTCCCGCGTTCAAGGGACAGTTGAAACGGAGGTGGCCCGGTTTGCCGCAACGGAAACAGTGGTCGTACCGGTAACTCGGTGTGCTCCACCGCAGATGACACAGGGCCTGTCCCCTGGCCTTTGACCTCCTGTTGGCAAGCTCTTAGTCCCGTGTTGTGACTTCGGATGCTTAGGGGGTCAGTTCCCACTGGAAAAACCCCCTCTGGAGAAGAGCTGGGGTCGCTTTCTATCCCTGTTATACTCGGAGCCCTCCCGTCGGGCGCGCGTAACCGCAAATCTGCGCTCCACGATGGTGGCTCTGTCCACCACCTTCTGAAAGGTGTGAAGATCTGCCGCTTGCACAACTTCAAAGATATCGCTCCGAAACCCGTCTACATAAAGGCGGGCTTTGTGAGATTCATCTCTGATGGCAAAGGGGACATAATTGGCCAATCTCACAAATTTCCGTTGGTACTCCATAACGGACCGGTTTCCTTGCTTGATGTGCTTTAGGTCATCCTCCATTTGCTGCTTGACGCTATTGGAGAAGAAAGCCCCGAACAATTCCTCTCTGAGCGTAGAGACCATGACGGAAGGGCGTTGTCCTTCAAGGGGTCCGGGCGCACCGTTTTCCACCATATGCGGGCGTTTCCCTCGAGGCAGTGGACTGCCAAAGGAACTCGTTCGTGATCCTCCATCATCAGATCTTCGAAAAGTTTCTCCATAGTGTCTACCCATTTCTCTAGGACCCAAGGGTCAGCCATCTCTCCCTTAAAAACAGGTGGGTCGTGCTTCTTGAATTCCACCAAATTTGCTCTCACCCTGTCCCGTTCGGTCCGCTGGGTAGAAGCCTCCACCGCGGCGGGGGCGGACACCCCGGGAGTAGGGGTCATCGTGGCCTCTCTCATCGAGTCTCCAGCAGTTGCCCCCGGTGCGGGTCCCGAAGCTGCTGGGTTTGGCCCCCGGTGCGGGTCCCGAAGCTGCTGGGTTTGGCGTAACTGAAGGCGCCATCGGTTGGTCCATCGTACACCGGAATTCGCGGTCTGGGGAGGGGCGGCCGCAGTCTCGCCGCCCGTCCCCGGCGGTCCCGTTAAAGATGCGGTCGACTGTTGTTGCGTCAACTGACGTACATGTTCCGTGAGGGTCGATAGCTGCCCGGCCATCTCTCGTAGCTGTCGGCGGAGCAGTTCACCATCCGTGGTTGTCGAGGTCGTACCCTCTGCTCTGGTGTAATCAGTCGACGACCTGGTCCGGGCCATTATCCACTGTACACAAAGAAACCGCGTCAACCCTAGGTTCAACTGGTTTAATACCCTGACCTACGAACACACTGTGACTCTATCCCTTTCTCCCGCACACACTCGCGCTCTACGCATGTCACGCCCCGGGGTCGAAACTGCGACCCGGGCTCGCTAACAGATCCGCCATCTGTACGGAAACTGCCGTACAGACGAAGCGTCTAGCCTGCAAAAGACAAAACTACAGCTACACAGATATCAGAGCGGATAAAAAGCTGTACTATAAATTTTTCTCAACTACAAGTTGCTACAACTCATAGCCTATCTCCCAAAATCAGCAGATACAAAAAGAAGTGCACCTATACAACATCTACAAATCCAAAGGGGAGATAGCTAAACAGGAACATAACCAACTCCCACAATCCGGGATGGTACATCTACCTCTCTCTAAAGTAACAATGCTGGTAGGGAACTATCACGCGACTCCCTGTCCTCGGTCCGTCCAGTCAAGCACAGCAGGAACGGAAGAAAGCCTCAGCAACCTGTCACCGACAGAGGGTGTGAGAACTACATCCTACAGTAGTTCTCAGTGGGTACCGTCTCCAAGAACCACGGTCTGCCCACTAAGTCTACCAGAGGCATAAGATAGAGAAAAGACTGATGAGAAATATAAATAAGCTGGAAAAGAATCTACAGCTATCATGCCTCTATCTACTATGCTCAACAAGAAGAGACTATGGATGATGGTATGCAGTCACTCACAGCTGACAACATGTCACAAGCACTAAGCCCAAGACGCTCTACTATGACACATGCTACACCATCACTCTCTCAGTACATCTCAAATCTCGGCGACTGCCCACCCGGGTCCAGTCGAGTCAAGCCTGCGCCCCCTGGTGTATCAACCAGGGTGTCCCAACGGACAAACTCGATATCTCACACAGTGACCCCATGGTAGCACGGCCAGGGGTATCAAGCGACCTCTAGTACATGAACTAGGCGCATCATCGAAGCCTCGTCAGGCTCGGTATCATCATCGCAGCCTCATCAGGCTCGGAATCATCAACGCACCCGGGGCGTGGTTCGAGGGGTGCGACCCCACCGAACTCCAGTATCTCATCAGTATCACTGTCTCACAAGTGGCTCCTGCAGGCTGTGGTCCTCGATCAAACAGATCGGTATCTCGATGCTCAAAGCACAAACTCAGTCGGAGAACCCTCCACGACTCAATCTCACAACACAGGCCCACTCAACGAAGGTACTACACAGCTGGGACCACCGTCTCTCCCACGGCTCCCACAACACAACTCCACTGAACTCAACACTCAACTCACGGCCGGAGCTACTCCACGGCCAGATCTACGGAGGGTCCGAAACCCTGGGAGACTAACATCTACGTCCCCAAGAGAGAAAGCAGCCCTTAGAACCCAGATCACTCGAATCCGCTCGGGCGGATAAGTTTATAAGAAACCATGTCATTTATTTCAGAAAATCATTCGATCTGAGAGAAAGCCATCTTTATAATGATTTTTAGTCTTTTTAGGAAACCCTTTGAAATCAAGTTTTATGCCCAAACCTCGAAGAGCTGATGCCTTCGTCCCAACGGACGAGAACAGACTCAGACAACCTTGCGAGGCTTGGAAGAAACATTGGCTGACCAAAATCATGTATTTATCCAAAAAGGTTCTGGGTTCAAGGTCCTGCTAACACACGTGCACCACGACCCCAACCTGGTGGTGACGAGAAGAACAGTGGAAAGGAAAACCCCCGGGACCACCGTTTATCTGAAACGGCTCCCCAAAATGCTAACACTGGCCTAACGCAGCCACCAGACCCCACTCGGCCCCCCGGGCCCGAGTGCAACACCCGTCCCACAACACTCTGACCACTCGGCCCACTACCCGGGCGAGGAAACTCTAAGTCCCGAAGGATAAGAAAAGTGCGGGATGTCTAAAGCATAAAGGAACCTAGCCCAAATTAAGGTTCACAAATGGTCTGGTCAAACTCATGCACATATGACGGGGGTGCTAGTTAAGTTCCAAGAAAACACTTAAACTAGCATGCAATCCTATCACAATAGAATTAGAAGAAAGTCCGTAGACTTGGAGAGAAAACCAACCCACCTCAGAAAGCCACCAATTGCTCGTCGACACTTGCAATTGGCACAGCGGCTTACCTGGCCTCCAAGGGGTCCGCACGCAACCCGAAGCCCGATGCCAGAATCCGCACGCGAATCGGGGCACGCCGTGTCCAACCACGAGACCGCTCACCCAGCGGACGCCCCGAAACAAACCCGCGGCTCCACGCGGCGAAGAAACACACAACCAGCCTCGACGGAAGCTAAAAACAGCGCCGCAAGCTGCCAGAAGCGAAGAAATCGCAAAATTAATCAAAACGGTCAAAACCGGGCATCTGACGGCGAAAAACAGCCTCCGTCAGCGAAAACCAGCGCCCGACGGCGAAAAACAGCACGCGGCGGCGAAAACCAGCTCCGTCGGCGAAAAACAGCGCCCGACGGCGAAAAACAGCACGCGGCGGCGAAAACCAGCTCCGTCGGCGAAAAACAGCGCCCGACGGCGAAAAACAGCACGCGGCGGCGAAAACCAGCTCCGTCGGCGAAAAACAGCGCCCGACGGCGAAAAACAGCACGCGGCGGCGAAAACCAGCTCCGTCGACGAAAAACAGCGCCCGACGGCGAAAAACAGCACGCGGCGGCGAAAACCAGCTCCGTCGGCGAAAAACAGCTCAAAACCAGCTTGCGAAATTCCTGCGAAAACCGCTCGTGAAATCTGCCGGCGAAAACTGCGAAAAACGGCTCCGTCGGCGAAAAACTGCGCCCGACGGCGAAAAACAGCGCGCGGCGGCGAAAACCAGCTCCGTCGGCGAAAACCAGCGCCCGACGGCGAAAAACAGCTCGCGGCGGCGAAAAACAGCGGCCGACGGCGACCAACGGGCTCCGACGGCGAAAAAACGGCGCCGGCACGCAACCCGAGGAGTCGCCCGCCGTTCGGGAGCACGCCGCGCGGCGAAAACCCAGCCGCGCGACGAGGGAGGCCCGCCGCACGGCGCCCAACCCAGCCGCGCCGCGCAGCGACCCGCTGCGCGGTGCCGGAGCGCACCGCGCAGCGCCCTGCGGCGCTGCGCGCGGCGCCCAGCGGCGCTGCGCGCGGTGCCCAGCGGCGCTGCGCGCAGCGCCCTGCGGCGCTGCGCGCGGGCCCGCGCGCAGCCCACTGCGCTGCGCGCGGTCACGCGCGCCCGCGCGCCCGCACAGGCCCGCGCGCGGCCCGCGCGGCCCGCGCAGGCCCGCACAGGCCCGCGCGCGGCCCGCGCGGCCCGCAGAGGCCCGCGCAGGCCCGCGCACGCCTGCGCGCGGCCCGCGCAGGCCCGCGCGCGGCCCTGCCGCGCGCGGCCATGCCGCGCGCACCTGCGCGCGGCCCAGCGGTGCCGCGCGCACCCGCGCGCGGCCCTGCCGCGCGCGCCCGCGCGCGGCCATGCCGCGCGCACCTGCGCGCGGCCAAGCAGTGCCGCGCGCACCTGCGCGCGGCCCTGCCGCGCGCGCCCGCGCGCGGCCATGCCGCGCGCGCCCGCGCGCGGCCAGGCAGCGCCGCGCGCACCTGCGCGCGGCCCTGCCGCGCGCGCCTGCGCGCGGCCAGGCAGCGCCGCGCGCACCTGCGCGCGGCCCTGCCGCGCGCGCCTGCGCGCGGCCAGGCAGCGCCGCGTGCAGCACTTTGCTGCACGCGGCGCCGCGCCCAGCGGCACCTCGCCGCAGGGTGCTGCCAACCGCAGCACCCTGGCGCCGCGCGTGCGCCGCTGCGCGCGCGCGCGGCCGCCGGCGACGGCAAAACCCAGAAAAGCCCCGAAAAAAAACCGATAAAATCCGAAAATCCCAAAAATCCAAGAATCCATTTTTTTCTTGATTTTTAAACACCAAAAAAAATCCCTAAAGCTCAAAAACTCCAAGAAACCTTAAAAAGGAGAAATTGCTTACCTCGATGCCGCGCGTCGCACGCCCACGAGCTTCACACGGCCTCCAACGGCGAGTCCAAAAATCCAAGAAGCTCCAATCCCATTTTCTTCTTCTTCTTCTTCTTCCTTTTCCTCTCTTTTCCTTTCCTTTCTTTCTTTCTTCCTTTCTTTCTCTTTTCCTTTCTTTCTCTGCTGCTACAGGGAGGCTGGGGCCCTTTATATAAAGCATAAAGCTTTATTAATTAATTCCGCTAATTAATTAACTCCAAAGACTCCAACTCCAACTCACTTTTTGCCTTCGGGCTCTCCGCCGCTGCCCGGAACCTCCCGAACTCCGCTGTAAATCGAAAATACACGCGCTCACAGCTTTTTCTCTCCAAAAAGCTCATCCGTTGAGGCGGGGTGCTCAAATCACTTACCGACTCCAAAATTGCCAGTTCCAACTCACTTTTTGCCTCCGGGTCCCCCGCGTCAGTCCGGAACCTCCCGAACCTCGCTGTAAATCGAAAGTACACGTGTCCACAGCTTTTTCTCTTCAAAAAGCTCGTCCGTTGAGTCGGGGTGCTCAAATCAATTACCGGCTCCAAAATTGCCAGTTCCGACTCACTTTTTGACTCCGGGTCCTCCGCGTCAGTCCGGAACCTCCCGAACCTTGCTGTAAATCAAAAGTACACGTGTCCACAGCTTTTTCTCCTCAAAAAGCTTATCCGTTGAGTCGGGGTGCTCAAATCCATTACCGGCTCCAAAATTGCCAGTTCCGACTCACTTTTTGACTCCGGGTCCTCCGCGTCAGTCCGGAACCTCCCGAACCTCGCTGTAAATCAAAAGTACACCTGTTCCAAGTGTTCCTGAATTTCCGGCACTCCACGGTGAAGTCTGAAATTCCCAATCTCATCCTCAATCGGCCTACAAAGCCCGAAAAAACCCCGAATCGAGCTGGAGCTTCCGCGTTGATCCGAATCAACCCGGCATCAACTGTAACCTCAGATACAACAAGCTCAAGGCAACTCTCTGCTCCAAGCCATCTGTGTGGTCGGCGCGCTATCAAATGCCCCGGTACTTTACAACGCACCCACACCTTGGTTATCCCGTTGGTCAGTTGCTAGTGGCATTGCATAATGTGGATGTTGGACACCGACTACCGTGGTCAAAGTCGTTTTTCTCTGATACCATATAATCTGTCACACCCCGGAGGTTTAAATAAGCGGAAAATGTATATCTTTTTTATTAAAAAAAAAAAAAACAACTCAACTCTCCGGTACATGCCAGACCCGCCACATATACAGATTCACTCCACAGACGGACGGAGTCTTCTTTACATATGCACGGCGTCACCATCGCGATACACACTTTAACCACACAGTCAAGATGAGAAGCAAGGAGAGGGATTACAATCTATCACAACTACTAATACTGTCACAAGGTTGCCAAAACGGTGTCCACACGACACCCGGTTTTTAAAACATTTTCACAATCTCATTCCCGGCGGCTGCATAATTTTGAAAGGATAAATCCACGGGTATGTAAAACAGTGCCCACACGACACTCAATTTTGAAAACGTTTTCGCAATCACTTTTTCATTTAAAACATGCCGCATACAAGTTTAGTAGAAACATAAAAGAGGACGGTCCAACACTAAGTCGAAAGTTCAACCCAACATACACATTAATCCACACTTAAAGCAACCACAAAACGCACTAACCAAAACAACCAAGATAACCAAAAGAAAGTAAAGTACAAACACGTCACCAGCCCCACACGGGCTAAAGTACTCTATGTCGTAGCCTCACCGTCGTCCCGGATCCCACCCCTGAACGGACCTGTCACAGTGTGGGAAGTCAGTGAAAAAAAGAGTAGATGTAAACAAGTATGATGTAGTAAATACTGAAATGCAAACAAACCGATAACCAGAGCATCCGACTTTCCCCTTATGAGTCACCATATCCCCTGTTTGGTCAGAAACAAAGCACTTGCCAGAAGGTCTGAAGACCCCCCAGCGAAAAGAACACCTTGCTCGCACCTCGGTGCAATTAACCCCTCCACGGTACTCGTACAACACCTTGAGCGGCCGTGAGGGGTCCCCACTACGTCACCTTTTGGGGTACACGGGTCAACATACCACCCTTCCGAAAAAGTACACCGATGCGGTGGCCAAACCGCTGGTGTGCGTGTAAGCATGTTAAGGAATTTGTATTGGCGTATTTCGTGAAAGTGGTTAAGTCTTGAAGATTAAAGAAGAAGATGTTTGGATCGTATGCCTCAATCTCAAGAAAGAAAAATTCAAAAGGATCAGGTATGTTTAACTAAATAATTTTGGTGATCCAAATACTTCTTATAGTGTAGAAACACTTGGATGGATTTTTAATCGCATAAAAATCAGAAAACTGGACTGCTATATGTTCAGGATCCAAATCAGGATACTTCAGTCCGGACCCCGAACGTAGGTAGGTTCATGCAGAAATCCAGTCCGGACCATCCCTGGTTCAGTCCGGACCCCGAACGTGGATTCTGCAGAAATCGCATGAACAGTCCGGACCGTGGATACTTCAGTCCGGACCCCGAACATGATTTTTCAGGAATTCTCTGAAAAATAATGACAGTCCGGATCAAGCCAAATCCAGTACGGACCGTCGTGCGGGAAAAAGTCTGTTACAGTCAGTTTTTTATTCTTATCCTCTTCCAAAGGTTTCTAATCTATAAATAAACCCTTTGATTTATCTTTTAGGGTGAATCCAAAAAAGAATCCGAAAGGGAATCCAAAAAGGTCGAAAAGATCTAATGATCCTTATGGTGGAAAATTTCATAATCCAAAATTAACGGAGATTTAGAGAAATCCACATATAGAGAAGAAAGAAAATAACTATATTTATTCTATGTTTCTTCATCTATATTGATTAATTTGATTCTAGGTTTTCAAACTCAGATTTTGAGTAGAATCAAATTAATGAATACTTAGATGGTATTTCCGATCTATCTTTGATCTAAGTATTCGGCGGATTTTCACCACCAACAAAACAACGATTTTCCCAAAAATCGGCGCGTGGATTCGCGTGGCCTTGTGGACTCAAGGTGCTACCGCTCTCGTGGATTCGGAGCGAGGTACGTTCGTGTGATCGAGACGTACAACTTGGTGGAGACCGTGGATTCGGTTGGACATTGTGGACTCGACGTTGGATGCCGTGGATTCGGCGTTGGACGCAAATCGTGGATTCGAGGCGCATTGCGGAGCGAGCGGAGAAGATCTACTAGGAGCGTATGGAAAAAGGTTGAGTCGTGTGTGAGTACGGTATATCACCTTTGTACGTGTTTAATTCTAGTGGATTTCATTGTGTGATCGGTCCCGTGGTTTTTTACTCCTGTGACAGAGTTTTCCACATAATCTCTGCATGTTATTTACTTTTCCGCATTTGGTTATTTTTACGCAAAGATTTTCGTGTGTTTATTGTTTACCCCTATTCACCCCCCTCTAGGTGTTTTTTCCCCTATTCAGATCCATATAGTCATAACCCCCAAGTGGTATCAGAGCGGAAATAGGGTTGTAAACAATGGTTGAAGGTGGAAACATCAACATACCACCGTTCTTCGATGGAACAAACTATGCTTACTGGAAAGTACGCATGAGAGCGTTTTTAATTTCCATCGATGAATGGGTGTGGCAATCAATCGAGTTTGGATGGTCAAATCCTACCGAAATTATTGCTGATGGTCGCACCATCAAACCTAGGTCGAAATGGACCAAGGAAGAAATTGATTTATCTTCTTACAATGGCAAAGGGATTAACGCCTTATTTAATGCTTTGTCGCAAACCGAATTCTCTCGCGTCTCGGCATGTGAGACTGTGAAAGAAATCTGGGATGTTCTACAAGTTACACATGAGGGAACAAGCCTTGTGAAGATTCAAAAACTGCAAATGCTTACGAGCAAATTTGACTCTATTTTCATGGCAGAAAATGAATCGTTCACAGATTATTATACACGATTGCAAGATATCTTAAATACATGTGCTAACTTGGGAGAGAAAATTCCAGAATATAAAGTTGTAAGAAAGATTGTAAGGACTCTTCCTGAAAGATTTCGCCCTAAGGTTACGGCCATTGAAACAGTTAAACACCCGGACGAAATCCGTGTAGAAGAATTAGTTGGTGCACTTCAAACTTATGAAATGACTTTTTCTACTAACTATTCTTTTGGAAAGCCATCTTCTTCTAAGTCTTCAGGTTTTGCGTTGAAAACAACAAAGGAAGAAGACGCGGATTCATCCTCCTCAGACGATGATGAGAACCTATCAATGGAGGATTTCGAGAAGCAACTTGCTCTCTTGACAAGGAAATTTCGCCGAAGCTTTCGAAGGGGTAATTCAAGTAAAACCTTATCCTTCGTAAAGTCGAAGAAAGGCAAAGGTTCTTCAAGCTTCAAGTCAAGAAAGCAAGAGAGTTCTTCAAAGGACAAAAAGAACTCGGAGGGACAAATCCAATGCTTCAAGTGCCGAGGCTACGGTCACATCTCAACGGAGTGTCCCAACAAGAATCCGTCAAAGAAGAAGGCGATGCAAGCCATCACTTGGGATGACACCTCAACTTCCAATGAGTCATCTTCCAGTGATGAGGATAACAACGCAACGGCATTCACGCGTCCACAACTTCACCTTACGTGTGCTTTTTGGCAAGTACATCCGGTTCATTATCCAACTCCTCCCAAGTTGAAAAGAATGCAACGGACGATGAACCGAGTAATTCCGAAGGTGAAGACTTTGCTTTTGCCTACCATAAACTACTAAAGGATTCAAAGAAAGTGGCAAAGCAAAACAAGAGTTTGAGAAGAAGAGTGCAGGATCTTGAGGAAGAAACTAAAAGGGCGACTTCTCTCTCAAACGCTCTTGAAGTGGAAAGGAACAATTTGATCAAAGCAAATGTTTCCCTTCAAGAGAAGAACGAGCATTTCGAGAAGGAACACATCAAATTGGTGGATAAAGCAAATTACTTCTTGAAGCTCTACTCCGAGGCTCGTTGTCACGCCCCGGGGGTTCGAATCGCGCGGAAGAGGAGCCACCGATGCCCCTGATTCAGCCATATATTTTTTTTTGTAAAACAATACTCCCCGGCGCGTGTCCAGACCCGCCGCATACACAAATTCACTCTGCAAACGCGCAGAGTCTCCTTTGTACATGCACGGCGTCTCAACTACAAAGTGTCTCACAAGGCGTAGTACATACAATCTCTAACCACATCAGTTGGGGTCTCGTACACATACAACCAAACAATTCACATGACATTCTAGCATTCACTTAGAGCATAGAGGCCGGTGTTTTGAAAGGATAAATAATCACAAGGTTTTGAAAGCGGCATCCACACGATGCCCTCGTTTGTGAAAACAGTTCGCAAACACATAAATCCCACAAGGTTTATAAAGCTCGGTGCCCACATGACACCCACGTTTTAAAAGTAGTTTTCGCAAACGGTTTTCTTTGTTTTTCATCGTTCAAAACGGCCAAGTAAGAGAGAACGTAGTATTCATTCAATTATTCAAAAAGGAAAAAGGGCAACATCCACTTCGACCCCACGGGGGTATCGCAAACCACAACTAACTACATGAGTAATAAAAGATAAAGGGAAAAGAAGGGTCACTGTGTCTGAAGTTCGATCAAAGTCAGAACAGCACTCTTGCGGCCTCTCCGGTGCCCTAGCGCTCGACCCCGGACGGACTGGGTGAACCTGTCACGGAGTGGGGAGTCAGTGACCAGAAACAGTATTAAAAACAATACGGGCTAAAGAAAGGCAAACCACGATAAAAACCAGAGCAATCAACAATGTAGCACCCAGTGCAAACAATATAATGCAGAACCTCTTGCAAACAATACAATGCAGAACCTTGTGCAAGCATAACCGGGCACCTCCCCCGGCAACCACAAACACCGGAGCAACCATCCCTCCCATGCATCATCCACCATAACCACACCCTGTATCAAAACAACATCGGGCACCTTCCCCGATGCCCACCGCCGAGCACCTGCCTCGGCCGCCGAGCACCTGCCTCGACATCACCGCTCACACCCCCCACCCATGGGGGCCCCAATTCCTAACGCCACCGCCGCGTGGGGTACACGGGTCAACGTACCACTTTTCCGGAAAAGCACACCCTTTGCGGTGGCCAAACCGCGGGTGTGCGTGTAGTAAATCTCGAGCCTCATCCGAGCACCAACCTCGGTAAACCAGACCGAGCACCTGCCTCGGCAACCAAATATCCACACAATAGCTTTAACAGGGTTAGCAAATGTAAACATGCAATTACTAAGATCTTTGTGCGTGTAGAAAATCTCGAGCCTCATCCGAGCACCAACCTCGGCGAACCAGACCGAGCACCTGCCTCGGCAACCAAATACCCACTCAATAGCTTTAACAGGGTTAGCAAATGTAAACATGCAATTACTAAGATCTTTGTGCGTGTAGAAAATCTCGAGCCTCATCCGAGCACCAACCTCGGCGAACCAGACCGAGCACCTGCCTCGGCAACCAAATACCCACTCAATAGCTTTAACAGGGTTAGCAAATGTAAACATGCAATTACTAAGATCTTTGTGCGTGTAGAAAATCTCGAGCCTCATCCGAGCACCAACCTCGGCGAACCAGACCGAGCACCTGCCTCGGCAACCAAATACCCACTCAATAGCTTTAACAGGGTTAGCAAATGTAATCATGCAATTACTAAGATCTTACCCCTTTTCCCATAACTCCGGAAACCAAGACAATGGAAGAGTCCCTACAGCGACCCATAGTCGCCATACTATAAAGATAATAAAACACAAACCCTTACCGGAGTTAACAATATTCCACAAGTTGAACTTTAATATTCTGAAAGGTCACGTCGATCACCGTCCCCAACGCTAGTATGTCCCGAACTACCCTACCTTTGTTTGGGTAGGGCGAACTGCCCGCCCGGTCTTCTACCGCGACAGCCGTAAATCCGGAGGTCCACATCACCCACCAAACCCCTCAACAAAATAAACATAGTAACAACGAAACTGTGCATAAAGAGGTTCTAAGGGGTACCCACCTGGAACGCGAAGAAAAGGGTGTGCGGGAAAATTCCAGTCAGAAGTTCCCCCCACCTTGCGCCCGGAAAACTAAGGTAGGAAAAGTATTGTTAAAAACATCGTCGTAGTCAAAAACACTCAAAAACGGGGCGATTCGGGCCAAAAACGGAGCTCCCGGGCTTCCGAGCTGTAGTCTGGTGCACGGGTCCAGGCGTGGACTGGGTTCACGGCTCAGAGGAAGCGGCAGCGTAAACCGGGCTCACCCCGGGGGCGTGCACCAAATGGAATGGGCCGGGCCGGTGCACGACAGAGCGCGCACCGGGCTCACGCGCTCCCTGCCGAGGCGGCAGCGCCGGGTGCACGCCTTGTGCATGCACCGCGCGGCCTGGGCCGGGCTGGTGCACGCGCCCGTGAGCCGGGTCCTCACTACCGGGCTGCGGGGGCGAGCGCCGGGTGCACGCTTGGCGCGTGCACCGCGCAGCCTGGGCTGGGCTGGTGCACGCGCCCGTGCGCCGGGTCCGCCCCTCCTGGCCGTGCGGGCGTGCGGCGGGTGCACGGGTGGCCTGGTGGACCGCGCGGCCTGAAGCCGTACGGAAGGGAACAGTAAACCCTAATTTCGCCCCCCACGCGGCTCCGGTTGCGCGATTTCGACTCCGTTTCCGCTCCCGTGCGACTCCGGCGACGACCCCGGGGGCATGATAACGGCGGCGGCGGCCTCCCGTTCAACGACGGCGGCGGCGGCCTCCCGTTCAACACCAAGTAATGCCCAAGACAACCACAAAAGGAAAATCTCACATCGAAACAATAACCGGGGAGACCCGAACCGCTCACCTTGTTTTCGCCGGTGGGGGAGAAGGAGGAAAGAGGGTCGCCCGTTCCTCGCTCGATCACTCTCGCAGGGAGGCATCTCCCCATCTCTCGTCTCGTTTGCGCCGCTTCTTGAAAAGAGAGGAAATATCGATTTGGGTTCCTCTTTTTTCTTTCTTAAAAGCGCCGCCTTAAACCCTAGCCGTCAAGAGAGAAAACCAAGAGGGAAAAGAAAAACCCTACGGCCCCCGGTTTTAAGGAAACCCTAATAACAATTGGCGGCTAAGATTGTCTCGAGAAGCGTGTCATCCAATCGCACGGATCCCGGGGCGCCTAAAGGGGTCCGAACTTCAAAAATTTATTCTGGGGGAACCGGGAGTCGGAATGCGAAACCGATCGCGTCCCCGTTCTCCGTTTCGCGAGCCCTTCCGCCTAAAAATGTTCGCGAGTCCCGACGGACTTTCCGGAAAAACACTAAAAAATTGTCCCACGGTCGGACAGTCGTAAGAAAGGGGTAACGGAAAGGGTAACGGAAAAGCCAGGTCTTACATCACTCACCAATAAAAACAAGTTTCGTCCCCGAAACTTAACTCCCGCCTGCGGCGAAGAGGTCCGGGTAGCACTCCCCCATCTTGACTCTGGTTCCTAAGTTACCTCACCTTCTTCCTGGTTGCTTCACAGCGCCTTCCCATAGGGGGATCGTCCGGTTGCGCAACCTTTTTGTCCTCTCGTGCTAAGATCCGCATCGAGGTTTGGCAGTAAAGCCAACCGGTATGTCACCGGGCCTACGCGCTCCAACATCCCGAATATCGGGTCATTGACGCCAACCAACAATCCCAAGAGCTCGAACCATTAGCAATACGCAACTCATTTACTTAAGGCGTTCTGTCCCACCGCCAGCGATCTTGTCCTGACTCAACCCACTTGGACGTCTATGGCGTACTGTTACAACGCCTCGGGTCTTGGCCCGTCTCACCTCACCTGGACGTCTAAGGCGTACTGTTACAACGCCTCGGGTCTATTGTCACAAGGCCGGAAGTTGGACCTATTTAACCCTTAACTAAATAGCCAACAAAAAAAAACAACTAAGTCTTCACCTCCTTATTGGGCAGGAGGGTACGAAGCATTACTTCTAAGGGTTCCTCTGGGGTCGTGGCCAAAATTTCTCTTGTACGAGGTCTTCCTTGCTACTACCTCCCTCGTAGCCGAAACATCTGCTTTCCCCTGCCGGTCGCTGATGTTCGCTTTCACCTGTTGGCACACCAAAAATTGCGCCACAATTTGTGCCACATCGCTCTTTCGATTTGGGCCACCAGAAGGTCTGCCATAGATCCCTGCACCTCTTTGTACCTCCGGAATGCGCGGTATAGGAGGTGTTGTATACTTTGGCTAGATTTTCTTCCCTCGTTTCTAGCTTATCGGGCACACGAATTCGTCCCCGGAACCTTATTACATCCCTGAGTCACTCGTAAAAATTCCGCCTTGCTCCGAGGACATGCTGTCTTGCACCAGTTGTAGTTACGTGTCCGTCGTTGGGTCTCCCAAGATCATCTTGGAGATTCGTCAGACTAGATCTTATAGTCCTTTCCGGGCTTCGGCTGTATGAGCACTGGCGCCTGTGTGCGTCTGTCTTTAAGTTCTTTGAAACTCCTTTGGCACTGGGCTGTCCAGACGAACCTCTACCCACTTTGGGTTAGTCGATTTAGGGAAGTGGCCTCCCATGAAGCGTCTGTAATGGCCTGCCCGTCCTAAGAAGCTTCGGATCTCCGTCACCGTTGTTGGCCGAGCCCAGTTGGCCACCGACTCGATCCTCCTCGGATCCACTACAATTCCATATGTCGAAACGGTATGCCCCAAAAAGTCCACCTCACGGAGCCAAAACTCACACTTTATGAGTTTGGCATATGGTTGCTGATCCTGGAGGGTCTAGGGGATTACTCGCGAGTGTTCCCCATACCCCTTGTCCGTTGTGAGAGTAGATCGGAACGTCCACTATAAGACCATTACCGGCTGGTCTAAGGAGGGCTTGAGTATCCTATTCATCATGCCTGTGAATACCGCTGGTGCGTTAACGAGTCTGAACGGTATGACCGTGAACTCATGTCGACCACTCCGAGTTCGTAAGGCTGTTTTTCGGTAAGTCTGGTTCCCGGAGACGCACTTGGAACTTCAAGCAGTCAACTACCACTTAAAGATTGCCGCGACTGTCGGCCCCAAGCGTGATGCCGTTAACTTTTAACGAAAACCTCATTAGTCCTTAGAGACTAAGAACCCGTCTCGCCCTCGCTGGGCAGGAAGGAGTACAGCCGCCTGCCTCGAGGGGTAGCCGGAGGATCCGACCGAACTTATCTCTACGATGGGATTTCTTCTAATATCTATGGTAGGGAGAAACATGAAGCGAGGGGGAGGGGTGGGATGCTGCTACGGGTGATGTCCCTGTTTCCGAGGGGCAGTTGAAACAATGGCGCCCCGGTTTGCCGCATCGAAAACGGTGGTCTTGCTTCTGGGGACATTCGGTCACTTGGTGTATTCCACCGCAATTGATGCAAGACTTGTCCACCGACCATTGTCCTCCCGTCGGCGCATTCGTGGTTCCTTATTGCCATCTCAGGTATTTAGGAGGCCGGCTCCTCTTGGTATGCTCCTTTCCAAAACAAGGTCGAGCTCGCTTCTTATCCCCGCCGCAATCTGAGCTCTCCCGTCGGGCTCGTGAACTCGCAAATTCGTGCTCCACTGTGGTGGCTCTATCGACCACCTCCTAGAAGGTGTGCAAATCCGCCGTTTGCACCACCTTGTAGATATCGCTTCGTAAACCATTCACAAAAAGACGGGCTTTGTGAGATTCATCTCTTATAACAGGGGGAACACATTTGGTCAACCTCACAATTTGCCCGTTGATAACCCGTAACTGTCTGACTTCCTTTCTTGATGTGCTTCCGGTCATCTTCCATCTGCTGTTTGATGCTGTCGGAGAGAAATTCCTCAAACAGTTTTTCTCGGAACGTGGTCCAAGATGGAAGGGCGGTGCCCTCGCAGTAACGGCGGTCATTCTGGGGATAGGTGTCACCACGGTCTCTCCCAAGGGAGCTCCAACAGTGGCCCCCGGCATAAGTCCCGAAGTTGCTGGTGTTAGTGCTGCTGAAGGCGTCGTCGGATGAACCGACGGTATCTCGGTCACCGAGGTCGGAGAAGGGGCAACCGTAGTCTCGCTGACCGCCACCGACGGTCTCGTCACTGGTGCGGTTGGTCCGGGCAAAGAAGCCTGGGCGACCTCCATTGGTAATGTCGACTGTTGCGCCCACTGCCGCATTTGTTCCATAAGGGTTGCCAACTGCCCGGCCACCTCTTGTAGTTGTTGTCGGAGCAGCTGATACTCCGCCGCTATTGGCACCGTACTTTCTGCCCCTGCGTTCTCCGCTGATAACCCCTTTCGGGCCATTAATCGCTACATACAAAGAAACCAAGTCAACCCTAGACCTATCGGGTCTAGCACCACGACCTACAGACGTACTAAAATTAAATCCCCCAGTTCACTTTATTAATCAGTAGTTAGTGTATTGCGCCCCGTGGATGTTGGGCCCCGACTGTTGTGGTTAAAGTTTACCTCTCTGATACCATCTTAATCTGTCACGCCCCGGGGGTTCGAATCGCGCGGAAGAGGAGCCACCGATGCCCCTGATTCAGCCATATATTTTTTTTTGTAAAACAATACTCCCCGGCGCGTGTCCAGACCCGCCGCATACACAAATTCACTCTGCAAACGCGCAGAGTCTCCTTTGTACATGCACGGCGTCTCAACTACAAAGTGTCTCACAAGGCGTAGTACATACAATCTCTAACCACATCAGTTGGGGTCTCGTACACATACAACCAAACAATTCACATGACATTCTAGCATTCACTTAGAGCATAGAGGCCGGTGTTTTGAAAGGATAAATAATCACAAGGTTTTGAAAGCGGCATCCACACGATGCCCTCGTTTGTGAAAACAGTTCGCAAACACATAAATCCCACAAGGTTTATAAAGCTCGGTGCCCACACGACACCCACGTTTTAAAAGTAGTTTTCGCAAACGGTTTTCTTTGTTTTTCATCGTTCAAAACGGCCAAGTAAGAGAGAACGTAGTATTCATTCAATTATTCAAAAAGGAAAAAGGGCAACATCCACTTCGACCCCACGGGGGTATCGCAAACCACAACTAACTACATGAGTAATAAAAGATAAAGGGAAAAGAAGGGTCACTGTGTCTGAAGTTCGATCAAAGTCAGAACAGCACTCTTGCGGCCTCTCCGGTGCCCTAGCGCTCGACCCCGGACGGACTGGGTGAACCTGTCACGGAGTGGGGAGTCAGTGACCAGAAACAGTATTAAAAACAATACGGGCTAAAGAAAGGCAAACCACGATAAAAACCAGAGCAATCAACAATGTAGCACCCAGTGCAAACAATATAATGCAGAACCTCTTGCAAACAATACAATGCAGAACCTTGTGCAAGCATAACCGGGCACCTCCCCCGGCAACCACAAACACCGGAGCAACCATCCCTCCCATGCATCATCCACCATAACCACACCCTGTATCAAAACAACATCGGGCACCTTCCCCGATGCCCACCGCCGAGCACCTGCCTCGGCCGCCGAGCACCTGCCTCGACATCACCGCTCACACCCCCCACCCATGGGGGCCCCCATTCCTAACGCCACCGCCGCGTGGGGTACACGGGTCAACGTACCACTTTTTCGGAAAAGCACACCCTTTGCGGTGGCCAAACCGCGGGTGTGCGTGTAGTAAATCTCGAGCCTCATCCGAGCACCAACCTCGGTAAACCAGACCGAGCACCTGCCTCGGCAACCAAATATCCACACAATAGCTTTAACAGGGTTAGCAAATGTAAACATGCAATTACTAAGATCTTTGTGCGTGTAGAAAATCTCGAGCCTCATCCGAGCACCAACCTCGGCGAACCAGACCGAGCACCTGCCTCGGCAACCAAATACCCACTCAATAGCTTTAACAGGGTTAGCAAATGTAAACATGCAATTACTAAGATCTTTGTGCGTGTAGAAAATCTCGAGCCTCATCCGAGCACCAACCTCGGCGAACCAGACCGAGCACCTGCCTCGGCAACCAAATACCCACTCAATAGCTTTAACAGGGTTAGCAAATGTAAACATGCAATTACTAAGATCTTTGTGCGTGTAGAAAATCTCGAGCCTCATCCGAGCACCAACCTCGGCGAACCAGACCGAGCACCTGCCTCGGCAACCAAATACCCACTCAATAGCTTTAACAGGGTTAGCAAATGTAATCATGCAATTACTAAGATCTTACCCCTTTTCCCATAACTCCGGAAACCAAGACAATGGAAGAGTCCCTACAGCGACCCATAGTCGCCATACTATAAAGATAATAAAACACAAACCCTTACCGGAGTTAACAATATTCCACAAGTTGAACTTTAATATTCTGAAAGGTCACGTCGATCACCGTCCCCAACGCTAGTATGTCCCGAACTACCCTACCTTTGTTTGGGTAGGGCGAACTGCCCGCCCGGTCTTCTACCGCGACAGCCGTAAATCCGGAGGTCCACATCACCCACCAAACCCCTCAACAAAATAAACATAGTAACAACGAAACTGTGCATAAAGAGGTTCTAAGGGGTACCCACCTGGAACGCGAAGAAAAGGGTGTGCGGGAAAATTCCAGTCAGAAGTTCCCCCCACCTTGCGCCCGAAAAACTAAGGTAGGAAAAGTATTGTTAAAAACATCGTCGTAGTCAAAAACACTCAAAAACGGGGCGATTCGGGCCAAAAACGGAGCTCCCGGGCTTCCGAGCTGTAGTCTGGTGCACGGGTCCAGGCGTGGACCGGGTTCACGGCTCAGAGGAAGCGGCAGCGTAAACCGGGCTCACCCCGGGGGCGTGCACCAAATGGAATGGGCCGGGCCGGTGCACGACAGAGCGCGCACCGGGCTCACGCGCTCCCTGCCGAGGCGGCAGCGCCGGGTGCACGCCTGGTGCATGCACCGCGCGGCCTGGGCCGGGCTGGTGCACGCGCCCGTGAGCCGGGTCCTCACTACCGGGCTGCGGGGGCGAGCGCCGGGTGCACGCTTGGCGGGTGCACCGCGCAGCCTGGGCTGGGCTGGTGCACGCGCCCGTGCGCCGGGTCCGCCCCTCCTGGCCGTGCGGGCGTGCGGCGGGTGCACGGGTGGCCTGGTGGACCGCGCGGCCTGAAGCCGTACGGAAGGGAACAGTAAACCCTAATTTCGCCCCCCACGCGGCTCCGGTTGCGCGATTTCGACTCCGTTTCCGCTCCCGTGCGACTCCGGCGACGACCCCGGGGGCATGATAACGGCGGCGGCGGCCTCCCGTTCAACGACGGCGGCGGCGGCCTCCCGTTCAACACCAAGTAATGCCCAAGACAACCACAAAAGGAAAATCTCACATCGAAACAATAACCGGGGAGACCCGAACCGCTCACCTTGTTTTCGCCGGTGGGGGAGAAGGAGGAAAGAGGGTCGCCCGTTCCTCGCTCGATCACTCTCGCAGGGAGGCATCTCCCCATCTCTCGTCTCGTTTGCGCCGCTTCTTGAAAAGAGAGGAAATATCGATTTGGGTTCCTCTTTTTTCTTTCTTAAAAGCGCCGCCTTAAACCCTAGCCGTCAAGAGAGAAAACCAAGAGGGAAAAGAAAAACCCTACGGCCCCCGGTTTTAAGGAAACCCTAATAACAATTGGCGGCTAAGATTGTCTCGAGAAGCGTGTCATCCAATCGCACGGATCCCGGGGCGCCTAAAGGGGTCCGAACTTCAAAAATTTATTCTGGGGGAACCGGGAGTCGGAATGCGAAACCGATCGCGTCCCCGTTCTCCGTTTCGCGAGCCCTTCCGCCTAAAAATGTCCGCGAGTCCCGATGGACTTTCCGGAAAAACACTAAAAAATTGTCCCACAGTCGGACAGTCGTAAGAAAGGGGTAACGGAAAGGGTAACGGAAAAGCCAGGTCTTACACTCGTCAAGAAAAGATGGAAATGACGAAGACCATATTCCAACTTAAGGATGATTTGAAGCGATTTTCTTCAGGAATGAGCAAGTTGGATAAGATGCTTGGTCTTGGTCAAACAAATCGTTTGGGCCTTGGATACGATCGAACTGGAAACAGTCCTAGTTCGAGTGAAACAATTTTTGCGCCTCAGTCGGCGTCTCCTCCTCCGACGAAAATCAATGCATTCAACAACAACAAGACTAGCTCACCTACTTCGGGTTCAGCAAGTACAAAGGTATGTTTTCGTTGTGGTTTTGCATGGCACATAAGAAGAGATTGCAAGATTGGAGCGAAACGATCAAAACAAGCGCCTCTTGCAATAACTACCAAAAAGGTCATCCCCCGAAAATCAAAGGAGAATTTTTCAAAGGAAAAGAGCCTTGGTAGTTTACCTAACAAGACGACGTCATCAAAGAAAAGCGATCAATCAAACAAGACGCTTTCACCAAGGAGAATAACTTCACAACCATTGCCAACGCATTCCAAAACTTGTAAGGTTTGGGTGCGCAAAGGTGAATTCTTCCCTTGCCTTTAACTTTTCTGCAATAGAATGTCTTGTAACTGATGTAAATCATTTATTCTTTTTGAAAGGGGTTAGGTCTGAAAATAATTGCTATGTAGTTCCTAACAAAATTCCTGAACATTGTAACCTAGTGTCACTTGAAAATGAAACTCTTTGGCACGAAAGACTAGGTCACATAAATTTTAAGGAACTAGCTAGAATTTCAAATAAAGACGTGGTTAAGGGAGTTCCTAAACTATCTTTTAAAGAAAACATTGTGTGTGGAGGTTATCAAAAGGGAAAACAATCAAGGGCCACACACAAGAACTTGAACCACGTGGGAACCAAACGACCATTAGAATTACTGCACATGGACTTAATGGGACCGACTCGTCAACCAAGTTTGGGAGGTAAATGGTACTTTTTTCCTTTGGTTGATGATTTCTCTAGATATTCATGGGTAACATTTTTAAAAGAGAAAGCGGATACTTTCGATTCTTTTCATGAGATATGTCATCGTGTTATGATTGAGAAAAATGAAAAGATCGTTCGTGTTCGGTGTGATAGAGGTGGAGAATTTATAAATTCTAAATTCATTGATTTTTGCACTTCCAATGTCATAAAACATGAATTCTCTGCACCCTATACACCTCAAAAGAATGGTGTAGTCGAGCGCAAAAACAGGGTTGTACAAGAGATGGCGCGTGTTATGCTTCACAGCCGGAAACTCCCGTTACATTTTTGGGCTGAAGCAGTCAACACCGCGGTCTATGTAATTAATCGAGTGTATTTGCGCCCGGGTATTTTAAATACACCATATGAGCTATGGTTCTGTAGAAAACCAAATATCAAATATTTTCTAATCTTTGGGAGTCGATGTTATATTTTACGTGATCGCGAAAATCTTGGAAAATTCGACTCTCGAAGTGACGAAGGAATTTTCATGGGTTATTCTACAAACAGTAGAGCATATCGGGTTTTTAATCTCGAATCTAAAACGATGGTAGAATCTTTTAATGTTAAAGTAGATGAAGCTTTTCATTTTTCATCTGATAAATCTACCCCTGATATGTCTCTTGATGATGATACTCCTGTAAATGCATCTTCTCATAATAATTCTTCCGATAATGTTGATGCATCTCATGGTACTTCTAGTTTATCTGATGTGCAGGAATCATCACACATATCTCCGAGCACTCCGTTACCTCAAACACTACGTATCTCCAAGGATCATCCAGAGTCAAATATCATTGGAGACCCACAAGAAGGAGTCAGGACTCGGAGACAATTAGTTTGTGGAGTTGCATGTTACGTCTCCATGATAGAACCAAAGAATGTTGATGAAGCTCTTCAGGATGATTATTGGATTGAAGCAATGCAGGAAGAGCTCCATCAATTCGAAAGAAACAAAGTCTGGGAACTAACGAAGCCTCCGAAGCAACACAACATAATTAGTACTAAGTGAATTTTCAAGAACAAGAAAAACGAGGATGGTACCATCATCAGGAACAAAGCACGCCTAGTTGCTCAGGGCTATTCACAAATTGAAGGTATAGACTTTGATGAGACGTTCGCCCCAGTAGCTCGTCTCGAGTCAATTCGCATCCTTTTCGCCATTACTTGTCATTTTAAAATTAAACTTTTTCAAATGGACGTTAAGTGCGCCTTTCTTAATGGTTTTCTAAATGAGGAAGTTTATGTGGCTCAACCGAAAGGTTTCATTGACCATAAACTACCTAACCATGTTTTTCGATTGAAAAAGGCTCTTTACGGTCTAAAACAAGCACCGCGAGCATGGTATGAAAGGTTGACAAAGCACCTTTTGGAAAAGGGCTATACTCTAGGGGGAGCGGATCGGACACTCTTTGTGAAGCATTTTCAGGATAACTTTATTGTGGAACAAATCTATGTCGATGACATTGTATTCGGTGCAACAAGAAACAATGATGCTTCAAAATTCGCTGAAACCATGGAAAGCGAATTTGAGATGTCCATGATGGGCGAGCTAACATATCTTTTTGGATTGCAAGTTAAACAAAGTGAAGAAGGGATTCATCTCTGCCAATCCAAGTATGCAAAGGAGTTGGTGAAGAAATTCGGATTAGAAAATTCTAAAGACTTTCCGACTCCAATGGGAACTAGCAACAAGGGATTAGGAAGTGAATCTCTCAGTGAAAGTGTAGACGAGAAGCTTTATCGCAGCATGATTGGAAGTATACTCTATCTCACGGCTAGTCGCCCGGACATATCCTTTAGTGTTGGGATTTGCGCGAGATATCAATCAGCACCAAAGGAGGTTCACCTGAAAGCGGTGAAAAGGTCATCCGGTACGTCAAATGAACATTAAATTTCGGAATTTGGTATACCATGGGCACAACTCTCGACATAATAGGATACTCAGATGCCGATTGGGCTGGAACAGTGGATGATCGAAAAAGTACGAGTGGTGCATGTTTTTATCTTGGCCATTGTCTTGTTGAATGGCATAGTAAAAAATAAAACTGCATTGCACTCTCGACTGCCGAAGCGGAATACATTTTAGCAGGTAGTTGTTCAACTCAATTGATTTGGATGAAAAGTGTCACGCTGTAGAACACCGGGATTTGGACGACGCACCGACCTTGCAGGATGGTGTGGTGCGGAGGAGTTTGCCTTGGATGTGTCCCATTTGTGTTTACAGAGGAGTTCGGGTTGATTTGGATCCCCGCGGAAGCCTCTGCTTGTTTCGGGCTTGCTGGGCGCCGCGCGGGCGGCTGGGTCAGCGCCGCGCGGCTGGGTTTTTGGGGGCCGTGCAGCTGCGCCGCTTTGGCCGCGCAGGCTGCGACTCGGCGACGCGCCGCGGCGTGAGTGCGCGATGGGTTTTCCGCGCAACGCGCGGCGTTTCCCGTCGCCGGATGGGTTTTTCTCGCCTTTGTGAGCGCGGTTGTAGCCGCATGTTTTCTGATTCCGGTCCCTCTTCTTGTCTCGTAGTTGTGGCATTGTGTTAGCTTCTCGCGTGGCCGGTGGTGCGTGTTTTGCCGCGTGGAGCTGCGGGATCGCGTCGGGACCTCCGTATGGTGCACGGTTTTCGCGGATTGATCGCAGGTGGGTTGGTTTCTCCCAATGAACTACGGAATGCCCTTTACGCTTCCGAATGCAAAGATATCGTATCCTTACTATCAGGTATTTGCGGAACAGTCGTGCAAGTCGAGGGTTGTCGTTTCCGACTTGGACACGAGTGTTAGTCGCATCGTTAGAGTATACGAGTTGTACTGGCAGAGTTACCAGATGGGTATAAATCACTGGCTGAGTTACCAGATGAGTAGATACCACTGGCAGAGCTACCAGATGGGTGTAAATCACTGGCTGAGTTACCAGATGAGTAGATACCACTGGCGGAGTTACCAGATGGGTATAAATCACTGGCTGAGTTACCAGATGAGTAGAAATCACTGGCTGAGTTACCAGATGAGTAGATACCACTGGCGGAGTTACCAGATGGGTATAAATCACTGGCTGAGTTACCAGATGAGTAGATACCACTGGCAGAGTTACCAGATGGGTATAAATCACTGGCTGAGTTACCAGATGTGTAGATATCACTGGCTGAGTTACCAGATAGATAGTTATGCCCTGGCCGAGTCACCAGGTGGTTACTAGAAGGGATTGAGGTGGCCTTCTAGTGTCTTGTAGAGTTCTAGCAGTCCCAGTGCGGGGGCGGAAACTATGGGCGCCTAAGCCTACAGCATGTTCTTGTTTGATAAGGGCTGTAGGGGGCGCAGACGTTCGTAGTTTCCAGGCCTCCCGTGAGAGAGACTGAGAACTTACTTCCAGCATTGCATTGAGACATGTAGCGATAGATTCATTTCCAGTTATCTATCTATCTATCTATCTATCTATCTATCTATCTATCTGTGTTTTTGTCTCCAGCAGACTGAGTGGGTGTACCGTGGGTTTAGCTTTGGTACCCACTGAGATCTGACTGTTGCAGTAGATCTCACACTACAAAAAAATTGTGATTTAGCGGCATCCTGTAATTGCCGCCTAAAGTTTAAAAAGTGCCGTAAAAACTATTAGTGGCATTTAGCAATTAGTGCCGCTTATACTCGTGTTGGTGAATCTTCTACCGGCATTTAATTAAATTGTCGTTAAAATTAAGTAATTAGTAACATTAAATAAATGTCGTTATAGAAGTGGTTATTAGCGATATTATTAAATGCCGGTATTTTTTAATTATCTACAACACTAATAAATGTCGGTAATTATTAGTTTATTTGCAATATTATACAAATGTTGGTAATCTATTATTAATTCCGGTATTAATAAATGCTGCTAATTCTAAATATTTTTAAATTATATTTTTAAATAAATAAAAATAATAGAAATTATAATTTGCACTATCATAAAATAATTAAATCCTTTCAATTTTAAAAAAATACAATTTGAATGGATAATATGATATTTCAATGTTTTCATATGACAAGTGGCATAAATCGTGCATAACAAAATAACAAAAATAATTTACTAAGCTCATTTTTAATTAAATAAACAATAAGTTAAAAATCTTTAGTCCATTCAACATCCAAAAAAATAACAAATGATCACAAAATTTTCTAAACACAAAAATACTAATACGTACATAAATAACGCATCCAAATAGGTCACACGACATAAAGTTGTTTGCGAATATAACAAAACAGCTTAAAATTGTTTAAATTTTCTTGAATTCCAAAGGTATTATTACTTGCGTTGAACCTGTCAAAAAAAAGAACACATTAAAAGTTAGTTTTAACGAGTCAAAAGTCTATATATTAAATAATAAAATTGACGAAAGGAAAAAAATATAGATCTTATATATATATATATATATATATATATATATATATATATATATATATATATATATATATATATATATATATATACATACACATTCTTTTTTTTTCACAGTAAATATCAATGAATTTTTAAATTAACTTATTTAAAAAGTTTATTAATTTTATTTTAATTGACTCTTTTGCACATTCTCTGATTATATTTAGTAATAAAAAATTATAATGGGAGGAGGTCATGTTCATCATCTTTTATACTTAAATACATAAATAAATGTGGGTTTCAACTATATTTTTTATTTAGTCTTCTATTATATATTATTTACTTTGTTGCATAATCATACAATCTAAAAATAATTAAATCTATTATCAAATAATAATTTTAAAATAAAAACAATAATTTTTTTAAAAAAAATTTAAATCGACCCATCTATTCCAAAGTAATAAAAGAAAGCAAATAATTTTACAAAAAAAAAAAATCTAAATTAACTTACCTTTTTCTTGGTAGAGTTCTGCTTGTGGGTCTCCTTCTTGGTAGAAGATAAGGAAGAAAATTCTTTTCTTACCCCCTGCGATTGAAAGGTAGAAAGAGTAATTTTTTTTTTTTTTTTTTTACTTAGAGAGAAGATAATAAAAAAATAAAAAAGAGAGAAAAAAAAACCCTAGAAAGAACCTTTGCATATGAGGAGAGGAAGACTAGTAGTCGTACGGCACAAGAGGAAGGAAGAAGTAGGCGGGATATGAGAAATTGATGGATAATCTTAGTTAGGTCCCTCAACTTATTAATTATTTATATCTTAAATAAGGATTTAAGATATAAATAATTAATAAGTTGAGGGACTTACCAATATTTACTTTTAAATGCTAGTAATTAAAGTTTTTTAGTGGCATTAAAAGTAACTGCCGGTATTTAAACTATCTTTTACCGGCATTTAAAAATAAATATTGCTAAATATTTTTATTCACCAACAATAATTTGTAAATATCGATAAATGATATATTTAGCAACAATTTTTAATAAATGCCAGTATATTTTGTATTTAGCAACATTTACTTAAATATTGCAGCGAATAATGCCGCTGTATGTCAAATTTCTAGTAGTGTCACACCCGCTGTGATGACAGGTGTTCCTGAGGCGACCGTTCCAGGTTTGGCTCGTTCGGAGCTTTCTGACCGAGGTAAGGGCGTGACTGACTAGCTCCTACCCGAGTCGGTGGTGTCGGTGTTAGTGTCACTTGTACTTTTTAGTTTCCACTTTTGTACTTATGTTTTGGGTGCTAGTGGACTGGTGTACTTGGACTTTTCACCGCTTGGTGTTTCAGCTTCCTTTCAGCTCTGATACTTGTTAGCTATAGATCTCTTTTGCAGGTTAGACGCTTCGTCTGTACGGCAGTTTCCGTACAGACGGCGGATCTGTTGGCGAGCCCGGGTCGCAGTTCGACCCCGGGGCGTGACAGATTAGGTGGTATCAGAGCCTAGGAATATAGGTCGTTGGGGACTTAGAGACCCTAGGCTTTTGGTTGGACAGTGGGAAGACTGTCGTGTGAGTCGTGACCTTAGCGAGAGTCTTGTCTGAGGGTGTACCTCCCCCTGAGGATTGGGGTGAGTGACCTCGCATGTTATTTCTCTAAAGGTGATTGTGTTGGCTGCAGACAGCATAATGCTTTAGAAAGGTTAACATGTTTAGGCTTTCGTTTGTTTGGGTCGGGAAAGTCTTGGTCCTAATGTTTTTCTGTTGCAGTGGTTTTTGGATGCTTCAGAGACGCCGTGCAACGGCAAGGGCGTGTTTGACCTGGGATGAGGGGCTCGTAGCGGAAAGCTAAATGGATAGAGCCGAGAGAGGCTTGAGAGATCCAGGCCCAAGCAGTCCTGGTACTTGAGGCGATACGGCGCCAGGAGGAGAGCATGGAGCGTATGATGCACATGCTTGGACCGAGAGCATCTCCCGGAGTATCGTCAGTAGTACCTCCGGCCGCGACTTTGGCGATTTCTGTTCCTGATCGCACCATTGATGGTGCGGAAGCAACGAGAGGTTGCTGTTAGGTTGTGTACCGCATCCAGTTCCATCCCTTGTAGATTTCGGGACTGAGTTGGAGCCGAGAGAGGCCGAGAACTGGAACGCTGTTATGGAAGATTTGTTCGAGGATTTGTTCATCCAGGATAAGCATCAGGGCGCTTGGTTATGCACTTTTGCATACGGACGCCAAGAGAGCTGGTGGCGTCGGATTCGTCTTGTTGGACCATCGGGAGCGCAGTTGATGTTCTGGGGTGAGTTTCTGTGACGGTTGAGCGATGTACCCCTGGACGCCCAGGATGAGGCTTAGAGGTTGGTTGTGTTCGAGTGGGAGCTGCATCGAGATGCCTACCTCTTCGTGCATTTTCGGCGAGTGCCGACCTTGGATGCAGTGAGGGTGCATGCTCGATGGATTGACCGAGGATCAGTGATCCCGTCCGAGGGAGACGGTGAGCGGGGGACCCGCTTCGGAGAGAGAGCTCCGGCATCGCCGATTTTGCGATAGTCGCGTGATTCGAGGTTGCCGTGATTCCACCCTCTGGATCAGGGGTCTCAGAGGAGACAGAGACCAGGAAGTTCTCGACAGTGCTCGCTCAGCAGCAGTGCCAGGATGTGAGTTTCCCTTCTGCAGGGCCGCGTTCTTCGTCAGGGTTGTGGATCGCGTCTCACCTGGTGTGGTCGTCGGAGTTGGAGCTTGCTTAATGCCAACGCCGCTTGTGCGTTTCGGTAGAGCAGGGGTACCTTCGTGTGGGCCAGTGTCAGGACTGACGGTTGTGCACTTTTGGATCAGTTTTCAGATCACGTGAAGCACGTGGATGAGTGCTGCCTGTCCTGCCAGTGCGACGAGGACCTTGGATTGATCATCGAGATGTTAGTCCTACATCAGTGCAGAGGTGTTGATACGAGGTTGGATAGGAATCGGCCGTCCCAATTTATGCTATCATGGATTGTCGAGAGAGAAGACATTGACCCTCCGTGGACCTGGTCAGGAGGAGGGTATTTTTTTATAGCATGTGATGAGATATATGATGCCCTGGCTGAGTTACCAGGAGGTTACCTGCCCCTGGCTGAGTTACCAGGAGGTTACTTGCCCCTGGCCGAGTTACCAGGTGGTTGATGCCCCTGGCCGAGTTACCAGGTGCTTACTAGATTGGGACTGAGATCGAGACAGTGATTGACGTGGTTCGGGAACCGCGCCAACTTCGACAGCACCTCGTGGAGTATCAACCGTGAGACAGAGAGAGCTGTGAGCGCAGTTGTGAGATTTGACGGATCGAGAGGTCTGTGAGACCTAGTACCTCGTCGTGGGGATACGACAGTGAGGTTCCAGGCAGTTGTTACACAGTGGTGATGTCACGTTGTGGGTACACAACCGTGTGAGTCTTGTAAGGTTCGAACTTGATTAGTCTCACCTTGTGCTTGGGCAGATGCCTTCGAGTGATTGATATCTTTATGGAACCTTACAGCCAAGGGCTGTGCCTGGATACTGATCCGGAACCAGTAGGGCAGTTTGAGCGGTTTGCGTGGTCAAGTAGATTGACTAATGCCCTACTGATTTGAGAACTGTGTTTTTCCCTGTTTCACTGGACGGGTTGGTGGTGTTACCGTCGTGGGTTTTTGCTTATCTCCGAGGCGACTTGGAGCTTGAGGGGCTCTTGAGGATGGTGCTACAACTTCTATGGAGGAAGAAGTTGGTTGCCTAGCTTTGAGAGTTGCACTTGGGCATCGAAAATTTTGTGGTTAGGCCTTGTGATTCAGCCGCATGAGTGACGGAGGACCCAACGAGGTGAGATACCGTTTGGGCTGGGCCTGGACCCATGTTAAAGTCAGAGATCAGAAGCTCTTGGACTATGCAAGGCCAGTGTAACTTGCGAGAGGCAAAGCTGAGGAAGATACCAGCATTGATCCGGATATTGCCGTGATAGTGAGGTCATGGAATTATTCTTGAATCCTCAAACCTTAAGTGCTTGGACACTCAGGAAGTCGGGTCGAGGTAACGCCGGTGGATAGATTTTGCAAGGATGTATGATTGCTTTATCCCGGCGAGGACATTTTGTTCAGTATGCCCTGTTTAGGCGAGCTGTGTAACCCTGGGAATTGAGTGCCAGAATCGAGAGAAGGTTCTCGAGGTTGAAAGTTTTCCCCTGTCAAGGGAGGTGATTTATGTTTTGTGGAACAGGAGTTTTGGTGGCCATGAAGCATCAGAGGGGTTTTGCCTTAAGGAGGCTTGAACTTCGGTTTTTGAGATCTCGAATCGAGGAAAACCACCAGCCGCAGGGCCATGTATAGATTGAGTTATGCGAGGTGTGGATCCTCGATTAGTGATCAGGCTGGTTGAAGTCCTTTTGAACCCCGCAAGCCTTGTTTGGCTTTCCCTTCCTTGGTGATGGACGAGGACTGCGTTATCCTCATCGACCGATGCGATTCTTGTTGGTGAAACCAAAGAATTTTGCAGTCGAATCATACCTTTGGGGAAGGCTCAGTGCTGTCAGCATGAAGATTGTGAGTGACCACTTGAGAGCCTTGGACAATTTGTGGATCTCCTATCCCCTTTTGTTTTTGATTTGCCCTCCTATGTATGGATTTAGTTGAGTTTCGAGGACGAAACCCTTTTAAGGGGGGGAGAGTGTAGAACACCGGGATTTGGACGACGCACCGACCTTGCAGGATGGTGTGGTGCGGAGGAGTTTGCCTTGGATGTGTCCCATTTGTGTTTACAGAGGAGTTCGGGTTGATTTGGATCCCCGCGGAAGCCTCTGCTTGTTTCGGGCTTGCTGGGCGCCGCGCGGGCGGCTGGGTCAGCGCCGCGCGGCTGGGTTTTTGGGGGCCGTGCAGCTGCGCCGCTTTGGCCGCGCAGGCTGCGACTCGGCGACGCGCCGCGGCGTGAGTGCGCGATGGGTTTTCCGCGCAACGCGCGGCGTTTCCCGTCGCCGGATGGGTTTTTCTCGCCTTTGTGAGCGCGGTTGTAGCCGCATGTTTTCTGATTCCGGTCCCTCTTCTTGTCTCGCAGTTGTGGCATTGTGTTAGCTTCTCGCGTGGCCGGTGGTGCGTGTTTTGCCGCGTGGAGCTGCGGGATCGCGTCGGGACCTCCGTATGGCGCACGGTTTTCGCGGATTGATCGCAGGTGGGTTGGTTTCTCCCAATGAACTACGGAATGCCCTTTACGCTTCCAAATGCAAAGGTATCGTATCCTTACTATCAGGTATTTGCGGAACAGTCGTGCAAGTCGAGGGTTGTCGTTTCCGACTTGGACACGAGTGTTAGTCGCATCGTTAGAGTATACGAGTTGTACTGGCAGAGTTACCAGATGGGTATAAATCACTGGCTGAGTTACCAGATGAGTAGATACCACTGGCAGAGCTACCAGATGGGTGTAAATCACTGGCTGAGTTACCAGATGAGTAGATACCACTGGCGGAGTTACCAGATGGGTATAAATCACTGGCTGAGTTACCAGATGAGTAGAAATCACTGGCTGAGTTACCAGATGAGTAGATACCACTGGCGGAGTTACCAGATGGGTATAAATCACTGGCTGAGTTACCAGATGAGTAGATACCACTGGCAGAGTTACCAGATGGGTATAAATCACTGGCTGAGTTACCAGATGTGTAGATATCACTGGCTGAGTTACCAGATAGATAGTTATGCCCTGGCCGAGTCACCAGGTGGTTACTAGAAGGGATTGAGGTGGCCTTCTAGTGTCTTGTAGAGTTCTAGCAGTCCCAGTGCGGGGGCGGAAACTATGGGCGCCTAAGCCTACAGCATGTTCTTGTTTGATAAGGGCTGTAGGGGGCGCAGACGTTCGTAGTTTCCAGGCCTCCCGTGAGAGAGACTGAGAACTTACTTCCAGCATTGCATTGAGACATGTAGCGATAGATTCATTTCCAGTTATCTATCTATCTATCTATCTATCTATCTGTGTTTTTGTCTCCAGCAGACTGAGTGGGTGTACCGTGGGTTTAGCTTTGGTACCCACTGAGATCTGACTGTTGCAGTAGATCTCACACCCGCTGTGATGACAGGTGTTCCTGAGGCGACCATTCCAGGTTTGGCTCGTTCGGAGCTTTCTGACCGAGGTAAGGGCGTGGCTGACTAGCTCCTACCTGAGTCGGTGGTGTCGGTGTTAGTGTCACTTGTACTTTTTAGTTTCCACTTTTGTACTTATGTTTTGGGTGCTAGTGGACTGGTGTACTTGGACTTTTCACCGCTTGGTGTTTCAGCTTCCTTTCAGCTCTGATACTTGTTAGCTATAGATCTCTTTTGCAGGTTAGACGCTTCGTCTGTACGGCAGTTTCCGTACAGACGGCGGATCTGTTGGCGAGCCCGGGTCGCAGTTCGACCCCGGGGCGTGACACACGCCCCGGGTGTAAACCAGAACCCGGGCCCGTCTACAGATCCGCCGTGCACACGGTATTTCCCGTGTACACGAAGCGCCAAACCTGCTCAGATATAAGAGATAATAATAAAAGAGCAATAAAAACAGAGCTGAACTAAAACTAATACATCTCAGACTGAAGCTGGAAATAAAATACAATACATCTGTATAAATGATACATCTGTCTCTCCCAGCTCACCAAAATAAATACAACCTGCTGGCAAAAGCCAGTCCCAAATGTAAAAGTACAACCGTCTGAGGAAACCTGGGTACACCAACAGTCCAGCTAACACGCTCATCCTGCCTCGAGATCTACCTACTCAGCCGTCCTCTCTCCTCGACCCGCCGCTGAAAGCCCAGCAGCACCCGCAGAAGACACTGCAAAACAAGGAAGAAGAAAAAGAGGAAAGAAGAATGGGGGTGAGAACTACTAGTAAACCAGTAGCCTCCCCTAGTGGGTAAAACCTCAAACTCTGACACACCCACTAGGTCTACCAGAGGCAAAAAGGAAAGAAGAGTGGTAAGAAATGAAACCGCTGCAAAAGGGAAATCTACCACTACTATGCCTCTAAAATACAGTCCTAGACTGGAATAACCGTAAGCAACAATAACCAACCGTCCCAGATGAACCCAATCTGTACCGCCCTCATCATCGGGCAAGAAAGCCGCGCCGATGTGATAGCAAAGTTCCTGCTGCCGCCCTCATCATCGGGCAAATAAGCCGCGCCGATGTGATGCAAA
>CM055063.1:39688731-39724101 GCA_029204045.2 Tillandsia leiboldiana | reverse complement strand
CCAAAAGAATACATAATAACATACAATGCTCACACAAACAATCTGCCCCAAACCAACAGTCCACAGTTTCCCCTGTTTTTAACTGGCGAGAAGTGCCCGGAAAATTCCAAGAAAATACTGTCACGATCCTCGCGACTAACCCGTCGAAACGACTACCTGCACACTCAAATCCGAGTTTCCTAAACTGAGAAACAAATCCGACAAGGGAACCACCCCGAAATAAACTGCTCTCAAAAACTGAACCACAAGGTTCTGTAAACAGGGATATCACCTTCGGGGCAAAATTCATAAATTCCCAAGAAAATTTGGGGATATTCCTCGTGATGTGTAGATGCAAAACGCCCTTTTGAATCGCCCCAATCCGATGCCTGTGCGCGAAGATATCGCCAAAATACCGCACCGCTGTCCCAAAATCCGCCCCAGAAAATAAGGTCACAAGATGATCCGAAAAACCCATGAAAAGCTCGGAATGGGAAAAAACCAGTAAACATGGGAAACGTAGCCCTACCTGTCGTGAAGCCAACGGCGCAAGAATCACAGAAATAGGTGCTCGGGATAAGCCGGGGGAGTCCTCGAACCAAAATGGGACGAAGAAGACCGCAAACGAACGAGCGGTCGCGCCGCGCCGTAAAAATGCAAACCTCAGGATGCGTGCCGCCGAAAAATCCTAGAATCTGTGGATGGAATCGCCACAGGAAGAGGAGGATTTCTTGTGAAGTCGCACAGTGAAAAGATGAACAGGGAAGAAGCTCTCTTCAGTTGAACTCGGCCTTTTATATGCTGGGGAGAAACAATCCACTTAATACCCAAATTGTCCTATTTTCCGGGTGCTCCAGATTTCGGGCGGCTACAGTGTGGGCCCGACCCAACACTGTGCGCGCCCGAAACGCACCTGGGCCTCCACGTCGCCCCACAAAACAGGCAACAGCGGGAGCCACCACTCCCGCTGCGCCGCGTGGCCACCACCAGGGATCGACACGTGGGCGCCCCCAAACGCGCGGGAAACCGCGGTCAGCGCCCACGTGCCGCCTGCCAGCGCCGCCTGCCAACCCTGCCGGGCACGCACCGCTGAGGCCACCCGCACCCGTTCGGTGCACCGAGCGCTCTACACCGCACCAAACCACGGCCGCCACGTGTCCACCCCGGTCCACCGTGCGCCCCGCGCTCTCCGTAGACCGCGACCCGCGGACCGGGCCCACTCCCGAGCCGCCCGCGTCCAGCCCCCGGTGCACGCCTGCCGCGTGGACCGGGCGGCCTGCGCCTCTGCCCGCCGCGCTGCCCGCGGACTGCTCCGCCGCTGCCCGCCGGCGGCCGGAAACCACTGTTCCGGCCTATGAACAGTGACCGGTTGTCCCAAAACATCAAGTAGGTAGTCCATTTTGACCGTTTTCGCGCGCTGAATCCGAATTTGATGTCCATTTTGCCAAATTCCAACTCCAAAATTTGCCGAAGGCATCCGGAAAGTTAATCCTTGGTCCAAACTTCGCGCTGAGTCCATTTTTAATATCCGCTTCGCGCGAAACCACTTCTAACGATCCGACGGAGTCCACTGATCACCCACGTGATCCAGTAAGCCCGAAGTCCGCCACAACTATCCAATTGGTGCACAAATACCTCCAACACACAGTACAAGCTCCCCAGATGTCACCAATGACTCTACCACAGCTCTGCAGAGATCCAGTCATCACATCCTCCCCCACTAAAAGAAAGTTTCGTCCTCGAACTAAATCAATCCTCAACCCGAAACCTCAACCAAATAGAGGGGGTAAATATCCAATCATCCACCACTCAAGCTCCCAAGGCTGTCTAATACCTCCTCCAGAGACGCGATACAACCCTCGGGTCTCTAACTAGAACAAAATAGAGGCGGGCATTCCAGAAAAACCGCACCACCTCATCCAAGTACAGCTGGGCTAACTGCTCGAGCTACCAAGTAGTCTGCATCGGTACAAGCATCCGCTCCTCCCAGGGTCTCAGATAATCCAACCACAAGTCCATCGACACAAAAGCTTGATCCCAATACCTCTGTACCCCCAAGGTACCCAATATAAGTCCCCCCAACTGATCACGTAGACTCTGCTCTCTAATCTCTAAACCGTCGGGATGTAGAAGCAATTCCCCGACTCTCCGGCATCAACACACAGCCAAAAGTCTACTCATCCACTGCGAAACATCTGCCTCGCTCCCGAAGTCAAAATTATAGAGGCGGAGATAACCCTCAAGCAACCCAAGTACACCGACACCTCCGGGCCTGGCTCCCCAAGAAAACTGTCCTTGCGGCATAATCAACCGCCGCGAAAGGAAACCGAACCCGCCAGCCCAACAAGTACCACTGCACCGACCGATGTAACATATGTGCTCCGACAGTCTCAGAAATCCACTATCCTGGAAAAAGAAATCGGGAATGCCTCCACCGACTGATCTGTCCTCCATCACCCGGCGCCAAGCGCCTCAATCAGAACTCGCCCCAGGCGGTAGATCCCAACCCAAGGAACTACAATACCACGCTCCACACCCGGCGCCTACTCCAATGAGGCGTCCTTAATCCGTACTGGAGGGACCCAACGAATTAAAAGGTATCATGGCGCAATCCACTTTCAGACACTCATATCCTATGCGCCCCGTCCCTCTACACATGGAGCGTGCAGTTCAGCAACTGCGTTAACTCTTGACACAAAAGGCTTCCAAGTACTCTCTATCCCCCACTGAACAAGACCCTGCCTCCAAGGGCTCCATACTCAATCCCACGAATCGGAATGACTCATCCACCAAAACTGGCTCACTCGATCGTCGCAATCCCACAGCTTACCCGCTGTCAACTATCCACCCTGCCTCGGTGCCCCAACACTAAACGTCGGCACGGAGGGGGCTACTCGCTACTCCGACCACTGTGCCACCGCGCTGATCCGACAACTGTGTCACTGCGCTGCTCCGACAACTGTGTCACTGCACTGCTCCGACAACTGTGCCACCGCTCCGACAACTGTGTCACCGCGCTGCTCCGACAACTGTGCCACCGCTCCGCTGATCTGCCTCCAACACACCTACCCTTCGGGTCCGGAGCTCTTAGACTCCAATCTGGGTATCCGGCCCGAAACAACCAGCTCAGACCCAACTGCCGCACCAAGGTGCACCCGGGTCAGGGCCCAACGTCGGGGAGGCACCGCTCACCACGACAAAACCGCAAATCAGCACACCCCAAACACTCGACCCAATCTAGCGAAAGTCAAAGACATCACTCTATTTTTGTAACTTTATGTTGTCTGCAGCCAACATAACTGTCCCACAAAAATAGGATATGTCGATCCCTCTTCACTCACAGGAAGACTCAAACAAATAAATCACCGACTTTCGAAAAATGTCACGTCTCTCACGCACTAACATCCTAGGGTCCGCCGAAAAGCCTAGGGTTTCCTAAGTCCCAAATGACCTATCCCTAAGCTCTGATACCACATAATCTGTCACGCCCCGGGTGTAAACCAGAACCCGGGCCCGTCTACAGATCCGCCGTGCACACGGTATTTCCCGTGTACACGAAGCGCCAAACCTGCTCAGATATAAGAGATAATAATAAAAGAGCAATAAAAACAGAGCTGAACTAAAACTAATACATCTCAGACTGAAGCTGGAAATAAAATACAATACATCTGTATAAATGATACATCTGTCTCTCCCAGCTCACCAAAATAAATACAACCTGCTGGCAAAAGCCAGTCCCAAATGTAAAAGTACAACCGTCTGAGGAAACCTGGGTACACCAACAGTCCAGCTAACACGCTCATCCTGCCTCGAGATCTACCTACTCAGCCGTCCTCTCTCCTCGACCCGCCGCTGAAAGCCCAGCAGCACCCGCAGAAGACACTGCAAAACAAGGAAGAAGAAAAGGAGGAAAGAAGAATGGGGGTGAGAACTACTAGTAAACCAGTAGCCTCCCCTAGTGGGTAAAACCTCAAACTCTGACACACCCACTAGGTCTACCAGAGGCAAAAAGGAAAGAAGAGTGGTAAGAAATGAAACCGCTGCAAAAGGGAAATCTACCACTACTATGCCTCTAAAATACAGTCCTAGACTGGAATAACCGTAAGCAACAATAACCAACCGTCCCAGATGAACCCAATCTGTACCGCCCTCATCATCGGGCAAGAAAGCCGCGCCGATGTGATAGCAAAGTTCCTGCTGCCGCCCTCATCATCGGGCAAATAAGCCGCGCCGATGTGATAGCAAAACTGTCCATAACTGTCTGGCCCCGGCCTCCGGAGGGAAACTCGAGGGGAGCGACCCACACGAGGAAAGCATCACCGGGCAATAACCGCGCCGGTGTGATAAAAGCATGATTGGATCCCAACTATAAAGCCCCAGTGGAACACAACCCTCCACTAAAAGAAAACTGATTCCCAATCAGATGCAAGAGTAACCATCCGGTCAATCGCCCAACATCCGCGATTGCCGCAATACCCCACAATCAACAACCCAGTCTCACAACCGACCTCCGGTCAACCGCCCAATATCCGCGGTCGCCGGAATAACCCACAATCACAATCATGTCCCACATCCGACATCTGGTCAACCGAATACTATCCGCGGTTGCCACAAAACCCTCTAGTCCATAATCATGCCCTGTCACCGATGTCCTATAACCGACATCCGGTCAACCGCCCAATATCCGCGGTCGCCGCCAAAACCCATGATCCATAATCCAGGCTCCGGCTACACTATCCCAAACCCCTGCTCAAACCCGAGCAAACCCACCTGACTAACGAAAAGGAGAAAGAAGCAAACAAGGTTTCTCCTAAGTCAAGTTCCAACATGAAAGTGTAGCGATAAAAGATGGCCTACCTAGATGTCCAAACAAGCATGCAAGTGTTCTCAAGGAAATAAAGGGAAAAGGCGACCAATAGTGGTTCCACATGTGTAACAATTAATAACTCCGCATAGATATAACCATCATGCTAAAATATTATCCAACCACACATGTCTATGATCCATGATAAAGCATCACTATCCACCTATGCATGTCATAAAGTCCTCAAATAGTACCAACCACTAACAGGATAATCATAAAGCCCAAAATAAATAACCCAATCCACATGCAAGGTTAAACGCTAACATTCCATCCATACCCACATGTATAAGTCCCAACCACTATCAATATCCACAATAGTATTTTCCATATGATAGGCTCACAATTTATATCACTTAAGCATGCATGTCCAAATAAAGGGATCACTCTAATATTCCTAGTGAGCATGTCAAAATAGAGGTAAACAACAACCACCCACCTCGATTGCTAATTCCAAGTCCAAATAGTGCTCTCGCCCAAACCGATAAGCCGCCGCGATCGCTGTACAAAATTCCCAAAAGAACATACATAAATAACATACAATGCTCACACAAAAATCTGCCCCAAACACAACAGTCCACAGTTCCCCTGTTTTTAACTGCGAGAAGTGCCCGGAAAATTCCAAGAAAAATACTGTCACGATCCTCGCGACTAACCCGTCGAAACGACTACCTGCACACTCAAATCCGAGTTTCCTAAACTGAGAAACAAATCCGACAAGGGAACCACCCCGAAATAAACTGCTCTCAAAAACTGAACCACAAGGTTCTGTAAACAGGGATATTCACCTTCGGGGCAAAATTCATAAAATTCCAAGAAAATTTGGGGATATTCCTCGTGATGTGTAGATGCAAAACGCCTCTTGAATCGCCCCAATCCGATGCCTGTGCGCGAAGATATCGCCAAAATACCGCACCGCTGTCCCAAAACTCCGCCCCAGAAAATAAGGTCACAAGATGATCCGAAAAACCCATGAAAAGCTCGGAATGGGAAAAACCAGTAAATATGGGAAACGTAGCCCTACCTGTCGTGAAGCCAACGGCGCAAGAATCACAGAAATAGGTGCTCGGGATAAGCCGGGGGAGTCCTCGAACCAGAATGGGACGAAGAAGACCGCAAACGAACGAGCGTCGCGCCGCGCCGTAAAAATGCAAACCTCAGGATGCGTGCCGCCGAAAAATCCTAGAATCTGTGGATGGAATCGCCACAGGAAGAGGAGGATTTCTTGTGAAGGTCGCACAGTGAAAAGATGAACAGGGAAGAAGCTCTCTTCAGTTGAACTCGGCCTTTTATATGCTGGGAGAAACAATCCACTTAATACCCAAATTGTCCTATTTTCCGGGTGCTCCAGATTTCGGGCGGCTACAGTGTTGGGCCCGACCCAACACTGTGCGCGCCCGAAACGCACCTGGGCCTCCACGTCGCCCACAAAACAGGCAACAGCGGGAGCCACCACTCCCGCTGCGCCGCGTGGCCACCACCAGGGATCGACACGTGGCGCCCCCAACGCGCGGGAAACCGCGGTCAGCGCCCACGTGCCGCCTGCCAACGCCGCCTGCCAACCCTGCCGGGCACGCGCCGCGAGGCCACCCGCACCCGTTCGGTGCACCGAGCGCTCTACACCGCACCAACCACCGGCCGCCACGTGTCCACCCCGGTCCACCGTGCGCCCCGCGCTCTCCGTAGACCGCGCCCCGCGGACCGGCCCACTCCTGAGCCGCCACGCGTCCAGCCCCCGGTGCACGCCTGCCGCGTGGACCGGGCGGCCCGCGCCTCTGCCCGCCGCGCTGCCCGCGGCTGCTCCGCCGCTGCCCGCCGGCGGCCGGAAACACTGTTCCGGCATGAACAGTGACCGGTTGTCCAAAACATCAAGTAGGTAGTCCATTTTGACCGTTTTCGCGCGCTGAATCCGAATTTGATGTCCATTTTGCCAAATTCCAACTCCAAAATTTGCCGAAGGCATCCGGAAAGTTAATCCTTGGTCCAAACTTCGCGCTGAGTCCATTTTTAATATCCGCTTCGCGCGAAACCACTTCTAACGATCCGACGGAGTCCACTGATCACCCACGTGATCCAGTAAGCCCGAAGTCCGCCACAACTGTCCAATTGGTGCACAAATACCTCCAACACACAGTACAAGCTCCCCAGATGTCACCAATGACTCTACCACAGCTCTGCAGAGATCCAGGTCATCACATCCTCCCCCACTAAAAGAAAGTTTCGTCCTCGAAACTAAAATCAATCCTCAACCCGAAACCTCAACCAAATAGAGGGGGTAAATATCCAATCATCCACCACTCAAGCTCCCAAGGTTGTCTAATACCTCCTCCAGAGACGCGATACAACCCTCGGGTCTCTAACTAGAACAAAATAGAGGCGGGCATTCCAGAAAAACCGCACCACCTCATCCAAGTACAGCTGGGCTAACCGCTCGAGCTACCAAGTAGTCTGCATCGGTACAAGCATCCGCTCCTCCCAGGGTCTCAGATAATCCAACCACAAGTCCATCGACACAAAAGCTTGATCCCAAACGCGACGAAGAAGATCGCAAACCAACGAGCGTCGCCGGGGGAGTCCTCGCACCGAAACGCGACGAAGAAGACCGCAAACCACGAGCGTCGCGCCGCGCCGTAAAAATGCAAACCTCGGGATGCGTGCCGTCGAAAAATCCTAGAATCTGCAGATGGAATCGCCACAGGGAGAGGAGGATTTCTTGTGAAGGTCTCACAGTGAAAAGATGAACAGGGAAGAAGCTCTCTTCAGTTGAACTCGGCCTTTTATATGCTGGGAGAAACAATCCACTTAATACCCAAATTGTCCTATTTTCCGGGCGCTCCAGATTTCGGGCGGCTACAGTGTTGGGCCCGGCCCAACACTGTGCGCGCCGGAAACGCACCTGGGCCTCCACGTCGCCCACAAAACAGGCAACAGCGGGAGCCACCACTCCCGCTGCGCCGCGTGGCCACCACCAGGGATCGACACGTGGCGCCCCCAACGCGCGGGAAACCGCGGTCAGCGCCCACGTGCCGCCTGCCAGCGCCGCCTGCCAACCCTGCCGGGCACGCGCCCCGAGGCCACCCGCACCCGTTCGGTGCACCGAGCGCTCTACACCGCACCAACCACCGGCCGCCACGTGTCCACCCCGGTCCACCGTGCGCCCCGCGCTCTCCGTAGACCGCGCCCCGCGGACCGGCCCACTCCCGAGCCGCCACGCGTCCAGCCCCCGGTGCACGCCTGCCGCGTGGACCGGGCGGCCCGCGCCTCTGCCCGCCGCGCTGCCCGCGGCTGCTCCGCCGCTGCCCGCCGCCGCAGCCGCTGCCCGCCGGCGGCCGGAAACACTGTTCCGGCATGAACAGTGACCGGTTGTCCAAAACATCAAGTAGGTAGTCCATTTTGACCGTTTTCGCGCGCTGAATCCGAATTTGATGTCCATTTTACCAAATTCCAACTCCAAAATTTGTCGAAGTCATCCGGAAAGGTAATCCTTGGTCCAAACTTCGCGCTGAGTCCATTTTTAATATCCGCTTCGCGCGAAACCACTTCTAACGATCCGACGGAGTCCACTGATCACCCACATGATCCAGTAAGCCCGAAGTCCGCCACAACTGTCCAATTGGTGCACAAACACCTCCAACACACAGTACAAGCTCCCCTGATGTCACCAATGACTCTACCACAGCTCTGCAGAGATCCAGGTCATCACAAAAAGAATATTGAGCGACTTCCGAATTCCTGCGACTTCGGTAACTATTCTTTGTGACAACACTAGTGCTATAAATATTTCTAAAAACCCTGTGTTGCACTCAAGAACAAAACACATTGAACTTAGATATCATTTTCTAAGAGAGCTAGTTGAATCAAGTATTCTTCAAATTTCTTATATTTCAACTGAAGATCAATTAGCCGATATCTTAACAAAACCTTTGGATCAAAAACGGTTTATTAATTTACGTAAAGCAATTGGAATGCTTTCTTTGAATTAACGCTTTTTGAAACCATTGCTTAGGTTAGGTTTTGTTTTGTGTTTGTGTTCTTTATCTATGCTTGTACATAGAACATTAATTGAGCATATGTTATTGACTTTACTTGCATCCCTTCATGTTTTAAGAAATTTATTATGGTTTGGATATCATGATAATTCATTTGATGCAATGATCATTTATATCAATTAGTTCATTTTTAATTGATCAAAGTCAATTTCTCTCTCAAATGATCTCTTGGTATAGTTTTTATCATATTTGAAAATTGAGTTAAGTATGAACACGAGATCAATTTTTGGTTGAAAACTTCATATCTTAAATAATTGATAGCCAATTGAGGGGGAGTTTAATTATTAAAGTTTCATGCTCAAAAGATATGGAGAGAGTTACATCCCAATGAGGAGTGTGAAAACTACCACCACATGGAGGAAATAGCTACCACCTCGGTCGTCCGAGTACTGTGTGCAGCTACCACATGTATACAAAGCATGGTTTTTCTTGTTGATTAGATAAAATGCTTTTTCGAATACTTGACTCTGTCAAATTCCAAGGTAGGTATAAGGTGTGATTTTTATTGAAAGATGCTCAAAGAGCCACTCCCTACAATAAATTGACTAGATATATTATCTAACTTATTTGGGATTTCAAACATCTATCGATCTTGGTGCTTCATTTTCTTTACTAAATTGAGGATTTGATAAACGCATTACACATTAGATCGTGATTGATGTTTTTGAACTTGATCAACTTTAAAGGATTTAATTTTTATAAATTTTCGTTTCATTACTTGGATATTATTGATAGATTTAGCATAATCTATTTTTTTTAATATGAAACGATGATTTTTGTATAAAGTGTCACGCCCCGGAGGTTCTAAAAAGAGCGGAAAACGTATACTTTTTTTTCCTTAAATGAGCCTTGCCTCCGGTGCGCGCCAGACCCGCCACATATACAAATTCACTCCCCAAACTGGCGGAGCCTCCTTTGTATATGTACGGCGTTCCGAGCACGACAAATACTTTAACCATGCAATCATTGACGACAACGAGAAGAGATTACACTAAACCATACTATCATAATCACCATGGTTTTGAAAGACGGTGTCCACACGACACCCAGCTTTACAAAACATTTTCGCAATCTCTTTTAAGCGGCAACCTTGAAAGGATAAATCCACAAGTTTTGAAATCAGTGCCCACACGACACTTGGTTTGAAAAACACTTTTGAAACCATGTTTACATTTGAAAACGAGCCGCATTCATACATCTCAACATTCACAGAATTAAAAAGATATTCCTACACTAAGTCCTCAATCCAACATCCACGACAAACCATGCACAAGTAATCACAGCTAGACTAACCAAACACAATAAAAGATAACCATAAAACAATAAAGTTTGATAGCCTCAAGGGCTAGGGTCCTATAACCGATGCCTCACCGTCGTCCCGGTTCCCACCCCTGCTCGGACCTGTCACAGCGTGGGTAGTCAGTGACTGATAAAGTAGATATAAATAGTAAATGCAATAACTGAAAAGACAAACCGACACACCAGAGCATTCACTTCACCCTCATGAGTCGCTAAATCCCTGTCACAAACATGCTAGGCTCCTACCCCAGAATTAAAACATGTTGGGCTCCAACGCCAAATACCGTACTTATTTTCTTGGTGCCACCAACCCCTAGACTGCCCAAGTAGCAGCCGCCTCTCCTTGAGGGGTCCCCATCATCGCTAGTCGTGGGGTACACGAGTAATCCTTACCATCTTTCCGGAAAAATACACCCTGTGCGGTGGCCAAACCGCCGGCGTGCGTGTAAGCAATATGAGCACATAAACCGCATTGTGACCTCAGCCGCCTCAATTAGAACATAAACCAGTATTGCGACCTCAGTCGCCTCAGTTAGAATATAAAACGGGATTTACATGCAATGGGGTTAGACAATTTACCAAAACATCTACTTTATCATGCAAAATACACGGGAACGACATTACACCGAAAATAACAAAAGGTACCCACCTGAAACGATGATAAACGACCGCGCCCGTGACCCTCCTAGGCAATCAGGACTCCACGCGGCCTAGTAAAATAACCAAGAACACCATTTAACACTTTTACCCTAAACAGGCAAAAACAGTGGTCCCGACCACTGTAACAATAGACCGACGAAAAATCAAAATCACTGTGCCAAGCGAACCGTGTCGTCAAACAAAAACCGTCAAACCAAAACTGTCCCGAAAGAACTACATCGTTGTTAAAAATGTCGTCGTGGTCAAAAACACTCAAAAACGAGGCGAAACGGGCCGAGAACGGAGCTACCGAACTCTTCCGCTGCGGGCTGGTGCACGGCTGAAGCGTAGACCGGGTTCACGTTCCCGGGCGGCGGCGTGCGTAGACCGGGCTCACCCCGGGCGCGTGCACCATGTGCTTTGGGCCGGGCCGGTGCACGAGAGAAGCGCGCACCGGGCTTACGCCCGCAGGGCGCTGCGGTGCGCACCGGGTGCACGCCCGGAGAGTGCACCGCAGGAACTGGGCCGGGTTGGTGCATCCTCTGCGTGCCGGCGGTGCAGCGGGGTTCACCGCAATCGGTGCCGCCTGTGCGCCGGGTCCACGCCTAGAGCGTGGACCGCGTGGCTGCGGGCTGGCCACCGTGAACAGTAATCCGGATTTTGATTTAATTTTTCGATTTCGTCGTCTTTTCCGGCTCCGGTTGCGACCACGCGACCACGGCGGCTGCGGCGATGACCTCGTGAACATGATAACAGCGGCAGCGGCCTCCCGTTTAACAACGGCGGCGGCGGCTTCCCGTTAATTTCCCCCATGCTCCGACGGAACACCCAATTAACCCAAACAAACCCGCGGCAACTCTAACGATAAAACCATTGATCGGAGATGTAATGTCATGACTTTTCTAGTGATATTTTACCCTCCTGTTATTAAAGTACTTCTTTTAGTGAATCTGAATTACCGAGTTATTGTAAGTTGGTCGATGTGTTGCACGAGGATTTTTCGGGGAAAGGGCTCGAAAAACGATGACCGACGGTGCGATCGGATCTGAAATCCGACGTTGGGATCTCCCGGAACAGGGTTTTTAAGGTTGCGGTGACTTGGTGCGCATCGTAATCCGTGCAAAATATCCCGCACACTTTTTGAGGAAATTATGGGTTTATCCCATATAATTAATTAATCAGTTAATTAGTTATAAATATATAAAGGTGGAATTTAGTCGTACGTACGAAGAGGAAAAAGAATCCGACTTTTCGCAAAAAGAAACCCTAGCCGGAGAGAACGCGAAGGAAAAGAAAAGAAGAAAAAGGCGGAACCCTAACCGGAGGAAGAACAAAAAGAGGGAGAAAGAAGGCGGAAGAATCCGAACACCCCGATCAACGAGTGGGGAACGGAAGTGCAATCGGATCGTCTTCCTCGTCATAATCGGTAAGTGGATTTCGTTAAATTAAACGTTAGGGTTTCGTGTTCTCTTTTTCGAGTCGCTACCGCCGCCTCCGTCATCGTCACCGCCGTCGCCGCCGCCGCCGCCGCCACCGCGCGTCCTAGGGCACGCGGGGCGCTGCCCACCGGTGGCGCGCGCCGCGCGGTCTTGGGCCGCGCGGGGCGCCACCCGCAGGCGCGCGGGCACGCGGGGTGCCGCCCGCCGGTGGCGCGCGCCGCGCGGCCTTGGGCCGCGCGGGGCGCCACCCACGGCCGCGTGCGCGCCGCGCGGCCCCGTGCCGCGCAGGGCGCCCGCAGGCGGCGGCGCCCACGCGAGCAAGGCACCACGCGGCCTCACGCCCCGCGGGGCGCCCGCGGGCAACAGGCGCCGCGCGGGGCGCCACCCGCGGGCGCGCGCGCCGCGCGGCCTCGTGCCGCGCGGGGCGCCCGCGAGCGGCGGCACCCGCGCGGGCAGGCGCTGCGCGGGCGCCACCCGCGTGGGCTGGCGCCGCACGGGCGCCATCCGCGGGCGCCACCCGCGGGCGGCGGTGCCACGCGGGTCGTCTCCGCACGAACGCCGTCCGCGGACGCGCGGGGTGCCGTCAAGCGACGTGAGCACGCCGTTTTGGGTTTTCGTCGCATGGTTAGATCTTGGATTTCTGTCTTTGCGACATTGGTGCGTTTTATTAATTATCATTTTTGGGGACTTCTTTAGGTCCAAGTGCGCAGCGGGAGTGTGTCAAAGATCCAGGTGTTCCGATCTTCCCGCAACCAGGTGGGTACACTTGCAATAAGTGCTTTATTTTATCATAACAAGTATAATAACAAGTCTAATAAAGTAGATGAGATGTATCAACTGTTAAACCCATCGCATGAGTATTTTCCGTTTCTTCCATTATTAACTGTGGCGACTGAGTGTCGCGGTGATTGTTACACGCCGACTTCGACAATTCATGTACTTAGATGCTTACACGCACACCGGCGGTTTGGCCACCGATAGGGTGTACTTTTCCAGAATTGTGGTACGTTGACCCGTGTACCCCACGAAAGTAAAGGGGTCGAGTGGGGACCCCTCGCGCTAGCTATAGGTGCAGCACTAGCACCGTGGAGGGGTTAAAAGCATTACGCAAGCAAAGTGATTATTCACGAGGGGGGTCATTAGACCTCCCGACAGGTATCATGAAATTAAATCAAGGGATGTGGACTCATGAGGGGAAAAGCGAAAGGTTCCGGTGTATTCGGTTTGCTTTAAAAATACTTTTAATTGTTTTGATCATCTACTTTATTTGTCACTGACTTTTCCCCACACTGTGACAGGTTTGACTAGGTGTAGTAGTCGGGACGATGGTGAGGCAGCGTCTAAAGGACATTAGCCCACAGAGGCTTTATTCCGTCGTTCTTGCTCTTGGGTTATCTCATCTCTTTTCCTTTTAGTTTTTAAGTTTCAATTGTTTGGATGTGGAATGTTATGGATGTTGGTTTGAGAGTTATTTTAATAACGTGAACTTTGGGATGCTTTTATTCGATTTAAATGCGGCATGTTTTACACCAAATAAAAGGATTTCGAAAACACTTTCCAAAACCAAGTGTCGTGTGGGCACTACTTTGTAAACCCCTGGATTTATCCTTTCAAATGATGTAGCCGCCCTATTGTGACTTGTGTAAACACTTTGGAAAATCTAGTTGTCGTGTGGACACCGTTTGCAACCCGTAGTTTTATCTCTGGATGTTGTGAATGAATGTTTTGATGTAAATAAGTAGTGTTACTCTCTCTCGTTGTATTCATTGTGACTGTGTGGTTAAAGAAGATGTAGTAAATGTGACGCCGTGCATATACGAAGGAAACTCTGGCCGTTTTCAGAGTGAATTTGCATATGTGGCGGGTCTGGCGCGCACCGGTAGGCGAGGTCGCTACAAGAAAAAAAAATATATGCTTTTCCGCTTATCCTCAGACCTCCGGGGCGTGACAGGAGACCAAACGAAACATCGATCGGAAACCCGATCAAACCTCCGGTCAAGACCGATTAAAAACCATCGATCAAACCCGGTCAAGAACACGAACAAATCACCGATCAAAACCAATCAAAAAACTCATGATCAATTTACCGATTAATCCGATCTCAAAAGAACACGAAAAAACCCACGATTAAACCGGCGAAAGAGAAATAACGATCACTAACCTTGCTCCGATGGAGGAGGCAACGCGATCCCGATCTCCGTTCTTTCCGGTGGTGGGAATCCGGATCCGCCCTCCGTGGATGGTGGCGTCTCGTTCTCCGGTCTCCGGCATGTCGATCGGGGCGATCGGATTCCTTCTCTTCCTCCTACTTTCTTCTCTTTTTTTTCCGGTTAGGGTTTTGCCTTTTTTCCTCTTTCTTTCTTTTTTCTCCGGCTAGGGTTTCGTTCAGTTTTCGACACGCACAAGAGGGAAGGGTTTGAGGAGGAGGTCTTTTAAAACTAGGGTTTTCCTTTCGGTATAAGGGGAATAATAAATCTTATTATTAATTTATTTCTTTTATTTTCCCTTTTAATATGCACGTACCGTCAAAATCCACATCGGGTATTTAATCTTTAATTATTATTATTCCTTAGAGATAATTCCTTATAGATAATTCCCTATCTCCTCGAAAAGTGTGCACGATCACTTGCACGGATTTCGATGCACACCCCGGTTACCGCGATCCTAACAACCCTTTTCTGGGGGATCCGTAAGTCGGAATCCGGATCCGGTCGCACCGTCGTTCACCGTTTTTCGAGCTCTATCACAAAAAAATACCCGCACCTCAAGATAATCAACTTAAGTAAATCCATTAATTCAATTTCTCATAACTTAACCTTTATTAGCAGGATGGTAAAACGTTACATGAAAACTGTGATATTACACCACACACCCCTTAAAAGAAGTTTCGTCCTCGAAACTTAACCTCGACCCATGCCAAGCACGTCTGGAAGACGCTCCCTCACATTCGATTCCAGTTTCTAGATCGTTTTGCGCCCCTTAAGATTTCTCCATAGCACCTTCACATAGGGATTACTCCGGTTGCATAGCTTCTTATCCTCACGTGCCAAGATTCGTATCGGTGTTACCTCGAAGCTCAAGTCTCACGCAACTGGACAACAGAAACACCGAGGACGTGCGACGGATCGGGGAGGTATTTTCGGAGCATCGGACCTGAAACACGTTGTGTACCCGTTCGAGGTTTGGCGGTAAGGCCAACCGTTATGCCACCGGGCCCACGCGCTCCAAAAATCTCGAAGGGTCCCACATACTGCGGGCTCAGTTCCCCTCCTAAGCCAAAACGTCTGATTCCTTTAGACGGCGTTATACGGAGTAGCACGTGTTTTCCCCCACCACAAACTCCAAATCGCGTCGTGTCCGCATTGCGACCGCGGAAAACCGGTTACGAAGTCCATGGTAATCCATTCCCATTTCCATTCTGGTATGGGCAATGGCTGTAGTTTCCCCGCCGGTCGCTGATGTTCCGCCTTCACTTGGTGACGCACCAAACAATGCGCCACGAATTGCGTCACATCTCCCGACGATTTGGGCCACCAAAAGGTCTGCCTCAGGTCTTTGTACATCTTCGTACCTCCGGGATGCGCAGTGTAGGGAGCACTATGCGCTTCCGTTAGAATTTCTTTTCTCAATTCTAGCACATCTGGCACGGAAATTCGTCTCCGGAACTTTATCACATTATCAGTGCCAATCGTAAAATCCCCACTTCGCTCCGAGGATATTCTATCCCGCTCCAGTTGCAGTTGAGTGTCCGTTGACTGGCCTTCCAAGATCCTCCCGATCAGGGTAGGCTTAACTTCTAAAGGCAGAGGTTGCGTAACCGCACTCGCCGGCACTACCTCCAGTCTCAATCGCGAGAACTCTACAATGAGACGATCTTGTTGGGTAAGGGCGCTCAACGCCATTCCTCCCGTCTGTCCCTCCCGGCTTAAGGCGTCGGCCACCAAATTTGCCTTCCCAGGGAGGTAATGGGTGGACAAATCACAGTCTCTCGGTAGTTCCAGCCATCGCCTTTGCCGTAAATTCAACCCCTTTTGTGTGAACAGGTATTGGAGGCTCGGGTGGTCGGAAGACACGTTACAGTGCGCCCCGTAGAGATAATGTCTCCAGAGCTTTAGGGCAAACACGACTGCCACGAGTTCCAAGTCGTGTGTAGGGTAGTTCTGCTCGTAATCCTTGAGCTGTCTTGATGCGTATGCTATGACCTTCCCTTGTTGCATTAGTATGCTTCCAAGACCGTTTCGAGATGCGTCACAATAGATCTCATAGTCCTCTCCGGGCTTCGGCAATGTGAGTACTGGCGCCCGTGTGAGTCTGTCTTTAAATTCCTCGAAGCTCTTCTGGCATTAGGCCATCCAGATGAATTTCTCCCCTTTCTGGGTTAGTCGATTTAGAGGAGTGGCTATCTTTGAAAAGCCTTCACGAAGCGTCTGTAGTACCCCGCCAGTTCTAGGAAGCTTCGGATTTCTGTCACCGTTGTTGGCCGAGCCCAGTTGGTCACGGATTCTACCTTCCTCGGGTCCACCGCTATTCCCGACGCTGAGATTATGTGTCCCAAAAGTCTACCTCGCGGAGCCAGAACTCACACCTCTTGAGTTTGGCATACAATTTCTGGTCCCGGAGGGTCTGGAGGATTACTCGCAAGTGTTCCTCATGCTCCTTGTCTGTGCGAGAGTAGATCGGAATGTCATCTATAAGACCATTACCGGCTGGTCTAAGAAAGGCTTGAATGTCCTATTCATCATGTCCGTTAACACCGCTGGTGCGTTAGCGAGTCCAAACGGTATAACCGTAAACTCGTGTTGACCATACCGAGTTCGCAAGGCAGTTTTCGGTATGTCATCACTCCGGACTCTAGGCTGGTGATAGCCGGACCGCAGATCAATCTTCGAGAACACCGTTGCTCCTTGTAGTTGATCGAATAGGTCATCCATCCGAGGTAAGGGGTACTTGTTCTTCTCATGTCGAATACTGAACTCGTGAACGCTGCTCAACTGCCCTCCACCAAGCTTCTTGCCCACGACGACGAAAAGAACAGCGAGCAGAAGGCGTTCCTACAAGCTAAGTTCACAAGTTCCGATAAGCCCGGTTCCCGAGAACGCACTTGGAACTTCAAGCAGTCAACTGCCGCTTAAAGATTGCTGTGACCGTTGGTCCCAAGCGCCACGCCGATAACCCTTAACGGAAACCCCACTAGTTCTTAGAGCCTAAGAACCCGCCCCACCCTCGCTGGCCAGGAAGGAACAAAGCCACCTGCCTCGAGGGGTAGCCCAAAAGTCCGATCGAACTTATTTCTACGGTAGGGATCTCTTCTAGTAACTAAAGGTAGGGTCGAAAACGCGAAGTGAGGTGAAAGAGTGGGATGCTCAGGGGTTGACACAAAAGTTCAAGCACGATAATCTGATACTCGAGTATTACCTGCTACGACGTCCTTCGGTGGGTCCATCCCCTGGTGGGTCGTCGTATAGACTCTTCCCCTCTCGGATTGCGGGCCGCGCTTCCCCCCTCCTGTCGCTACAACGAAGGTGTAGAGGCTGTTGAGAATAACGTCCCCGTTTTCACGGGGCAGTTGAAACGGAAATGCCCCGGCTTGCCGCAACGAAAACAGTGGTCTCGCTTCTGGGAACATTCGGTCACCTGGTGCATTCCACTGCAAATAATGCAAGGCTTGTCCATCGGCCTTTGTCTTCCCGTCGCCGCATTCTTGGTTCCTTGTTGCGATCTCGGATGTTTAGGAGGCCGACTCCCCTTGGTATGCTCTCCTCCGAAATAAGGCTGAGTTCGTTTCTTATCCCTGCTGTGTTCCGAGCTCCCCCGTCGGGCTCGTGTAATCGCAAATCCGTGCTCCACTGCGGTGGCTCTATCGACCACCTTCTGGAAGGTGTGCAAATCCGCCGCTTGCACAACCCCGAGGATGTCGCTCCGTAAACAGTCCACAAAGAGACGGGCTTTGTGATATTCGTCTCTTATGATAAAGGGGACACATTTGACCAGCCTCACAAATGCCCGTTGATACCCCATAACTATCCGACTTCCTTGCTTGATGTGCTTCAGGTCATCTTCCATCTGCTATTTGACGCTGTCGGAGAAAAATGCCCCAAACAGTTTTTCTCGGAACGAGGACCAAGATGAAAGGGCGGTGCCCTCCGAGGGGTCCGAGCACACCGTCTTCCACCACATGCGGGCGTTTTCTCCAAGAAAGTGGACTGCAAAGGGGACCCTCTCATGTTCCTCCACCAGCAAATCGTCGAAAAGCTTTTCCATGGTGTCAACCCATTTTTCCGCGACCCAATGGTCGGTCGTCTCTCCCTCAAACACGGGTGGGTCGTACTTCTTGAAATCCGTCAAGTTCACTCTCACCCCGTCCCGTTCGGTTTGCGTGATAGGGGCTTCCCCCGCAGCGACGGCGGACACTCTGGGAGTTGGTGTCGCCACAGTCTCTCTCGAGGGGTCTCCAGCAGTGGCTCCCGGCGTAGGTCCCGAAGTCGCTGGTGTTGGTGCTACCGTAGGCATTATTGGCTGAACCGACGGTATTCCGGTCACCGTGGTCTGAGGAGGGGCGACCATAGTCGCGCTGTCAGCCACCGGCGGTCCCATCACTGGTGCGGTTGGTCCGGGTAAAGGAGCCTGGGCGACCTCCACTGGTGTGGTCGGCTGTTGCGTCAACTGGCGTACCTGTTCCATAAGGGTTGCTAACTGTCCGGCTATCTCTCGTAGTTGTTGTCGGAGAAACTGATACTCCGCAGCTGTCAGTACCGTACTTTTTGCATTTTCTGCCCCTGCGTTCTCAGCTGACGGCCTAGTCTGGGCCATTTTCCGCTGAATACAAAGAAACCAAGTCAATCCTAAGTTCAATTGGTCTAACACCCTGACCTCTGAACACTGGGACTCTATCCCTTTTCCCCCGCACTCACGTTCGTACTTTACACACCTACACTTTGGTTATCAAATTGGTTAGTTACTTGTGGTATTGCACACTGTGGATGTTGGTCAATGACCGCCATGGTTAAAGTCATTTTTCTCTGATACCATATAATCTGTCACGCCCCGGAGGTTCTAAAAGAGCGAAAAACGTATACTTTTTTTTTCCCTTAAATGAGCATTGCCTCCGGTGCGCGCCAGACCCGCCACATATACAAATTCACTCCCCAAACTGGCGGAGCCTCCATTGTATATGTACGGCGTTCCGAGCACGACAAATATTTTAACCATGCAATCATTGACGACAACGAGAAGAGATTACACTAAACCATACTATCATAATCACCATGGTTTTGAAAGACGGTGTCCACACGACACCCAGCTTTACAAAACATTTTCGCAATCTCTTTTAAGCGGCAACCTTGAAAGGATAAATCCACGGGTTTTGAAATCAGTGCCCACACGACACTTGGTTTGAAAAACGCTTTTGAAACCATGTTTACATTTGAAAACGAGCCGCATTCATACATCTCAACATTCACAGAATTAAAAATATATTCCTACACTAAGTCCTCAATCCAACATCCACGACAAACCATGCACAAGTAATCACAGCTAGACTAACCAAACACAATAAAAGATAACCATAAAACAGTAAAGTTTGATAGCCTCAAGGGCTAGGGTCCTCTAACCGATGCCTCACCGTCGTCCCGGTTCCCACCCCTGCTCGGACCTGTCACAGCGTGGGTAGTCAGTGACTGATGAAGTAGATATAAACAGTAAATGCAATAATTGAAAAGACAAACCGATACACCAGAGCATTCACTTCCCCCTCATGAGTCGCTAAATCCCTGTCACAAACATGCTGGGCTCCTACCCCAGAATTAAAACAAGTTGGGCTCCAACCCCAAATACCGTACTCATTTTCTTGGTGCCACCAACCCCTCGACTGCCCAAGTAGCAGCCGCCTCTCCTTGAGGGCTCCCCATCATCGCTAGTCGTGGGGTACACGGGTAATCCTTACCATCTTTCCGGAAAAATACACCCTATGCGGTGGCCAAACCGTCGGTGTGCGTGTAAGCAATATGAGCATATAAACCGCGTTGCGACCTCAGCCGCCTCAATTAGAACATAAACCAGTATTGCGACCTCAGCCGCCTCAGTTAGAATATAAAACGGGATTTACATGCAATGGGGTTAGACAATTTACCAAAACATCTACTTTATCATGCAAAATACACGGAAACGACATTACACCGAAAATAACCATAGGTACCCACCTGAAACGATGATAAACGACCGCGCCCATTACCCTCCTAGGCAATCAGGACTCCACGCGGCCTAGTAAAATAACCAAGAACACCATTTAACACTTTTACCCTAAACAGGCAAAAACAGTAGTCCCGACCACTGTAACAATAGACCGACGAAAAACCAAAATCACTATGCCAAGCGGACCGTGTCGTCAAACAAAAACCATCGAACCAAAACTGTCCCGAAAGAACTACATCGTTGTTAAAAATGTCGTCGTGGTCAAAAACACTCAAAAACGAGGCGAAACGGGCCGAGAACGGAGCTATCGGAGTCTTCCGCTGCGGACTGGTGCACGGCTGAAGCGTGGACCGGGTTCACGTTCCCGGGCGGCGGCGTGCGCAAACCGGGCTCACCCCGGGCGCGTGCACCATGCGCTTTGGGCCGGGCCGGTGCACGAGAAGAGCGCGCACCGGGCTTACGCACGCAGGGCGCTGCGATGCGCACCGGGTGCACGCCCGGAGCGTGCACCGCAGGAACTGGGCCGGGTTGGTGCATCCTCTGCGGGCCAGCGGTGCAGCGGGGTTCACCGCAATCAGTGCCGCCTGTGCGTCGGGTCGATGCCTAGAGCGTGGACCGCGTGGCTGCGGGCTGGCCACCATGAACAGTAATCCGGATTTTGATTTAATTTTCCGATTTCGTCGTCTTTTCCGGCTCCGGTTGCGACCACGCGACCACAACGGCTGCGGCGACGACCTCGTGAACATGATAACGACGGCGGCGGCCTCCCGTTTAACAACGGCGGCGGCGGCTTCCCGTTAATTTCCCCCATGCTCCGACGGAACACCCAATTAACCCAAACAAATCCGCGGCAACTCTAACGATAAAACCATTGATCGGAGACCAAACGAAACATCGATCGGAAACCCGATCAAACCTCCGGTCAAGACCGATTAAAAACCATCGATCAAACCCGGTCAAGAACACGAACAAATCACCGATCAAAACCAATCAAAAAATCCCGTGATCAATTTACCGATTAATCCGATCTCAAAAGAACACGAAAAAACCCACGATTAAACTGACGAAAGAGAAATAACGATCACTAACCTTTCTCCGATGGAGGAGACAAGGCGATCCCGATCTCCGTTCTTTGCAGTGGTGGGAATCCGGATCCGCCCTCCGTGGATGGTGGCGTCTCGTTCTCCGGTCTCCGGCACGTCGATCGGGGCGATCGGGTTCCTTCGCTTCCACCTGCTTTCTTCTCTTTTTCTTCCGGTTAGGGTTTCGCCTTTTTTCCTCTTTCTTTCTTTTCTCTCCGGCTAGGGTTTCGTTCGGTTTTCGGCACGCACAAAAGGGAAGGGTTTGAGAAGGCGGTCTTTTAAAACTAGGGTTTTCCTTTCGGTATACGGGGAATAATAAATCTTATTGTTAATTTATTTCTTTAATTTTCCCTTTTAATATGCACGTACCGTCAAAATCCACATCGGGTATTTAATCTTTAATTATTATTATTCCTTAGAGATAATTCCTTAGAGATAATTCCTTAGAGATAATTCCCTATCTCCTCGAAAAGCGTGCACGATCACTTGCACGGATTTCGATGCACACCCCGGTTACCGCGATCCTAACATCCCTTTTCTGGAGGATCCGTAAGTCGAAATCCGGATCCGGTCGCACCGCCGTTCACCGTTTTTTGAGCTCTATCACAGAAAAATGCCCGCACCTCAAGATTATCAACTTAAGTAAACCCGTTAATTCAATTTTCCATAACTTAACCTTTATTAGCAGGAGTGTAAAACGTTACATGAAAACTGTGATATTACATAAAGTTGATGTACAAAATTGCTTACATACTTTTTCTGGATTTTCTGAAATTTTTATAAATTTTTCTGAAGAAAAAGTTGAAGCCGATCCGGACTGGAATTTCTTATCCGGATCCCGAACGCAGAAACTGTCTGCGGGTAGCCGATCCGGACTGGACTCTCGAGCTGATCCGGACAGCGGCTAGGTTTTATAAGAAACGAAAGGGTATTTGATTTCTTTTTACCTCAAGCTTTTGTTTCTAAGTTTCTAGAGTTTCTCTCTCTAGATTTGGATTGTTTTGGAGCCCTTCAAACTCAAGTTCTTCGGATTTCAAGTAAGTCTCTTTGATCAAAACTCGATTTTTTCACTAGTTTTGCCCTGCTCTTCAAAACGTGAGTGAAAATCATGATTCCAATTCGATTTTAAATGGTTTTTGGTCAAATTTCTTTTGAAATAAGAACTCTGGGTAGATTAGTTTTGTTTATATGCCTAGTATTCTCTTGATTAACGGATTTTTAAACTTCGATTTCTAAAAATTCGGTTTTAGGGTATATTATGAGAATTTTTGAAAATCATGGAATTGATCTATTTTTAAAATTCTTTTTACAAAACTAACTTGATTCCTAGTCTCTGCACACGATAATGATTGTTTGGGTACAATTTTTCAAATTTTTGAAAATTAAACAATTTTTCGTGTTCTTGAGTTCTTGCTCGCAGGTTCTTTATTGACTAACGCACTAGCAAAGATGGTCTTCGCATCGATTCTAGTGTTCATTGCAGCCCTGGTTGGGACACGAGCGACGAACAAGCTCAAAAGAGCTAAGAAAGCTCAAGACAAAGGGGAGTATGTCCCTGTGGACAACTCAGATTCCGGATCCGAGACGGAATCAATCGATTGGGACGAGCTGATGGAAGAAGGCGCAGCACATGCTGCATCAACTGCATCAAAGGGGAAAGCCCCTGCAGCTACTTCAAAGGCGAAGACACCGCCAACCGCCGCAGAGAAAGGGAAAGCCCCTATGGAATCAACTCCGGTTACAATGAAAAGAAAGAGCGTTGCTCGAAAGAGAGGTAGTGCTCGAGGAATCTCAATAGAAGAGCCACTTGCAAGCGAGCCTCCTCCACAGGAATTTGTGCATATCAGCTCTGAGAGAATCAAGGACTTTGAAAAGAGGGAATGCATTGGTGAGCGACATGTGAATGTCAAAGCTCTGAAGGAGCGTTCTGCATTATTTGGAACACTTTTTGATCAAGCAGGACTTGCTCCCATCTATAATTTCCCAGAGACTACTGGATATTGTCTTCATCTTGTGAGGATATTCTATCAAAATGCATCGAGATTGATTGATCTTGAGGACGGACCGAGAGAGTTTCAAACTACGGTTCGAAATGTCAAGATAAAGATCACACCTCAATTGATTGGAGAGGTGCTGGGAATGAAGGCCCGAGTAGATGGAACTCATTACCTAAAGGGTCATGTTTTCACCAATACAACCTGGAGAGTGGTTGTCAATGGGATTTGTCTCCCAGATACTCAGTCGACGGGGAATTCAATTCTTTCAAAAGAACTTCGACCTGAGTACCGATATTTGAATTTTATTGTGTGCTACAACATTTTGCCGAACATGCAAACTAAAGTTCTTCGATGCGATCGAATGCTATGTCTCTATCTTCTTGGGAACCCTACAGCTGCCTTGGGATCAAACTACAATATACCATATCTGATTTGGTCACGGATGGCGAGATATGTGGAGAATGCACATCCAACCGAGAGACTTCCTTTCCCAATGATAATTATGCGTATTTTGAGAAAATTCAAAGTCGATACTGCGTCATCGGCATACATGCATAGTTTGGGAACGATTAATGATACAACTATTGTGAAGTCCCTCTCCACAAGACAGGATGAGCCACCCACGCCTCCTCGCAGTAAGAGACCAGCAGCAGCAGCAACAGCTTCAGCACCAGCAGCAACAGCTTCAGCACCAGCAGCAGCAGCTTCAACGTCAAAGGATGACGCCTCTGTTACCTCTATTTACCGAGAACAACAACGCCTTTCATCGGAACAAGAGCGAATGTCTTCCGAATTCGTCAAGATGACCGCCGACATAGGAGACTTAAAGAAGAAACAGAAATCTCTTACCAAGTTAGTCGAAAAGATCTTTCAAAAACTTGGTTGCAGTAGCTCTGAAGACTCAGACTGGGATTTGTTTTCTTATGTTCTAATTATCTGTTTGTTCTGCAGGTTTTTAGTCTTAGTTCTTACTCTTTTTGAATTTTTAACTCCCTTAATTTTTGTAATTTTTGGCTAACTTCAGTGACAAAAAGGGGGAGAGAGTTATGAACATTTGGAACATTTGGAACATTTGGAATATGTTTGTGAGAACTTTGGAACATTTGTAACATGTTTGTGAGAACTTTGGACATTTAAAACTTGGAAGGTAAGTATGACAACAACTTTGGCTTTGTATTGTGAATGAATGCATGCATCGACTAACTATTCGACTAACTATTTGGGGATGTAATATTATTAACAAGTTGTTTGATGACTAATATACTTATGGCATTTGGAATTTATTGCTTAGAAGATATGTCTATCTCTGATTGTTATTTTAATACATATCTTGTTTTGAAAATGTCATGGTGAGTATAAACTCTATCTCTCTGTCGATTTTCTTTTGATTTTAAAATCTTGAGGTATCTAACGATTTCATTTGTCAAGAATTATTTCTTTTGCAGAAAGTACAAACGTCTAAGTCTAGAGTCTGTTTTAGGAGTTTATCTCATGTATTCATTTTATTTGGATCATAATTGTAAATTTTTTTTGTATGGTGATAGCAACAAAAATATCTTTTTGAATTTTCTTTAAGTGGATTTTTGTTTTGTCATGAAACCGCCAAAGGGGGAGATTGTTAAGGAATTTGTATTGGCGTATTTCGTAAAAGTGGTTAAGTCTTGAAGATTGAAGATGAAGATGTTTGGATCATATACCTCAATCTCAAGAAAGAAGAATTCAAAAGGATCAGGTATGTTTAACTAAATAATTTTGGTGATCCGAATACTTCTTATAGTGTAGAAACACTTGGATGGATTTTTAATCGCATAAAAATTAGAAAACTGGACTGTTATATGTTCAGGATCCGGATCAGGATACTTCAGTCCGGACCCCGAACGTAGGTAGGTTCATGCTGAAATCCAGTCCGGACCATCCCTGTTTCGGTCCGGACCCCGAACGTAGATTCTGCAGAAATCGCATGAACAGTCCGGACCGTGGATACTTCAGTCCGGACCCCGAACATGATTTTTCAGGAATTCTCTGAAAAATAATGACAGTCCGGATCAAGCCAAATCCAGTCCGGACCGTCGTGCGGGAAAAAGTCTGTTACAGTCAGTTTTTGATTCTTATCCTCTTCCAAAGGTTTCTAACCTATAAATAAACCCTTTGATTTATCTTTTAGGGTGAATCCAAAAGAGAATCCGAAAGGGAATCCAAAAAGGTCGAAAAGATCTAATGATCCATATGGTGGAAAATTTCATAATCCAAAATTAACGGAGATTTAGAGAAATCCACATATAGAGAAGAAAAAAAATAACTAGATTTATTCTATGTTTCTTCACCTATATTGATTAATTTGATTCTATGTTTTCAAACTCAGATTTTGAGTAGAATCAAATTAATGAATACTTAGATGGTATTTCTGATCTATCTTTGATCTAAGTATTCGGCAGATTTTCACCACCAACAAAACAACGATTTTTCCAAAAATCGGCGCGTGGATTCGCGTGGCCTTGTGGACTCAAGGTGCTACCGCTCTCGTGGATTCGGAGCGAGGTACGTTCGTGTGATCCAGACGTACTACTTGGTGGAGACCGTGGATTCGGTTGGACGTCGTGGACTCGACGTTGGACGCCGTGGATTCGGCGTTTGACGCAAATCGTGGATTCGAGGCGCATTGCGGAGCGAGCGGAGAAGATCTACTAGGAGCGTATGGAAAAAGGTTGAGTCGTGTGTGAGTACGGTATATCACCTTTGTACGTGTTTAATTCTAGTGGATTTCACCGTGTGATCGGTCCCGTGGTTTTTTACTCCTGTGGCGGAGTTTTTCACGTAAAATCTCTGCATGTTATTTACTTTTCCGCATTGGGTTATTTTTACGCAAAGATTTTGGTGTGTTTATTATTTACACCTATTCACCCCCCTCTAGGTGTTTTTTTCCCTGTTCAGATCCATATAGTCATAACCCACAAACCAACCATGAGCATAATTGCCGAAACCGGCGTGTAGTAAAGCACCGCGACATTCAGTCGCCGCAGTTAGAAATAAAAAGGGATTCTCATGCAATAGGGGTTAGACAATAACAAATGGCACATCTACTTTACTCTTACAAGTTGCAACAGAAAACGTACTTCGAAACACAAACAACGGTACCCACCTCGAAGTGCGTTGCCTGGAACACCTGAAACCGACCCGCGCTCGCAACCGGCTCCCGGACCTAAAAAGTCCCCAAAAGAAGAGTAGGTAAGACTTAAATCCACTTGTAGAAAAACCGGGGTCCTGAACACCCAAGATAAGACGAAGACTCAGCGGCGGCGGCGGCAGTAGCGGCGTGCGACGGACAACGCGACCGCACCCCACGCGGCACCGCCCACGGTGCGGCAGCGCGGGCACCTGCCGTGCTCAGCACCGCATGCGGCACAGCCGTGCGAGCACCAGCCCCGCGCGGTGCCGCATGCGGTGCGGCCGCGCCGGCACCTACCCCGTGCGGCGCCGCATGCGGTGCGGCCGCGCGGGCACCAGCCCCGTGCGGCGCCGAATGCGGTACAGCCGCGCGGGCCCCTGTCCCGCGTGGCGCCGCTTGTGGCGCGGCCACGCGGGCACCAGCCCCGCGCGGCACCGCACGCGTGCGGCGCAACCACGCGGCGCCGCCCGGGGTGCAGCGGCGGTCACGACATACAAAGGCTTTCAACCGGTTTCAAAAACTTTGACGGTATGTCCGTATTAGGTCAAACAAGCAAGGTTGGTTTGGGTTTTAAAAAGGATCAAACTGTGCATGCTTCAAGTTCCACATTCAAATTGAAAGGAAGAACGTGTCACTTATGTGGACTTGAAGGACATTTGGTGAAGAATTGCCCGAAAAAGAGAAAGAAGAGTCCTTCGGCAACTTCATCTACGGAGCGAACTCAACGGAATCAAAAGACACATCAAGTCAAAGGAGTTCACTCAACCCACCAAAGGTCCGAGCCACAATATCAATCATACAAGTGGATCACTACGAGGCAAAGACCTAAGGTGGACCAACAGTCAAAGCGGACAACCCCCGGCCACAACGAATCAAGACAACCCAAAATCCAGCGATTTTGGATTCGAAAAGGTGATATCTTTCCTTGTCTTAAGTTCTAAATAGCTTATGACTGTATGTAATGCTTTGATTGGTTTTCCCTTCATATCTTTCTTAATCTTTGCATTACATGTTTTTCAATGCTCTTCGTTTTTATACTTTGTTTTTGAACAAAAGGGTTTTTACTGAACAAGTGCATTGAATAAAAAGTGCTTCACGTTTATTCACTCCAAATTAATTTTATTTGGATTATCAACTTTACTCCATAATCATAATCTTGAAGATACTTCATTATAGGAGTTTTTGATATTATAAGCATCAAATTTTAGAAATCATGTGTGATCTTTAGATGCTTAATCTATCTCGGTTGTGTGAATTCATTGTGATAAACGTGATACAACCGATAGACTAAAATTTGGGATTTAATTCTTTCACGTAAGAGATTGCATTCTTACAAGGGTAATGAAATGATTTGCAAAAGATGTGGAAAGAGTTACATCCGAAAGGAGTGTGAAAACTACCACCACATGTTGGAAAGAGCTGCCACCCCGGTCGTCCGGTCTGTGTGTGAAGCTACCACATGTTATGGATGCTTGAAAATTATTTATGAAATTTTGTTTAGTTGAAGCATTCGGAGATTTAAATTTGAAGCTCTTATTTTGAACAATCTCCTGGTTGGTATAAGGTGGGATAGTTGAAAGATGCTCAAAGAGCCACCCTTAGGTATTTTAGTGTTTATCTCAATTTGAAAGGGTAGAATTCAAGATTGATGTCACTTGGAAATCTCCGTAAGTCATCTTTGTAAATCCGTTACATCTTGATAGAGTTTGGATCTCAAGATTATTTTTGATGACTTGTGTTTGATGAATATAACATGAAAAACGGTTTATAATGTTTTACCTTTATTTTTCATGATTTTGGAGTAAATCTTTTTAATTTTGTGAAATTAATTGGATTGAATGACATCTGTGTGAATTCCCTGTTTAAAGACTTAAATTGATTTCTTGATGGAATACAAATCGGTATTTGAAAAGATTCTAAAATCTGGATTTGTTTCAAGAAATTATTTGATTTTTGCTTTCTGGTACAGGTACGCAATCTGCATTTTTGTTATATACCGGAACTGAGCCTTTATCTCTCTTTCTCTATGAACTAATGCTGTTTGTGATTTCCTTTTGTCTAGTATGTTCACTGTTTGACAATTTGTGACAAAAAGGGGGAGAACAGAAAATAATGATCGTATCACAAAGGGGGAGAACATAAATGCTCAAGACAGGGGGAGAACATGGAGAACATGGAGAACATGTTAGAGATGCTCATGATAGGGGGAGATAAAGAAAAGATTGAAAGAGCCGAAAAACAAAAGAACCAAAAAGACGAATCAAATGTAGGATTTTAATTTCTAACGACTAACGTTTGATTTTGTTTGGAGTTTTGTTTTGCAGGAATTACATCACTTTAAGACTCCAAGTCCTAAGTCATAGAGTATGTTCTAGGACTGTTTGGTTCAAATGTAATTTTGTATTTATTGGATCTTTCACGCAAAGAAAATCAATGTTTTGGTGATAACATTGAATTTTGACTTTTTGGTTTAAGATGAGTGACTTGAGCGCTTTTATGTATTTTTGGGTTTTGTCACGAAATTGCCAAAGGGGGAGATTGTTACGGCATTTTGGTGTTGGCATATTTCGTGAGTCATGTCAGTGAGTTGAGTCGGAGTCTTAAAGGGATCAAATTGTCAATCAGCAATCAAAGACTTAGAGAAGATTCAACAAGAGCTCAAGTTGACACTCAGTGTCTTGAGTCTTGAAGATTGAAGTTGAAGAATTGTGGACCAGTTACATCAATCTCAAGAAGAAAGTATTCAAAAGGATCAGGTATGGTTAACTAAATAATTTTGGTGATCCGAATACTTTCTTATAGTGTAGAAAAACTTGGATGAATTTTTAATTGCATAAAAATCAAAAACTGGACATGGGACATGTTCAGGATCCGGATCAGACAGTCCAATCCGGATCCCGAAGGGTACTTGTTCATTGGCAAATCCGATCCGGATCATAGTCATTTCGATCCGGATCCCGAACATGGGAATTTGCTGGAATACATGAACGATCCGGATCGGGCATTTCAATTCGGATCCCGAACCCTTGTTTTTCTGGAATTGTCTGACTCGCTACGACGATCCGGATCGCAGTAAATCCGATCCGGATCGCCGTCCTGAAAATTTCCAGATAAGGTAAGTTTTTAATTCTTATCTCTTTCCAAAGGTTTCTAAACTATAAATAGACATTTAGGGTTTCTCAAAAACGTGGGAGCTACGGTCGATCAATTTATAAAACTCTTGAGAGCAACCCTAGAGGCTAGGTTTTTATCGATCTTCTTTATAGCCTCTTTTAGGTCAATTCGATGGTTCTTTCAAGAACATATCTTTTGTCGAATTGATCTAATCTTTGCTTAGAGATTTCTTCTACGGTTCCTCAATGAGAATCTAAGCAAAGGATCACCATCGAAGTCAATATTCTTATCGACTGAGTTTGCGTCGTGGATTCGACGTGGCATCGTGGATTCGGTGTGCTAAAGGCGTTTCGTCGATTCGAAACGTGTGCTCGTGGATTCGAGTGGCGTTCGTGGATTCGAACGTGTGCAGTGGACGTGCAATCGGTGGAGCGTGAGGTCCGAAGAAATTGAAGGAGGGGTTAAATCCGTGGAGACGGTAATCACCTTGTTATTCTTCTTTTCTTAGTGGATTGTTATTGCGTGGACATCCAACCGGTCAGCGCAAGGTCCGAAGAAGCTGAAGGAGGGGTTGAGTCCGTGGAGTCGGTAATCACCTTGTTATTCTTCTATTCTTAGTGGATTGTTATTGCGTGTTGGTCCCGTGGTTTTTCTCCTGGATTGGAGTTTCCATGTAAATCTCGGTGTGCTGTTCTTATTTTCCGCATTGGTTTTTATTTTGCACTGAGATTGAGTTTTTAAGTATTACACCTATTCACCCCCCCTCTAGTTGTTTGATAGTACCTATTTTGATCCTTGTGGATCCTATATAAAAACCTTCACAAGTTGAAGGGATTCATTATTTGAAAGGTCAAGCCATGACTAATCAATCATGGAGAACGGTTGTTGATGGAATTTGCTTACCAGATACTCGGTCGGCGGGAAATTCGGTTCTTTCAAAAGAACTTCGACCGGAGTATAGATATTTGAAATTTATTGTTTTCTACAACATCTTACCAAATATGCAAACTAAGGTTCTCCGTTGGGATAGAATGTTGTTTCTATATCTCCTTGGACACCCTACAGCTTCGTTGGGATCAAATTTCAACATTTCGTATCTTATCTAGTCAAGGATGGCGAGATATGTGGAAAATGCGCATCCTACCAAGCGACTTCCATTCCCATTGATTATATTGCGAATTTTGAGAAAGTTTCATGTCGACATTCGTTCATCAAATTACATGCATAGTCTGGGAATGATCAATGATACTACCATTGTGAAGTCACTCTCAAGTAAACTAGATGAGAGCCCAACCCCTCCTCGAAGCAAGAGGTCATCAGTTTCAGCACCAGCAGCACCAGCAGCACAAGCAGCAACAACAACTGCAGCAGCAACAACTGTCACCCCCCGGGTGTAAACCAGAACCCGGGCTCGTCCACAGACCCGCCGTGCACACGGTATTTCCCGTGTACACGAAGCGCTGGTAACCTGCTCAGATATAAAGAAATAATGCTAGAGCATAAAACAGAGCTAAACTGAAACTAGTACATCTCAGACCCATGCTGGAAATAAAAGTACAATAAACTCTCAAGAATATACATATGTCTCTCCCAGCTCACGAAGTGAAATACAACCAGCTGGCCGCAGCCAGACCCAAAATAAAAGAAAATACAACCGTCTGAGTGTACAAGGGATACAACAAAACTACAAAACTCGAGCTCGGGGTAGCAGCTATCTAGTCGGCGATCCTCTTACCTCGATCCTGGGAGGAAGGCCCCGCAACTCCGGCAGATGACTCTGCAAAACAAAGGGGACAAGAAAAGGGAAAAACAGTGGGGGGTCAGTACTACTATAAAGACAGTAGCCTCCCCTAGTGGGTAAACCTCAACACAAACTCCTACCTGCCCACTAGGTCTACCAGAGGCTAAGAGAATAAATGCGGTAACTATGAGTATGACTCCTGATAAAAGCTACCACTAATATGCCTCTACCTGCCCAGCTAAAGATAGCTAAATGTACGCATCAGAATATCGAAGCCTGCCACATCGGGTATGCCAGCCTACGCATAACACCGGTGTGGGATAGGAGCCTCAATGTCTGCCAAATCGGGTATGCCAGCCTACGCATAACACCGATATGGGACAGGAGTCTCAAGGTCTGCTAAATCGGGTATGCCAGCCTACGCATAGCACCGATATGGGGTAGGGTTCTCAATGTCTGCCAAATCGGGTATGCCAGCCTACGCATAACACCGATAGGGGACAGGAGTCCCAGGGTCTCAAGTCTGCAAATCGCGCACTCCGCTCAATAAGGAAAAGTACCGTCTCCTAAAGGAAGCCCAAAACCCTCTCCCCGAAACCAAAGTATCTGACTACACTAACCCAGCCCCTGCTCTAACCCGAGCATAATATCCCCTATGTCTAAGTGACTGAAGAAAGAATGCAACATGGTTTCTCCTAAGTCAATTCCAGCATGATAGTGTAGCAGAAAAATGTGGCTTATCTAGGTGACCATTCAAGCATGCAAAAGTCATTAACTTGTTGAACCGTTTTAAGTACCCTAACCACATACCTCAGCCTTTCATTTAATCAATCAACAAGATAGGGATTTAGCATAAATTCAAGTAATTCTACTACATGTTTAAAGCATGGACTCACCATTAATTAACTTGTAGTTTTCTAACAATGCGATTATCAACGAAGAAATCAGGATTTCATACAAGCATGCTAGGTCCATCTCACAGATTTACTAACAGCATAATCAAGAGCATTCTAATAGGCCTAGTGATAAATCCCAAATAAGAGGTTTACAACATCACCCACCTCAAGCGCTAATCCCAATTCCCAAAAGCGGAACCCAAGCTCAGTCCAAAACTCCCCACCAATCTGTACAAAAATACCCCGAAGGAAAACACATAAGCTATACATTCACAATTCCCAGAATCTGTCCCTTAATACCACAGTCCAGAATTCACCAATTTTTACCTGCGAAAAATGCCCAGAAAAATCCAAGGAAATACTGTCGCGATCCTCGCGACGAGCCCGTCGAAACGAGTACCTGCACGCTCAATTCGGAGTTTCCTACGCTGAGATAAAAATCCGACAAGGGCAACATCCCAATCCAAACTGTACCAAATTTCTGTAACAAGGAACCACAGAAAAAGGAGATTCTCACCCTCGGCCAAAAACCAGAAAAATCTGAGAAAAATCCAGGAGACTCCTTGTGAAGTGTAGATGAAAATTTCCTCTTGAATCGCCTCGATCCGATGTCCGAGCGAAAAGATATGGCAAGAACACTGCGGTGCTGTCCAAAAGTCCGCGACGAAAAATGGGTCAAATGGGTGCTCAGAAAACTCCAAGATCAGCACGGAAATCGAGGAACCTCAAAACACAAGAGTTGAAGTCCTACCTGTCGTGAGTCCAACGGCGCAAGAATCGGTGAAATCCGATGTCGGGTTGAGTAGGAGGAGTCCAAACACTGAGAAGGGGCGAAGAAGATCGCCGGGGAAGCAAGCGTCGCGCCGCGCCGTAAAATGGTGAACCTCGGGAAATGTGCCACCAAAAATCTCCAAAGTCCTCCAAAGGGTAGTGCACTGTGAGGGGGAAAATCGCCCTGAAGAACCCTCTCAGGAACAGGCCAGAAAAAGCTGAAAAGGAAACACAAAGGGCCCTTTTATAGCCCAGCCCAAAGGCTGAAGGGCCGGGTTTTCGGGCGCAGTTTTCGGGCGCACTGCGCCCGGAAACTCGGTTGCACAAGACCCGTCCGACGCGCCCAGAAGTTCCTGGTGCTGCCACGTCACCCCGAACAGGGGACAGCAAAACCCCGCGACCCACAATGCGCCACGTGTCCCCTCGCGGTCAGCGGGGGTAGGTACGGCCGCCCACCGCGAGGCGACACGTGTCGCACTCGAGTGCGGCCGACCGCCCCGCCTGGCGCCACTGTTCACGCACAGTACCGAGGCGCCTCCCCCCCGCGCACCGTGGACCGCGCCCACGTGGGCCGACGAACCCGAAGCCGCCACGTGTCCTGCGCCCGGTCCACCGCAACCCCGCAAATCGGTGAGCCATGCCGCGTGCGCCGGCCTATCCGGGCACGCCACGCGTCCCCCGCCCGCGGTCCATGCACCGCCGCGCCACCCCGTGGACCGAGCTGCGTGAGCCGGCCAATAACAGGCCGCCACGTGGCTCGGGCCGGTCCACGAGGCTCCCCCATGCACCGAATAACCCCTAAAACTTCCGGAAGCCCGCATTTGGTCATCCGGACTCCAAATTTAACAAGAAAATAGCCGTTTCAAGCGTTTTTCCGCGCTGAATCCAAATCCAACCTCAGATTGGCCCAAAACCTTTTCTAAAATTCGGCAAATGCAGCCGAAGGCCAAATCAGCTATCCAAGTCTCACAAAGTCCATCTGTGGCACCCCTTTGATGCACCATGGGCCAGACACACCAACACTAGGTGTTCTACACAATGGATTCATCGGAAAGTTGCATGGGAAAATCCAGAACACTACATCCTCCCCCACAAGAAAAAGTTTCGTCCTCGGAAACAAAAGTCATACCTCAAGCAGGTGCCTCGAACAGGTGGGGGTAAGCAGCCATCATCGCTGACTCCAACTCCCAGGTAGCCTCGCGCTCCTCATGACTGCTCCAGAGGATCTTCACATAAGGGATGGCCCGACTGCGCAACTCCCTAACCTCCCGGTCCAAGATCCTCAACGGCCGCTCAACATAGCTCAGGTCCTCGGTGACCTCCAGTGGGGCGAAATCGATGATATGAGACGGGTCAATGAACATACTTCCTCAGAGTCGATACATGAAAAAACGTCCGTGAACACCTGAAAGCCTGGGAGGAAGTGCAAGCCTGTAGGCAACTGGCCCTATGCGCTCTAACACCTCGAAAGGTCCAATGTAGCGAGGGCTCAGTTTCCCACGAATCCAAATCTTCGGATCCCCTTTGAAGGCGAGACCTTCAGAAAGACATATCCCCAATCGCGAACTCCAGGTCTCGCCTCCGCACATCTGCATAGCTCTCTGTCTGCTCTGTGCTGTCTGAAGGTGCTGCCTGACTACCTTGACCTTAGCCTCCGCTTCTCTAAGCAACTCTGGCCCCAAGGTCCGCCTCTCACCCACATCGCTCCAATAAAGAGGGGAACGACACTTGCGTCCATACAATGCTTCAAACGGAGCCATTCGGATGCTCGCTTGAAAGCTATTGTTGTACGCGAACTCAGCCAATGATAAGTGTCGTACCAACCCCCTCCAAAGTCCAGCGTGCAAGCCCGGAGCATGTCCTCAAGAACTGTATATTACTCTCTGACTGTCCGTTTCTTGTCGGCGGGTGAATGCTGTGCTGAAACTGAGCTGTGTCCCCAAAGTGGCCTGTAGGCTCCTCCGAAGCGCGAAACAAACCTCGGATCTCGGTCAGATACAATGGAGACGGGCCCCCGGCAGCCTCACCACCTCGTCTAAGTACAGCTGTGCCAGCCGGTCGAGGGACCAAGTCACTTGCACCGGTAAAAAGTGTGGGAATTTTGGTGAGTCTATCCAGACTACCAGAAAGCATCCGCTCCCGTCTGT
>CM055063.1:39547465-39688631 GCA_029204045.2 Tillandsia leiboldiana | reverse complement strand
ACTGTCACACCCCCGGGTGTAAACCAGAACCCGGGCTCGTCCACAGGACCCGCCGTGCACACGGTATTTCCCGTGTACACGAAGCGCTGGTAACCTGCTCAGATATAAAGAAATAATGCTAGAGCATAAACAGAGCTAAACTGAAACTAGTACATCTCAGACCCATGCTGGAAATAAAAGTACAATAAAACTCTCAAGAATATACATATGTCTCTCCCAGCTCACGAAGTGAATACAACCAGCTGGCCGCAGCCAGACCCAAAATAAAAGAAAATACAACCGTCTGAGTGTACAAGGGATACAACAAAACTACAAACTCGAGCTCGGGGTAGCAGCTATCTAGTCGGCGATCCTCTTACCTCGATCCTGGGAGGAAGGCCCCGCAACTCCGGCAGATGACTCTGCAAACAAAGGGGACAAGAAAAGGGAAAAACAGTGGGGGGTCAGTACTACTATAAAGACAGTAGCCTCCCCTAGTGGGTAAACCTCAACACAAACTCCTACCTGCCCACTAGGTCTACCAGAGGCTAAGAGAATAAATGCGGTAACTAGAGTATGACTCCTGATAAAAGCTACCACTAATATGCCTCTACCTGCCCAGCTAAGATAGCTAAATGTACGCATCAGAATATCGAAGCCTGCCACATCGGGTATGCCAGCCTACGCATAACACCGGTGTGGGATAGGAGCCTCAATGTCTGCCAAATCGGGTATGCCAGCCTACGCATAACACCGATATGGGACAGGAGTCTCAAGGTCTGCTAAATCGGGTATGCCAGCCTACGCATAGCACCGATATGGGGTAGGGTTCTCAATGTCTGCCAAATCGGGTATGCCAGCCTACGCATAACACCGATAGGGGACAGGAGTCCCAGGGTCTCAAGTCTGCAAATCGCGCACTCCGCTCAATAAGGAAAAGTACCGTCTCCTAAAGGAAGCCCAAAACCCTCTCCCCGAAACCAAAGTATCTGACTACACTAACCCAGCCCCTGCTCTAACCCGAGCATAATATCCCCTATGTCTAAGTGACTGAAGAAAGAATGCAACATGGTTTCTCCTAAGTCAATTCCAGCATGATAGTGTAGCAGAAAAATGTGGCTTATCTAGGTGACCATTCAAGCATGCAAAAGTCATTAACTTGTTGAACCGTTTTAAGTACCCTAACCACATACCTCAGCCTTTCATTTAATCAATCAACAAGATAGGGATTTAGCATAAATTCAAGTAATTCTACTACATGTTTAAAGCATGGACTCACCATTAATTAACTTGTAGTTTTCTAACAATGCGATTATCAACGAAGAAATCAGGATTTCATACAAGCATGCTAGGTCCATCTCACAGATTTACTAACAGCATAATCAAGAGCATTCTAATAGGCCTAGTGATAAATCCCAAATAAGAGGTTTACAACATCACCCACCTCAAGCGCTAATCCCAATTCCCAAAAGCGGAACCCAAGCTCAGTCCAAAACTCCCCACCAATCTGTACAAAATACCCCGAAGGAAAACACATAAGCTATACATTCACAATTCCCAGAATCTGTCCCTTAATACCACAGTCCAGAATTCACCAATTTTTACCTGCGAAAAATGCCCAGAAAAATCCAAGGAAAATACTGTCGCGATCCTCGCGACGAGCCCGTCGAAACGAGTACCTGCACGCTCAATTCGGAGTTTCCTACGCTGAGATAAAAATCCGACAAGGGCAACATCCCAATCCAAACTGTACCAAATTTCTGTAACAAGGAACCACAGAAAAAGGAGATTCTCACCCTCGGCCAAAAACCAGAAAAATCTGAGAAAAATCCAGGAGACTCCTTGTGAAGTGTAGATGAAAATTTCCTCTTGAATCGCCTCGATCCGATGTCCGAGCGAAAAGATATGGCAAGAACACTGCGGTGCTGTCCAAAAGTCCGCGACGAAAAATGGGTCAAATGGGTGCTCAGAAAACTCCAAGATCAGCACGGAAATCGAGGAACCTCAAAACACAAGAGTTGAAGTCCTACCTGTCGTGAGTCCAACGGCGCAAGAATCGGTGAAATCCGATGTCGGGTTGAGTAGGAGGAGTCCAAACACTGAGAAGGGGCGAAGAAGATCGCCGGGAAGCAAGCGTCGCGCCGCGCCGTAAAATGGTGAACCTCGGGAAATGTGCCACCAAAAATCTCCAAAGTCCTCCAAAGGGTAGTGCACTGTGAGGGGGAAAATCGCCCTGAAGAACCCTCTCAGGAACAGGCCAGAAAAAGCTGAAAAGGAAACACAAAGGGCCCTTTTATAGCCCAGCCCAAAGGCTGAAGGGCCGGGTTTTCGGGCGCAGTTTTCGGGCGCACTGCGCCCGGAAACTCGGTTGCACAAGACCCGTCCGACGCGCCCAGAAGTTCCTGGTGCTGCCACGTCACCCCGAACAGGGGACAGCAAAACCCCGCGACCCACAATGCGCCACGTGTCCCCTCGCGGTCAGCGGGGGTAGGTACGGCCGCCCAACCGCGAGGCGACACGTGTCGCACTCGAGTGCGGCCGACCGCCCCGCCTGGCGCCACTGTTCACGCACAGTACCGAGGCGCCTCCCCCCCGCGCACCGTGGACCGCGCCCACGTGGGCCGACGAACCCGAAGCCGCCACGTGTCCTGCGCCCGGTCCACCGCAACCCCGCAAAATCGGTGAGCCATGCCGCGTGCGCCGGCCTATCCGGGCACGCCACGCGTCCCCCGCCCCGCGGTCCATGCACCGCCGCGCCACCCGTGGACCGAGCTGCGTGAGCCGGCCCATAACAGGCCGCCACGTGGCTCGGGCCGGTCCACGAGGCTCCCCCATGCACCGAATAACCCCTAAAACTTCCGGAAGCCCGCATTTGGTCATCCGGACTCCAAATTTAACAAGAAAATAGCCGTTTTCAAGCGTTTTTCCGCGCTGAATCCAAATCCAACCTCAGATTGGCCCAAAACCTTTTCTAAAATTCGGCAAATGCAGCCGAAGGCCAAATCAGCTATCCAAGTCTCACAAAGTCCATCTGTGGCACCCCTTTGATGCACCATGGGCCAGACACACCAACACTAGGTGTTCTACACAATGGATTCATCGGAAAGTTGCATGGGAAAATCCAGAACACTACATCCTCCCCCACAAGAAAAAGTTTCGTCCTCGAAACAAAAGTCATACCTCAAGCAGGTGCCTCGAACAGGTGGGGGTAAGCAGCCATCATCGCTGACTCCAACTCCCAGGTAGCCTCGCGCTCCTCATGACTGCTCCAGAGGATCTTCACATAAGGGATGGCCCGACTGCGCAACTCCCTAACCTCCCGGTCCAAGATCCTCAACGGCCGCTCAACATAGCTCAGGTCCTCGGTGACCTCCAGTGGGGCGAAATCGATGATATGAGACGGGTCATGAACATACTTCCTCAGAGTCGATACATGAAAAACGTCGTGAACACCTGAAAGCCTGGGAGGAAGTGCAAGCCTGTAGGCAACTGGCCCTATGCGCTCTAACACCTCGAAAGGTCCAATGTAGCGAGGGCTCAGTTTCCCACGAATCCCAAATCTTCGGATCCCCTTTGAAGGCGAGACCTTCAGAAAGACATGATCCCCAATCGCGAACTCCAGGTCTCGCCTCCGCACATCTGCATAGCTCCTCTGTCTGCTCTGTGCTGTCTGAAGGTGCTGCCTGACTACCTTGACCTTAGCCTCCGCTTCTCTAAGCAACTCTGGCCCCAAGGTCCGCCTCTCACCCACATCGCTCCAATAAAGAGGGGAACGACACTTGCGTCCATACAATGCTTCAAACGGAGCCATTCGGATGCTCGCTTGAAAGCTATTGTTGTACGCGAACTCAGCCAATGATAAGTGTCGTACCCAACCCCCTCCAAAGTCCAGCGTGCAAGCCCGGAGCATGTCCTCAAGAATCTGTATAGTACGCTCTGACTGTCCGTCTGTCTGCGGGTGAAATGCTGTGCTGAAACTGAGCTGTGTCCCCAAAGTGGCCTGTAGGCTCCTCCAGAAGCGCGAAACAAACCTCGGATCTCGGTCAGATACAATGGAGACGGGCACCCCATGCAGCCTCACCACCTCGTCTAAGTACAGCTGTGCCAGCCGGTCGAGGGACCAAGTCACTTGCACCGGTAAAAAGTGTGCGGATTTGGTGAGTCTATCCATGACTACCCAGATAGCATCCGCTCCCGTCTGTGCTCTCGGCAAACCAGTGACAAAATCCATGGTAACATGCTCCCATTTCCATTCAGGGATTGGGAGACTCTGCAACTTGCCAGCAGGTACACGATGTTCAGCCTTTACTTGCTGACAAGTTAGACAGTGCGCTACAAATCTCCCAATGTCTCTTTTCATCCCGTTCCACCAAAACTGTGCCTTAAGGTCCCTATACATCTTAGTCCCACCAGGATGGATGGTATAAGGTGTATAGTGGGCCTCCCTCAAGATCTGCTCTCGGATCTCCGCATCCAAAGGCACACATGCTCGGTCCCTGTACCGCAATACTCCCGAAGCATCAACCGAAAAGTCCCCCGCCAAACCCGTCTGCATCTGCTCTCGAATCCTCATCAGGTGGGGGTCCTCACTCTGTCTCTCCCGAATCCTGTCCAACAGAGTGGGCTGCACGACTAGAGACATAAGTCTAGCAGAGACCCCAGGGGACACCACCTCGAGCTCTAACCGCCTCATCTGCTCCAGTAATGGCGCCTGATCGGTGATCAACGAAGATAGACTCTGCACTGCTCTCCTGCTCAGGGCATCAGCAACCACGTTGGCCTTGCCAGGATGGTATAATATGTCTACATCATAGTCTTTCAACAATTCCAACCATCTGCGCTGCCTCAAGTTGAGCTCCTTCTGTGTGAACAGGTATTTCAAGCTCTTGTGGTCGGTGTAAATCTCGCAGTGCTCCCCATACAGGTAGTGGCGCCACAACTTTAGTGCAAAAATCACTGCAACAAGCTCCAAATCATGGGTAGGGTAATTCTTTTCATAATCCTTCAGTTGCCGGGAGGCATAAGCAATTACCTTTCCCTCCTGCATCAGCACGCAACCAAGTCCACTGTGCGATGCATCACTGTAAATCACATATCCCTTCCCCATAACAGGTAGGGAAAGGATAGGAGCCGACATCAATCTGATCTTTAATTCCTCGAAGCTCCTCTGGCAGTCCTCACTCCAGATAAACTTAATCCCTTTTCGCGTCAAACGAGTGAGGGGTGTGGAAAGTTTCGCAAAACCTTCCACAAACCGACGGTAATATCCTGCTAAGCCCATGAAACTGCGGACCTCAGATACCGTGGTCGGTCGGGGCCAATCCCGGACTGCCTCAATCTTTGTCGGGTCTACTGCCACCCCGGCGGCTGAAATCACATGGCCCAAAAAGGTAACCTCCCGAAGCCAGAAATCACACTTAGATAACTTGGCGTACAACTTTCTCTCTCTCAGAAGTTGTAGCACAATCCTCAGGTGCTCCTCGTGCTCCAAATCGCTTCGGGAATAAACTAGGATGTCATCAATAAAAACAACAACGAACCGATCCAGGTATGGTCGAAAAATCCTGTTCATTAAATCCATAAAAGCAGCAGGGGCATTTGTCAATCCAAAAGGCATGACGGTGAACTCATAATGCCCGTACCGCGACCTGAATGCCGTCTTTGGGATATCTTCGGCCTTCACCTTCAATTGGTGGTAACCAGACTGTAAATCAATCTTAGAAAAGACACAAGACCCTTGCAGCTGGTCAAATAAGTCATCAATGCGCGGCAGAGGGTACTTGTTCTTGATGGTCACTTTATTCAACTCCCGATAATCAACACATAGTCGAAGTGATCCATCCTTCTTCTTCACAAATAGCACCGGTGCTCCCCAAGGCGATACGCTTGGTCTGACAAAGCCTTTGTCCATTAAATCCTGGAGTTGCGCCTTTAGCTCTCGCAGCTCAGCCGGTGCCATTCGGTAAGGAGCCTTAGAGATTGGCGCAGTTCCTGGAACTACGTCAATCAAAAACTCAACCTCCCTATCCGGCGGCATGTGAATCAGATCTGGAGGAAACACATCCGGGAACTCGTGGACAATAGGGATATCCGGGAGTCCCGGTGCCGCCACAGGCTCCTTAACCACCGACGCCAAAAAGGCCACGCATCCACTGCGCATCATCTGCCTCGCCCGAGAAGTCGAAACCACAGAGGCAAAGAAAGCACTCTGGCACCCCCTGTAAACAAACACCTCCTGGCCTGGCTCGCTAAAAGTAACAGTCCTCGCGGCGCAATCAATCGTCGCGAAATAGCGAGCCAGCCAATCCATCCCCAGCACAATGTCATAATCTCGCAGCTGACTAAGGACCATCAGGTCCGCTGGCAAAATCCAAGACTCAAGCTGTACCGGGCAAGACCAACAACACTCCTCTACAATCAAAATATGATCGGGAATCCATACCTCTAATGCATGCGGTAACCGACGTGACTCTAATCCATGCGATGATGCAAATGCTCTACTAATAAAAGAATGTGATGCACCGGTATCAAATAGAGTGCGAGCTCTAATGCCGAAAAGTAAAATGATACCTGCCACCACGAGGTTGGCCGTCGCAGAGTCCCCTACCTGGGCGGCGTAGACTCGCCCGCTCTGAGCTGGTGGTCGGTAGTCTGTAGGGTGGGAGGAGGGAGCCCTGCTCGCTGGAGCATAAGGCCGCTGCTGGGGCACTGAAGGAGCTGATGCTGAGGAAGGAGCCTGCGGTGTAGAGAGAGGGCAAGTAGCTCGAATATGGCCGGACTGTCCACACCGATAACAGCGGCCATACCTCTGGTCACAAGTATCCGCCGCGTGCTGTCCCCTACAAAAGACGCACCTGACCGCAGACTGGGACTGCCTCGACTGCTGCTGCTGCTGCCCTTGCCGCTGTGACCCCTGCTGTCGCGACTGCGACCTCTGCTGCTGCGAGTGCTGCTGCTGTCGCTGGGGCTGCTGCTGTGGGGGCCTCTGGGATCCCCCAGGCCCTCGCCGATCCGAACGCCCACGGCCCGTAGACTGTGGCGGTGGCGGTCGGGGCGGCCTCCATGAACTGGCCTGTCCCCCCTCGTCTGGCGCTGGCCGCTTCCTCTCAGAACTCTGAGCGACCGTGCCTCCGCGCCTAGCGACCACATGATCTCCCCTCTCGACCCACTGTGCATGATCCACTGCCTCTGATAAAGTCTGAAGCCTCTGGGCGTGTACCAAGGTATAGATCTCAGGGCGTAAACCTGTCTCAAACAGCTCCACCTGGTGCAGCCCGTCCCTGGCAACATAGGGTACGCAGTTAAGCAACTGCGTAAACTCCTGGAAGTAATCCCATACTAAACGATCACCCTGCTGCAGGTTCTTCAAGTCATCTTCTATCTTCTTCTTCACGCTCGTGGAGAAGTAAGTGTCAAGGATCATCCTCCTGAACTCCGACCAGGGTAGCTGTCGGGTGATCTGAAACTCTAAGGGCTCGACCCGACGCCACCAAGCATCAGCATCCCCCTCCAAACAATGTACGGCCATGTGTACTCTGAATCTCGAATCAATGAAGAAATCTCTGAACAACTTCTCCATTGATGCCAACCACGATCCTATCTCTGCTGGATGAGTACTCCGCCCCGAGAACCTAGGTGGTCCTCGCTTACAGAACTGTGCGAGTTTGTCAGCAAACTCCTGCTCCTCCGCTGGGGTCAATGGTCTGATCACCCCCTGAGCCCCACTGCTAGATGACGGTGCCGTAGGAACAAGTGGAATAGCCGGCGGTACAACCGGTGGTACAGGGGCCTCAACAGTAGTAGGGGGTGGTGCCGCAACCTGAGCCAGCAACTGCTCAAATCTCTGCTCCTGTCGGCGGTGACTCTCCGCCAACTGGGCCACCATGGCCCTCAGCTCACTGATCTCAGACGGCCCGGACTGCTCCGGCTCCTCCGGGGGCGTAGGAGTACCCCGAGTAGGGATCTGCCGCCTAGGAGGCATCCTGCCACACAAGAAACCACGGGTCAGAACCAACCCACACACGACCCAATTCAGCGAAAGTCATGGACATCCCCCTATTCCTGTAACCTTATGTTGTCTGCAGCCAACATAACAGTCCACCAGAAATAGGCTATGCCAATCCCTCTCCACTCACAGGAAGAGTTTAATAACAAATTGCCGACTTTCGCAAAATATCGCGTCACTCACGCCCTGCCTTCCTAAGGTCTGCCAAGAAGCCTAGGGTTTCCTAAGTCCCAACTGACCTATCCCTAAGCTCTGATACCAAAATAATCTGTCACGCCCCGGGTGTAAACCAGAACCCGGGCTCGTCCACAGACCCGCCGTGCACACGGTATTTCCCGTGTACACGAAGCGCTGGTAACCTGCTCAGATATAAAGAAATAATGCTAGAGCATAAAACAGAGCTAAACTGAAACTAGTACATCTCAGACCCATGCTGGAAATAAAAGTACAATAAACTCTCAAGAATATACATATGTCTCTCCCAGCTCACGAAGTGAAATACAACCAGCTGGCCGCAGCCAGACCCAAAATAAAAGAAAATACAACCGTATGAGTGTACAAGGGATACAACAAAACTACAAAACTCGAGCTCGGGGTAGCAGCTATCTAGTCAGCGATCCTCTTACCTCGATCCTGGGAGGAAGGCCCCGCAACTCCGGCAGATGACTCTGCAAAACAAAGGGGACAAGAAAAGGGAAAAACAGTGGGGGGTCAGTACTACTATAAAGACAGTAGCCTCCCCTAGTGGGTAAACCTCAACACAAACTCCTACCTGCCCACTAGGTCTACCAGAGGCTAAGAGAATAAATGCGGTAACTATGAGTATGACTCCTGATAAAAGCTACCACTAATATGCCTCTACCTGCCCAGCTAAAGATAGCTAAATGTACGCATCAGAATATCGAAGCCTGCCACATCGGGTATGCCAGCCTACGCATAACACCGGTGTGGGATAGGAGCCTCAATGTCTGCCAAATCGGGTATGCCAGCCTACGAATAACACCGATATGGGACAGGAGTCTCAAGGTCTGCTAAATCGGGTATGCCAGCCTACGCATAGCACCGATATGGGGTAGGGTTCTCAATGTCTGCCAAATCGGGTATGCCAGCCTACGCATAACACCGATAGGAGACAGGAGTCCCAGGGTCTCAAGTCTGCAAATCGCGCACTCCGCTCAATAAGGAAAAGTACCGTCTCCTAAAGGAAGCCCAAAACCCTCTCCCCGAAACCAAAGTATCTGACTACACTAACCCAGCCCCTGCTCTAACCCGAGCATAATATCCCCTATGTCTAAGTGACTGAAGAAAGAATGCAACATGGTTTCTCCTAAGTCAATTCCAGCATGATAGTGTAGCAGAAAAATGTGGCTTATCTAGGTGACCATTCAAGCATGCAAAAGTCATTAACTTGTTGAACCGTTTTAAGTACCCTAACCACATACCTCAGCCTTTCATTTAATCAATCAACAAGATAGGGATTTAGCATAAATTCAAGTAATTCTACTACATGTTTAAAGCATGGACTCACCATTAATTAACTTGTAGTTTTCTAACAATGCGATTATCAACGAAGAAATCAGGATTTCATACAAGCATGCTAGGTCCATCTCACAGATTTACTAACAGCATAATCAAGAGCATTCTAATAGGCCTAGTGATAAATCCCAAATAAGAGGTTTACAACATCACCCACCTCAAGCGCTAATCCCAATTCCCAAAAGCGGAACCCAAGCTCAGTCCAAAACTCCCCACCAATCTGTACAAAAATACCCCGAAGGAAAACACATAAGCTATACATTCACAATTCCCAGAATCTGTCCCTTAATACCACAGTCCAGAATTCACCAATTTTTACCTGCGAAAAATGCCCAGAAAAATCCAAGGAAAATACTGTCGCGATCCTCGCGACGAGCCCGTCGAAACGAGTACCTGCACGCTCAATTCGGAGTTTCCTACGCTGAGATAAAAATCCGACAAGGGCAACATCCCAATCCAAACTGTACCAAATTTCTGTAACAAGGAACCACAGAAAAAGGAGATTCTCACCATCGGCCAAAAACCAGAAAATTCTGAGAAAAATCCAGGAGACTCCTTGCGAAGTGTAGATGAAAATTGTCTCTTGAATCGCCTCGATCCGACGTCCGAGCGAAAAGATATGGCAAGAACACTGCGGTGCTGTCCAAAAGTCCACGACGAAAAATGGGTCAAATGGGTGCTCAGAAAACTCCAAGATCAGCATGGAAATCGAGGAACCTCAAAACACAAGAGTTGAAGTCCTACCTGTCGTGAGTCCAACGGCGCAAGAATCGGCGAAATCCGATGTCGGGGTGAGTCGGAGGAGTCCAAACACTGAGAAGGGGCGAAGAAGATCGCCGGGGAAGCAAGCGTCGCGCCGCGCCGTAAAATGGTGAACCTTGGGAAACGTGCCACCAAAAATCTCCAAAGTCCTCCAAAGGGTAGTGCACTGTGAGGGGGAAAATCGCCCTGAAGAACCCTCTCAGGAACAGGCCAGAAAAAGCTGAAAAGGAAACACAAAGGGCCCTTTTATAGCCCAGCCCAAAGGCTGAAGGGCCGGGTTTTCGGGCGCAGTTTTCGGGCGCACTGCGCCCGGAAACTCGGTTGCACAAGACCCGTCCGACGCGCCCGGAAGTTCCTGGTGCTGCCACGTCACCCCGAACAGGGGACAGCAAAACCCCGCGACCCACAATGCGCCACGTGTCCCCTCGCGGTCAGCGGGGGTAGGTACGGCCGCCCAACCGCGAGGCGACACGTGTCGCACTCGAGTGCGGCCGACCGCCCCGCCTGGCGCCACTGTTCACGCACAGTACCAAGGCGCCTCCCCCCCGCGCACCGTGGACCGCGCCCATGTGGGCCGACGAACCCGAAGCCGCCACGTGTCCTGCGCCCGGTCCACCGCAACCCCGCAAAATCGGTGAGCCATGCCGCGTGCGCCGGCCTATCCGGGCACGCCACGCGTCCCCCGCCCGCGGTCCATGCACCGCCGCGCCACCCCGTGGACCGAGCTGCGTGAGCCGGCCAATAACAGGCCGCCACGTGGCTCGGGCCGGTCCACGAGGCTCCCCTATGCACCGAATAACCCCTAAAACTTCCGGAAGCACGCATTTGGTCATCCGGACTCCAAATTTAACAAGCAAATAGCCGTTTTCAAGCGTTTTTCCGCGCTGAATCCAAATCCAACCTCAGATTGGCCCAAAACCTTTTCTAAAATTCGGCAAATGCAGCCGAAGGCCAAATCAGCTATCCAAGTCTCACAAAGTCCATCTCTGGCACCCCTTTGATGCACCATGGGCCAGACACACCAACACTAGGTGTTCTACACAATGGATTCATCGGAAAGTTGCATGGGAAAATCCAGAACACTACAACAACAAAAGTAGTAGCTTCTACTTCAGAGGATGACGCCTCTGTAACATCAATTTACCGCGAACAACAACGTCTTTCGTCGGTACAAGAGCGCATGTCAAACGAAATCACTAAGATCTCTACAGACATGGATCATATTTTTGCCGCCCAAGGTGACTTGAAAAGGAAATACAAATCTCTTGCCAAATTGGTGAAGAAGATTTTCAACAAACTGGGTTGTAGCAGCTCTGACGACAACGACTCCGATTGACTTTATTTGTCTTTTTGTTGTTCTAATGTCTTCTCTTGCAGGTTTTTAGTTTCTTTTCTTCATCTTTAAGAACTTTGCTTTACCCTTTTAGCTTTGGCTAATTTTTGTGACAAAAAGGGGAAGAGATAGACATAGACATTGAACTTGAGAACTTCAACTTTGAAAACTTTGAACATGAAGGTAAGTAAGTTCTAAGTTGAACTTGATCATGCCCCGACTAACTATTTGGGCATGTAATATTACTAACAAGTTGCTTGATAACTGACATATTTTTTAACTTGTTAATTATTTTGACATGACATTTAGATTTTAATGATTAGGGATATATGAATCTTTGTTTGCTAAATTTTCATACATATCTGATAATTAATGTCATGGTGAGTATAAACTCTATCTCTCTGATTGATTATTGAATATTTGAATTCTTGAGGTATCTAACGATTTCTTTTGTCAAGAATTATTTCTTTTGCAGAGAGTACAAACGTCTAAGTCTTGAGTCTGTTTTAGGAGTTTATCTATTGTATTCTTTTTATTTGGATCATTCATGTAAATTTTTGTTGTATGGTGGTAGCAACAAAAATATTTTTTTAAGTGGATTTTTGTTTTGTCACGAAACCGCCAAAGGGGGAGATTGTCAAGGATTTTGTTTTGGCGTATTTCGTGAAGTAGTAAAAGTCTTGAATATTGAAGATGAAGAATTATGGATCAATTACACCAATCTCAAGAAGAATGGATTCGGAATGATCAGGTACGTTTAACTAAATAATTTTGGAGATCCGAATATATTTGTGTAGTTTAGAAACACTTGGATAAGTTTTCAGTGCATAAAATTCAAAAACTGGATAAGTTGGATGTTCAGGATCCGGATCAGACCATTCCAGTCCGGACCCCGAACAGAGTTTAGTTTATGCGGAATTCCAGTCCGGACCTCTCCTATTTCAGTCCGGACCCCGAACTATGTGTTTGCTGAAATCGCATGAACAGTCCGGATCAGGAAATTCCAGTCCGAACCCCGAACTATTTTTTCAGAAAAATTGCTAAAAAAAGACGACAGTCCGGATCAGCCAAATCCAGTCCGGACCGCCGTGCGGGAAAAATTCTGTTAAGTCAGTTTTTTATGCTTGTCTATTTCCAAAGGTTTCTAACCTATAAATAGACCATATTATTCATCTTTTAGGGTAATCCAAAATAATCCCGGTTATCAAAAACCGTAGGATAAAAATCCACATATATAGAGAAGAAAGGAAAATATGATCTAATCTATGTTTCTTCGTCTGTATTGTTCAATTTGATTCTAGGGTTTCAAAACTCCTATTTCTTGTAGAATCAAATTGAAGAATACTTAGATGGTATTTCCTTATCTATCTTTGACCTAAGTATTCAGAGGATCATCACCAAACAAAACAACGATTTTACCAAAAATCGGCGCGAGGATTCGCGTAGCCTTGTGGATTCAAGGTGCTACCGCTCTCGTGGATTCGGAGCGAGGCGCGTTGTGTGATCGAGACGTGCCGCATTGGTGAAGACCGTGGATTCGGTTTGGACGTCGTGGATTCGACGTTGAGCATCGTGGATTCGGCGTTGGGACGCAAATCGTGGGTTCGAGGAGCGTTCGGAGCGAGCGGAGAATATCAACTAGGAGCGTATGGAAAAGGTTGAGTCGTAGGGTTACAGTAAATCACCATGTACATGTTTAATCTTAGTGGATTTCGCCGTGTTATCGGTCCCGTGGTTTTTTACTCCTGTGACGGAGTTTTTCACGTAAATTTTGCGTACTTTATTTATTTTCCGCATTGAGTTATTTTTTACGCAACGATTTGGTGTGTTTATTGTTTTCACCTATTCATCCCCCCTCTAGGTGGTTTTTCTCCTATTCAGATCCATATTATTCATAATCCACACAAATATCATCACCACCAATAAACAAAACAACGATTTCCGAAAGGAACATCGACGCGTGGATAAGCGTGGCCCTGTGGATTCAAGGTGCTTATCGCTTTCGTGGATTCGGAGCGAGGTGCGTTCGTGTAATCGATTCGTACCAAAATTGGTGAAGACCGTGGATTCGGTTGGGCATCGTGGATTCGACGTTGGACGCAAATCGTGGATTCGAGGCTCGTTGTGGAGCGAGCGGAGAAGATCTACTCGGAGCGTATGGAAAAGGTTGAGTTGTAGTGTTGCGTTATATCACCTTGTACGTGTTTAATCTTAGTGGATTTCACCGTGTTATCAGTCCAATGGTTTTTTACTCCTGTGACGGAGTTTTCTACGTAAAATTTTGCGTACTTTATTTATTTTTTGCATTGGGTTATTTTTTACGCAAAGATTTCCGAGTTTTATTGTTTACACCTATTCACCCCCCCTCTAGGTGGTGTTTTTCCTATTTAGATCCATTATCCCATAACCCACAGGGTGAAACGGATGTCATGTGCAAAGTTGTTGTCAACATCGTTGGGATGAACGGGAGGCCGCCGCCGCCGTCGATGGAGACGGGAGGCCGCCGCCGCCGTCATCATGGTTGGGAAGCCGCCGCCGCCGTTGTAGGAAAAATGGGAGGCTGCCGCCGCCGACCAAGAGGAAACACACTGCATGGCACACGACACGCAAGGCGGAATCGCACGAGGCACCGCCGCCGGGGCGCCGCCCCCATACGGGGCGCGGCCCATGCGAGGCGCCGCCGCATAGGGCAGACCCCTTGCGGGGCGCCGCCCGCAAGGGGTAGGGCCCGATCGAGCGGGGCTCGTGCCGCCGATCCGCAATTTGCCGTGGCTCTGCCGTTTCGCCGTGATTTGAGTTGAGCATCATTCCGTTGAGCGATGTTTTTACATGTTTCACCATCGGAACTCCGATTTGAACCCCGAGTCGTGTATTTTCGTTACAATGATGTTTTTAACAACAGTTTTGATGTAGTTTTTGTCCGGACAACGTTGAGGTGCTTTGGGGAGTTTCGTACATCGTTTTCGTCGCCGTTTGAAGTGGGTAATCGAACCAAGGTAGGGGATGTTGTTGGACCATGGTGTCCGACCCTCTTCTCTCTTTTATTTTAAATTGTGATTTTTGGCATAACTGTTTTAAAGGATAAGGAAGGACAAGGTGTTGCATGTTTTGGCAAAATTGATACATACAAAAGGAGGACAAGGTAAAACGCTTGACTTTATCGGGTACAGCTACCGCGATTGTGACGCCCCACTTCCCAGGGGGTCACCCATCCTAGAACTACTCTAGCTCTAGCACGCTTAACTCTCATGTTCCTCTTGGATCTTGCTACCATCCAAAATGCTATAGCCGGGTTAGAGATTTAGTCCTATTATATCATTTATATATAGGACTAATCCAAATTCCGGGGGTGTCACAGCGATCTAGTCTACAGTTACAGGTTTTGAAGCTCTTGGTGCAGTCACGTACACCAGCGGTTTGACCACCGCAAGGATGTACTTTTCTGGGAAAGTTGGTCTACAGACCCGTGCGACTCTACGTGGGGTTTACGTAGGGGCCCTCTGAGGTGTGAAGGAGAGGGTAAAAAGGGCATTAAAAGATTGAGCAAGGTTGGTTATTCTTTAGATCTACGGACTAAGGGATGATATGAATGGAATGAATATTCCGGTTTACGGTTTGTTATCCTATTTACTTTTTATACTTATTACAGTATGTTATGATTATGTTGTTGGTTATTTCCTTTCCTATATTTTTGGTCATTGACTCCCACCATGTAACAGGTTCCGGCGGGGACGGAGGAGAGGCATCAGGGCACGAGTGACTCGCATTTTTCATCATTTCGGTGACCTCTTTCTACTCCTCTATTTGTTCTTACACTACGTGGATATTGATAGCATAACATATGAACAATTGTGATGTGGATGGTGATGTTATATGAATATTGGAATACCATGATAATTTTGGGATGATAAACTTTGATATTTCATTCTTATCTTGCAATGGTTGATTTTGAATGTGGAGGTTTTGAAAAGCTTAAATATTTGCGAAAACGACTTTCCAAAATAAGAGTGCCGGGTAGGCACTATTTTAAAACCTTGTGGCTTTATCCCTTTCAAATTGGAGTATGCTGAGTGGGCGAATTTCCTTTGAATGATATATAAGTTTATTTGATTCCTTATGTGAGTATGTGTATGTTAAACGAGTGGTGATTGGTGATTATATGTTGTGCGACGCCGTGCATATATAAGGGAGACTCTATCCATTTATTTTAGTAACCTTGTATATGTGGCGGGTCTGGACACGTGCCGAAGTGTAAAGGCTTTTAGAAAAAAAAAAAAAAAAATACTGGATCGTTTTCCGCTTTCTAATCTACCCTCGGGGCGTGACAAGTATTCTTTATAAAATTTTTACTTTTAGTTATTTATTTTAAACTCTTTTATTTTATAAATAAAATATGTGAAAGCAAACAGCTCCTAATCATACCCGAAAACAAAATAGTGATAATTTACTTTGCTTCCTGTCCATGATCTCTCTGTCTTCATGGTAATTGTATCTTTTCCCTCTCCATGTTCTCTCTTTCTTTCTTTTTCTCTCTCTCTCTCTCTCTCTCTCTCTCTCTCTCTCTCTTCATGATCTCTAGCTCTGTGTGTTGTGTGTGGGTCCTCTTCCTCCACCCCAGGAGGTAGGCCTTAATTAGCTTGTGCGATGTCCCTTCAAGCATGACCGACCGTACGACCAATCACTGGGCATGAATCCGGCAGCGTATCCAAACATCACAATATCGGCAGCGTATCCAAACATCACAATATCCGCAAAATGCTTAGAGAGGGAAAGAGAGAGATCTCTAGAGTGAGAGAGATCCAAAAGAAAAGAAGTAAAGATACTTGAGAGATACTGGTGCCTGCTTTCCCCAATATAGGAAAATAATGTTGAAAGATTAAGAAATTTTATTTGCAAAAAATTCGTGAGATGGAAATTATATTCAGCGATATCCATTCAAATATGTTATTATGAAATACAACATGACAGGAGTAAGAGGTTAATTGGTATTTTCAGAAATGTCCTAGCTAAACTCTCTCTCCATACAATATGTATATAGGACCGGTGATATGTGTGATGCATCATGAGGTAAAAGGGTGCTCTTTTGTGATAGGTAGGGCGAAGTATTATTTACTTCACAAAAGACAATTGCTAGCAGGAAAAGCCACATCTCTCTTGTTCTTTGTGACGCAATCCATGTGGAGCAAATTTCCTCTCGTGTTGTCATTCGCTTTTTGATCAGAAATTGTTGACTGAACCTGATTCATTCGTACTTCAAAATCTTTGGCCTTCGTTCAGATCCCCAGTTATACAACAAAACAAAAAACCACTTCTTACGGATCGAACGACTCTAATTTAATTCATGACCCAAGAGCACTCGTGGATTGAAAAAATATTGCTTCTCTAGTTTGAAATAAGGAATCTAGTTGCTTAGATATTTTGATATGAAACGAACGAATTAGTATTTATATCTTACGTAACAACACCATCAACTTTATACTTGTTACAGAAAAACGAAAAAACAAAGGATGCTGCTGTCTCACAGATGTATAACTTAAGTTCATTTGCCTAATGCATTTAGTTTTCTCTCTAAAAAAAATAACTATATTTATAATAAGTCGATCGATTTAATTTGTTGATATTATTAGTAACTTGTTAAATCTAAACCTCCGAACCAGAGAGAAAATGATGCTGTTGTCGAATGATTGAGATTCAAATACAAGATATTTTATAGAATAATTTATCCATTTCTATGCACGGAGAGAGGAATTGGACACTTTATTGGGTTGAGATGATGATTATTACTAGACAGGATCTCTGGCCAAAAGATTTCACAGGGATTTAAATTATAAAATCAAAAAATATAATTTCCTTTTCTTTAGATAAATTATAAATTAATGATTTAAATTGTAAACAGTTGAAAGAGCACTCTTATTATGATATCTTATGTAAGAGGAATATTGATTGAAATATGTCTATTTTCTGCTCTATAATATAAGTTTTAGAGACTAATAAATGAATTGAATTGAGTCTAATAATTTGAGTGGAACTGTGGTTTATAATAGATGTAACAGTAAAAAATTTAACAATAAATTTAACTTCTGGATAGATTGAGTTAGATCGAAATTCGTGAACGTTGTGATGCTTTTAAGTGCGATGAGTACGTCTAATACGTCGATGAAATTTTTTTGGAATAGTTAATTGATGCTTATGATCCACAATTTTAATTTGTTAAGATCCATCTTAATTAATATCGTTGGTGTAATTTGCCAATTTATCTATGCACATAGGATGATATTTTGTTAAGATGATTTTTTAAATTATTTCTTATAAGATTAATATCTTACTCGGCTAGCATTTGAAATAGAAAAATTCTACTTTGTCCACTTCTTTTGTGGTATATATCTTATACCTCATTCATCATACGTTACTCATTGAATGAATAAAATATGAAATGTACACTTCTTACCTTGCTCAAAATAAAATATGATTAATTAGCTTAGTGGGAGGAAGGAGCAAATGGGCATTTAATATGCATTTGACATTATTGTCCGGCAACTATCCAAACACACTTTTAAGCTCTAACATGTCACTTGAGAGAGCGTTCTTGTTAATAGGGTTGTCGGAAGTGTAACCCTAATGTGTTGTTTATCCACAAGAATTACTCGAATCAGGCATAAAAATCTGTCTTAAAAATAGGATCTTGATATATCATTTCAAATTAAATTCTAGTAAGATCAGAAACAAGTCAAAATATTGTGATGTATTAATTTCTAGTAATAACTCGAATAGTTAGAATCACATCTCCTACATTTCATGTGCAAGAATTTTATGATAAATGTCACTACTGATGAGCTGCGTAATCAACATCATGCATACTGATTAGCATGCGTATAAATATTTCATTTTTAATTAGGTATAAAGAACACAGATTTCACTTTTTGCAAAGTATTTGCTTCCAAATCAAATCCTATTTCACAAAAAAGACATTATCCCAACCCGCCCGCCCGCCCGCCCCACCCCCCAGGGCCCCTAAAAAAAAAAAAAAAAAAAAAAAAAAAAAAAAAAAGAAAAAAAAAAAAAACTCCAAGTTTCTTCTGCCATCAGAAATTGAAACCATATTTCTTTCCAAGAATCTCCTAACTGCTCCTGAGCAATTACAAAAATAAAAATTATGAAAATATACAAAATTTATCAAAACTATAATTTTACGTAATTTTATATCGATTACCTAATATTTCAAAGTTTTGATTTTATTACCAATCTTTGAACTTGTTTAATTTAAATCAATAAACAATACTTTAACATCACAATTTAAACTAATTATTATTTTAGTAAATTTATAGTCCCAAAAAATTATATAAAATATAATAACTAAATATGTTCAAAATGTCATTGACCGGTTTAAATTAAATAAATTAAAAGATTGAACAGATAAATTTTATACATTTTTACCCAAAAAAAAGTATTAGTAATTAAATATTTAGTTTAGAAGTAAAATACCTACTCAAAAGTTCTCACAACTTAGATCATGCATGATGAAATCATCAAAGAGTTCGGTCTTTTCAAACCGATTACGAGAATAAACCGAATAGAACATCAAAATTCTAAACTAGAAAATTTCGAACAGATAGAATTATTTCAAGATTATTTGCTACTCGTAAATTAACTTCTGTAGTACACACTGCCGGAATTGTCTTCAAGCTTTTCGCTGTAAAACAAAATCAGTAGGACTTGCATCTTCGAGAGGCTTATTCAACAGCTACCTACATGTTGGGGACAAATTGCACAAAAGCCCCAAAAAGAATGCACTTTGAAATAATCTGTACATAATTGGGCACAAGTTGGAGTTTGAAGGCTCTGATTGTTTCCTATCACAGAAGAAAACAAGCCAAAGAACCAAAAAGAAATAAAAAGTAACACACCCATTAAAAATATTCTACAGTGCAAATCCTTTCATTCCAGTAAACTGAAAAAAAAAAAAAAAAAACAAAACAAAAAACTACTACCGGCAATGTTCACACTCCTTCAAAAACTAGCACTATATAAAAGTAAATGGTAAATCTATATACATTCATAAATAACACAAGGGCATACACACTAGCATTTAAACGGAGCAAGGCCATACATCCCATCCCAAGGAAATAAATACAACCTCAACGAATATCAATTGAAAGAAGAATGACCGGAACAAAAATAACACACTAGAAGGACCAAGAAAACAAAAAAAATCAAAACATGAGAGGAAAAAGGAAAACCAAAAAACACGAAAGCCCCCAAAACACTTGAAATTCAGATTTTGTGGGGACAATAATAAATATGAACTTCAGTGATGCATCAGGAGCACCCTGCACAGCACTCCTATTGTCGACAAGACGGTGGGTAATTGATCCGTTAAATAACTTCGAGCAGTTGGAAAATTTACACTTGAATATAATCCAAATAAAGCTTGCCAGTAGGGACAAGAGCTTCATTTCTGTCTCTTATCTATCACCTTTACTCGCGAAAGCGGCCAATGCATTGGCATGTGCAGGCGGAAGAGCACTCAGTATAGGCTGCATTTGCTGGCCATATACCGAAACCAAGTGAGAGATAGCCATTCCAATCTTGCTTTTTACTTCGTCGCTCTCAGCAGGAGAAACCACCACCTGAGCAAAGATATGGACCACATCGGGCACTAGAGGGAGGATCTGCTTTATAAATTGGAAAATGAGTAAGAGATCCAAAAAGGAATAAAGAGATTTCTTGTTTATAAAATGCATGAAAGAAAGAAAAAACTCCGAGGAATAACAGTTACCTGAGGATTGGAAGATAACAGTAGATTGGAGATGCAGCTGTAGACGGTCGACGACTCCTCGTGGTCTTCTTTTAGCGGCAGCGCTTTGAGAAATACGGGCAAGACCTAAGTACAAAACCAACACAGTTAGTGCTTCAAGGTCCAAAATCAATACACAAAATTAGGTTTTATCAGAATTTCATAGAGAATTGAATTATGATGATTCAACCTGGTTGAGAGGAATTGATTGGGGTTGCACCATTATCATCCTCGCAACAGCACCGGCAGCATTATCTTTCACAGCATCATCGGGTTCACATTCGCCGAACAATGGATACAAAGCACGCAGTACATCGCCATAGTATCTTCGAGAATATGAAAGAAAGCAATAGAAAATTAAATATTTCATGCAAGTCATCTGTTTGTTTAACCAAAAAAACAAAATTAGAGAATGACAACACTACAAAGGGTAGTTGAATTAATCCTAGTATTATTCACGACATACTTTAGTGCTGCTGAGCCCCCATTCTTGCAAATCTCACCCGCACAGAAAGCTGCATTTCTTCTGTTAGTTGCCTCAGATGATCCAAGTTCTTTTAATACCAAGGGCATTATCCTCTAAAGTAAATTATTTTTCAAACAAGAAAAACCACAAGTTACAAAGCAGAAAAAGAAGAAAAAACAAAACAAAAGCAAGTGAAGAAATGATAAACAGATAGGCAAACCTACATCAATATAAGCAGAGATCGGAGCACCCATCTCTTGTGCAACCTCTGCTAGACAGGCAACGACCATTGTCCGATCTTGAGGAGGCCGTGCAGCTTTCTGCAGTTATTTTAGATCAAACCAGGAATTATATGAGAGCTAAGGATCAGTGCTAACCTAAAGAATAATAGATAGACTAAAGAAATTTTCAAAAAAGAAAACACACCGCAAATCTCATCAAGGGATCAAATAATTTCACAAAAAGAGCATTGAAATTAGATCCCATCACTTTAGCAAAAGCTGGAAGAAGATCGGAAACAGCATCCATGAGCACTTCATCGTGGTCGACGTTCCCATCTTCGGCATCATAGTCAGACTCTAGTTGCTGACAAGATGATTCCTCATGCAAAAGAGTCAGAGTTGCCTCCACAAGCCTCGGCATATCTAAAACAAGAGTATGCAAGTCCATATATTACTCAAAAAAGTCAAAACCAAGGCAAGATTATTGAACGTAACATGATAGTACAAGAGCTTACAGGGCTCTATTGCCGCATAACCAGAGTCCTTTACAATGTCTGCTACATTCATGCAAGCTTGAGCCACAACTTCCTTGTCATCATCCTCCGTCATGGTCTTGATGTAGATATTCAGAACAGTATCTGCACATGATGAGAGAAGTAGCATCTCCTTTTTTTTTTCTCACCAACAAATATACCAAAAATTGCAAAATACTGGATATAAGGATTAGCACTTACCAAGAACTTCCTTCTGTTTCTCTGAGATGTCCTGCATGAAAGGTCAAGAAAAATGTAATTCAGATTCTTTTAAAAATCTGAATTTTGACATTCCAAAGTTCTGAGTGAAAATAAGAAACAAGAAACGAAAATAAGAAACAAGAAACGTAAGGATGTGTTCCATTATTAATGAACCCATGAACAATGAAACAAGAAAAGTGAGAATGTGTTCCATTATTAATGTTCCATTATTAATGAGCCCATGAACAACAGAAGAAAGTGGCAAATACAAAGTCTGTTATCACATTAAACAGCACAATACCATACAATGTAATCAGAAAGGGCCAAATAGGTACTAAGCAGCTTCCAAGGGACAGAGGCTTACGGAATAATATATAAAATGGCATAAGATCTAAACAATATCGTTCTTCTATAACAATGGTAAACCAAGACACACGCCTTAGTTTATTATTATCAAACAATTTGCGTAAAATGTAATATAAACCATTGGCCAAGAATTGTCTCTTAGGGCCTGATTTTTCTGTGCTTCTGGGTGTAGTGCCGTAGTTTTATTATTACAAAACAATGTGTAGAATTGTGACATAAGCCATTGGCCACTGGTATGTATCTTAGGGCCTGACTTGGCTCTACTGCATGACGCAGTGCTGCAGTTTTATTATTACAAAACAGTTTGACCTGGTTTGGCTCTGCTACAGGATGTAGTGCCATTTGATGAAGTGCTGTCTAAGATATGATATTATAAGCAATACATTGAATTCCTTCCAACGGTTTCTCTTGGCAGTAAAACCCAACAACTGATTCTGCTAAGGAAAAATTCTACTAACGGCTTCAAGAACACCCTTCTGCTTCCTGCTATAGCAGGACCCAAGACTTTCCGATTGCTAAAAGCTCTGTTAGATGTAACTGCACCTGAAAGCAGAAGCTTAGACCAAATTGGCCCTTAGAGTAATTTTGCTCAGGAAATATTTTGAATTTTCCATGGTTTTTTCTCTCTCATCTCTCGTATGCCCATAAGTTATGGGTTCATGAATTGTCTAGCCAAGCCTCAGCTTGATAGCTAAGCATAGGTTTGCAATTTAGGCGGGATGATCTCTATGAGAAAATGATCTTGAACATTAAGATCCTTCGTCTATATAGTTAAGCGTCTGACATAGAACAAAAAATGTTTAGATGGTCCATGAGGTCAAATTTAGACAGTACAAAGAACAGATTCGACAAGAGAGAATACTCACTATGTTATCAGGAATTGCACGGATAGCTGTTAAAATATCTGCAAGATTGATAAAGACTCATAAATATTTAAATCGCCAAGGAAAAAGTTACATGCAAGTGCCAAGTAAATTTCAGTTACAAGGAAGGAATGATAGTAGAAAGTTCAAGCGAGTTTGAGGCCATCAAATGATGGAAAAGAAGAAATGTCATGACTTAGTCAAGGCTTATACTCTTTTGAAGGGGGCTAAGGTAGATAATCCTTTTCCACCATACAACGATACTCAAATTATAGTCTCAATGCTGAAGTAGGCAAAACAGTATTTAGGGCAGTAAGTATAAAAGGTAACCCGCTTCTAATGTGAATTCACCTATAAAAATTAGACAGTATTACTTTAAGGTGGCTTTTCGTCAAGGGATAGAGTGCGAGTAGTAGTGAATATCCCCACTCTTCCATCAAACACAATAAGAACTGGTGTTATCAGTATATTTCATTGGACAGATAAACTATCCATGAGGCAGCCCTATCCCCAGGTAATCCCTACTAAACCTAACCAAACATAGTGAGTAATAACACTCACAATTAGAGACACTATTGAGTCTCCAACAAGTATTCCAATGATTAAATATCCGATTTGATTACTGAAGGAAAATGCCCTGAAGAAATGCACAATTAGGGGATCAATGCTCTGCCAGTGGGTCCAATTTGAGTAGGATCACTTAACCATGCTTCATAATTGGAAAAACGGATACCATCGAGGATATAGAAATGCCCCCAACCAAACACTACCTAAGCATCTAACACATTAATATTCACAATCTCTGATCATTTACCAAGCTAAGTTTAGAGGAAAGATTATTAAATAGACAAGTTAAAAATATGCTAAAGAGAGTCAATATACTAGAATATCATATGAAAGTACATGTAATTAGCCGAGAATGTCAAGAAATGTTACTCACGTTTTAGAGCAATAATGGCCTGAAGCCTGACATCTTCATGGAAATATCCAGAGTGCCTAACTAATATCTTCAGTGACTCCTCCAAATAGCTTTATGCAAATTAAGGAAACAAAATAAAGCATTGCAAAAAAAAAAAAAAAATGAAAAGATTAATTAGTAACCAGATTCAAAAATATGGATACGGTGCAAAAGCATTCTTTGTGTGAAATGCAAACAATCCAATAGCCTGGGTTGCCGCAGCCTTTTCATCCAATACCCCAGTCCTCACACTAATATTTCGAACTCTCGGCTCATCATTTGTATCATCATCATCAGAAGATACGCCACCGAATCCATTGTCAACGCTGTCCGAATCGTCAATATCCACAGCAGAACCATCGTCCAAATTGCACGATGAAAATACCAGAGGTACAACATGAGGAAGATACTGTAACAAAGATTACGTTCATTGTTCTTGAATCAAGAATGTGGCAATGAAAATAAAGCAGCAGTTGAATACATTTAAAAATTGCAATGTGCTACCTGCGTAAAGCCATCATCTAATATTTCAGCAATATTGCTGAAGAAACCATGAGTGTACTCTCGGAGCTCACTAAAGTCCAGTGCAAAACCCTTGAACAGGAAAAGCCATAAAATTTGCACTTAAAAAATTTATGATTCAGTGAACAAAGAAGAAAAATAAAAGTGGAAGTAGAACTCACAGAAAGTGCAGCTTCAATAAAAGGGGGTAAAATGGGTTCCATCCTCGTCCTTCCAACAGCCATTGCTACTATCCCAACAAGTTCAGTTGCCCTGGCTCGTGCTCGCAAGTCCTCATCATTTGTGAGTACCATAAAGCTTTTCATCATCTCAAGCACCTTCTCTGCATATGGAATAAAGGCTTGTTCTGCTGCAGCTGCCACAGAGCCTATTGCAGACTGCAGTAAAATATGATATTCAGAAATGAAAAAATAAAGATAAATTGTGGCCAAATAATTTATTTTTTTTTAGTCTGAAATTAAAATAACCATTCAAAATGATCAAGATTGCATAAAAAAAATGACCATGCATGTTTCTTGCAGATTTCGAGGACTGCTTTGCAAAGATGTCACTAATCTTCCCATCAATGGATCTATATATGGAAAAATATCTTCGCCCATGTCCTCACAAAATGCCGCCAGAGCATAGTATGATTTTTCCTGCAAAAAGAAAAAGAAAAACAATCTAAAAGTAAATATAAGATATTTAACAAACTTCACACCTAGCAACATGAACTCCCAGTACCTTGACTTCATCTGAGGGATCTTCAAGGGCATCTAGAATGCAGGGAAGGACACTTTTATAGTGAGATAAAATCTCAGGCTGCAGATGTTCTGCAAACTGGCCAAGTGCAAATGATGCAGCACCCCTCACCATTTGTTCTAGATCCTTTAAAGCTCCTAAAACAATAAAAAGAACATCTTCCAGCTTATCTTTCATTAACTCGTAACAACCTTCAGAGACGACACCCAATGCTGTCACTGAAGCCTCCCGATATTTGGGATTAACATTACGGAAACTCAGAGAGGCAAATTCAAGAACAGGCCCAAAGACATGTCTTGGTATGTTGATGGCCATCGTGTCAATGACTTCAGCAGCAGCTCGATCAGCCGCTAGATCAGATTCTTCATCTCCACCATCCCCACTGGCTGTTTCTGTAAGTAAAGGACACATGACTTGCAGAATTGGTACAACCAACTTGTGCTTCTTCAAGAAAGAAGCTTTGAACTTTGCAAGCCATGAAATTATTTGAATTGCCTGAGACAATCAACAGGATGAAGCTATAATGCTAAAAGCTGTGCAAGACAAAGTTATCGAAATACACAGAGTTGATTTCTATAATACCTGGTGTCGTATGTTTAAGTCCAATGCCTGGCTTGAGCAAACATCAAGAGAGAATTGAACTATGGATCTCACAGAATCACCAAGTAGTGGAGCTGGAGATTCAATGAGTTCGTCAAAGATTTCAAAAGCAATGGAGGCAACATCTTCCTCGCCGTTAGCAAGGCATTGCCGTGATACATTTAAAATACTGGGAATAAAATCTCGAAATAGTTTTACCTATAAATGAAGCAAGATGTAAGAAATGTATTCAAGAAAAGGAAGAAAAAAGTACAGCTGCTATATTTTAAAGTTCTGCAGTGAAAATTGTGGTTCCTAAGTGCCACACATGGTCGTGCAATAAAGTAAACCAAAATATAAAGGAAGCTGCAACAGAAGTCACATAAAAAAGTTACTAGAAGTGCATAATTCAAAGCCTGTGTCATATTTATTCACATCTAGTTTATGGTTGTACCAGAATACAAGTATATTGATATCTAGCCCATTTAGCTACTGTTTTAAAGTTTTCCATTTATGTAATCAATGAAGAATAATTTTGGCGATGAACCAAATCCGAAACCACGTTTTCAACCATGGTCATGTTCACCTTCAAGTTGATTTTCAACTTGCATCTACAAACTTTGTTTCTCTTCTGCTCCTTCAAGCTCCAATTGCATACTCAATTGAGTGAATTATACATAGTGCGCACTAGATTTCCTTAAGGTTACTAGGTTAGACATCAGCATTGTATGAGGTTGTTTGCATCACATTGTATATGATTTTTTAGACATGTCCAACATCAAGGACAATCTTCAAATACGTAATGGTACGCAACCACAATTAATCTCCCTCCTTGTTAAACATGCATCCAGAAACAGCAAAGATATAAGTGCTAGCCATTCTTTTGTATCTCAATGAGGAAAAACTGCATTATGATGTGAAACTAAGGCCCTGTTTGGCTAAGCTATAGGAAGTAGTGTGGTTGTAAAAGTACAATAGGATATAATACCGTGCTGTTTAAAAAAGTTGTATAGTATTTGGTAATCCTGTTGTATAAGTGCTATCTGTAATTGAACTTTGTTTGGATAATAGTTGTCAGAGAAGCGCTGTGAAATTTTGTAAATTGATAAAATACTAGGCAAACATTATTTTTAATATATTTCCATAAAATGTATTTTAAATATCTAGTAGAAAACACATCATTTAAAATAGCCTAATTAAGAAAATTCTACTTAGAATTATTTTTTTTAATAAGCTAAATATCAAAATAGATTAAGAAAATTCTACTTAACTCAGATTTATTTTTTTAATAAAAATATCAAAATGGTCTCAATATGCATGGCAATAAGTAAATTTATACATAACTCAAAATTAATGTTAAACATAAAAAAAAACAAATTCATTAAATTTGATAAACTCAGTAATAAATTTGATAAAATTCTAAATTTAATTGACTAAAATCATTCAATTCTAAACTACTAAAAATTAAAGAAGTATCAATTGAAAGAATAAAGACAAGGGGAAGATTTCAAAATGGCCTATAGTTGAGGAGGTCTCAATACATTTTTTACTTTTTGATTTAAGCGACTTTATTGATTTAAATTAAAATTTTTATTAAATTTATTGATGATTTCATTAAATTTAATAATTTTAACTAGTTTTAAAAATAGAATAGCCAATAGCTAATAAGCCAAATAAATTCATTTATTTTCATATATTTTTAAAAGAGATACTTGTAATTTAACTTACTAGATGAACTCAAATAATAATAACAAGGCCAATTTGCATAAAAAATTCGTTGGTTTTGAAATTTTGCAAAAGTAGGCCATTATTTTGGATTATGCAAATTCGGCCCGGATTTTTAGAAAATTGACCATAATACCCTTATTCTCTTTTCTCTCCTTTTTTTTTCGTTCTTTTTTCTCTCTGACCCTCCGCACTAGTAACGAGGGCAGCGCCGTCTTCTCTTCCTCCGCTTTATTTCTTCGTCGGCGCAAACACCGATGCCAGCGCCGGAGAAGGATGCTATTGCGAGCATGGGTGAAAGCAAAGCGAACGAAGGCAATGAGGTCACGGCCGAAGCAGTGCTCGCTGTCGCCCATGAAGATGAGGACGAAGACGTGCCCGCGCTTCTCCAAGGAGCGCTTCCGACGAGGGTGGTGGCTATAGTAGAGGGCGAGGGAGAAGCCGCAATAGCGAAAATAAATGCAGAGCAGAAAAAAATAAGAATAAAAAATAAAAATAAAAAAATAAAAAAGATGCAGAGAGTAGAAAAAAATAAAAATAGTAAAAAGTAAAAATAAAAAAAATAAATAAAAAAAAAATTCCTACAGGAGGGGCAAGAACCAGAGAAGGAAAAGGAAGATAAAGTTGCACTGCTTCAGAAAAATTTTGCATTGTTTTAGGTAAAAGTTACACTCTTTGAAATAAAAATTACACTCTTCAGGCGAAAGTTGCACTATTTCTCCTCCTCATCCTCCTTCCCCTCATACTTTTTTTGCGTCCATCCGGGGTTGGCGACACGCGAGGTGGAGGAGAAGGTGGTGACGTTGGAGAAGAGGGCCTTGCCTTCGCCCCGCGAGGGGTGCGCTTCCTCGTACGGCTCCTCCTCCTCGTCCTCATCCTCTTCTCCACACCCAGTATTAGGAAGCATACGAGGGTTCCACTTGATTAAAAAATAAAATCTTCTTAATTAAGTAGAGGCAAGGTCCTCATACGGCTCCTCGTCGTCTCAGATAGGCGCAAAAGAAGCATGAGGAAGCTGAGAGGATGTAGGAGAAATAGTGCAACTTTAGTCCAAAGAGTGCAACTTTCGCACAAAAAGTGTAACTCTCATCTAAAAAAGTGTAATTTTTGTCTCAAAGTGCAATTTTCGTCTAAAACAGTACAAAATTTTTATAAAACAGTGCAATTTCATCTTCTTCTTCCTTCTCTGGTTCTTAGCCATTCTTATAGTAGAAACGATACATAATGATCTTCTCAAGAGATGTAGCGTCCACGGTTTTTTCTCGGCATTACTTTCGGTATTCATGGCATTTTTCTCGTTTTGTCGATGCGTTTTTTCCCTTGGTTTTTGTTTTTATTGTGAAGGGCTCGAAAAATGGAGAACGACGGTGCGATAGGCTCTAAAATTCGGTAAGCGGAGCTACCGGTGTGATTTTTTAAGTAGTAAGTGTAAAAGATGTTTTAAAACACTTATTTTGGCTTTTGGTGCTTTAATTTCCGTGCCAATATACGATGAGAATTCCGATAGATTTGGAACGCAAATCGAGAAAGAAACGGTTAAATTAAAATATGTGATTTGTTACAAAAAATATGATTTGTTATAAAAGATAAGCGGTTATTATTGTTTCAAAAATCTCTTATAAATAGTGGGAACCGGAGATTAGATTCTTTTTTTACACATTAAGAAGAGAGAAACAAGAAAACCCTCGTTTTTCCGATAATCGTTAACAAAAAAGAATATTATTTTCTTCCTCAAGGGGTTCGTCGGAGATCGGAAACGGAATCGTCGTCATCGTTGGGAAACGGAGGAGGGAACACAGTCATCGTGGGAGACCGGAGGGCGGAGAACGGAGCCGAGCATCGTACCATCGTCCTCATCGATTAGAAGGTTTGTTCTTGACTTTTCGTTACCTCTATTATTGGTTTCGTGGAATTTTCCGCATGTTCGTTGGGTTTCTTGGGGATTTTCATTGGAGTAAGGGGAGTAACGGAGCCGCCACCATCGTTGTTGGCTTTGACGGGAGGCCGCCGTCGTCGTCGAATTAGACGGGAGGCCGCCGCCGCCGTTGGATTAAAAGGGAGGCCGCCGCCGCCGTCGAAATTGACGGGAGGCTGCCGCCGCCGCTAACGGGATCGTCATCACCGTGCCGGACTTGGGCTTCGGCTTAACGGAGATCGCAATGTGCCACGCCGCAAGCCACGCCGCCGCTCCGCTGGTCGTGCCGCGCGCCGCGTCGGCTGCTGTGGTGTCCCAGATTTTTTCGCGAGACTTGACTGTGTGGTTGGCGGTGCGAAACACCTATTTTTTGTGTATTGAGTGTGTTGTGCATCAAATGGATGCCAAAAACGGACTCAGCGCGCGAAAATAGTCAAAATTGACTATTTTCTGGCGAATTCGGACTTACGGGCCGAATTTGCGGGTGGGCCGGTCCACAGCCCACTGCGTGTGCACCAGGTGCAGTGAACCCGCGTCGTGCCACTTGTCGCGCTGCGGTTGGCCGGGCGCGGCGATCGAGGCGACGTGGTGGGAGCTGAGGCGCCGGTGGGCTGCGCCACATGGCTGCCCGCGTGAGGGCGCGCTGCCCGAGGGGCTCGCAGCCCGAGGGCGCGCCGCCCGAGGGCGCGTTGACGCGCGCGCCCCGCGTTGGCACTGGGCGCTGGGGCCGCATGGGCGCCGCCACGTGGTGGGGCCCTGTTGGCCCCGCTCCGTGCGGCGCGGGCGCGCAGATCTGCACTGTTGATAGCCCGAATTCAGGCTATTTAAGGCCGAAACTCCCCTCTTTTTCCTCCTTTCGCTCGGAAAAAAATTTGTGAGCGAAAGAGAAATCGTGGGGAAATTCGTGGGGGTTTTTGGCGTGTCGCGGGTGCGCCGTTTGTGCCGTGGTGCGTGCCGTTTGTGTCGTGGAGCGCGTGAGAGGTGTTCCACGGAGCCGGACGGTCGTGCGTGCGCCTATTTGTCGGCGCGCCGGTTTAAGGTAGGTGTCGCCTCGTGTTTTGTTGTGTTTTTCGGCACAGTTCTTAGATTTTGCTTTTGGGATTTTGTCTTCGAACTCTGTGCCCTGATTCTGTTAGGGACCGTTGTTGGAGGTGTCGTTTGCCGCGCAATTTTACCGCCGGACTTTTCGGGGTGTACCGTTCGCGCGTGGCGGACGCCATTGCGCTTTCTGTCGAAAGTGAACGTTTCTGCGGGAGCCCAATTGCAAGTCTCTACAAGCAATTGGTGGCAAACCGAGGTGGGTTGGATTTTCCTCCAAGTCTGCGGACTTCCTTCTAATTCTATTTTGATAGGACTCAGCATGCTATAATAGGTGCTACTATTGATGTTTATAGAGTTATTGGACTTTGACTAGCACCCTGACATATGATTGCATGTATTCAACCAGACTGTTAGAAAACTCTCACTTGGGCTAGGTTCTTTTATGTTCTAGTTTTCACCTCTTGCATTCCCTTTTCCTGGACTTAGAGTTTCTCCTCGCCCGGATAGTGAGCCGAGTGGTCGGATTATTGCGGGGTGCATTAGCACTCGTGCCCAGGGGCCGAGTGGAGTCTGGTAGCTGTGGCTAGTGTTGTGCCAGTGTTGGGAGCCGTTTGGGTAAACGGTGGTCCCGGGTTGTAGGGTATTCTCCAACCAGTGTCATTAGCACTGTGTTTGTAGTAGTGTTGAGCTGGTGATAGCAGGACCTTGAACCCAGACTGTTTTTGAACACACCTAATTTTAGTAAACTAATGTTTTCCTACCGAATTCCGAAGGGTCGCCGGAGCCTGTTCTTGTTTGATAGGGTGAAGGCATTAGCCCTTTGGGGTCTGGAAAAAAAAACTTGTTTTGACTAATTTTCTTAAAGAAATAAAATTCATTAAATTGGGTTTCTTAAATAAAAAATAATTTTTGGTAATAACTGTCATCTTTTCGTACAAAACTTTCTCACCCGAGAGGGTTTGAGTGATCTGGGTTCTAGGGGCCGTTTCCTTATTGGGGACGAAAGCTACAGGGGCTATGCCTAGAACCTATTCTTGTTTGATAGGGTTGTAGGTGCTAGTCTCTCGGAACTTTCGGATCCTGATTGGTTCCCTCTGGATGTTTTACCCGAGAGAGTTGACTTTCCCGAACTATAAGGGGTCGAGAACTTCGAAAGGTTGAGTCTGGAGTCTGTTCTTGTTTGATTGGGATTCTAGACACCGACCTTTCGGGATTCTCGGACCCTTACTGTATCGGTTGGTTCTTTCTCGTCTGTGAGTTGGATGTCCTATTTTGGGAGCCGTTGGGTTGACGACGGTCCCGGCTGTTGAGTACCTCCAGCCAGTGGGTTAGTATTGTGAGTTGGACATTGTCGATCTGACTGATCGTGGATTTGGATTATAGCCTGCATGAGCCATTTGAGCTCGACAGAGATGCGTGGATACTTTCCTCGGTGGGGTCGCGCCCCTCGAGTGCCGCTCCGGAGCTAGGCCTGTTACTTTGCTATCGCGATTTGTCGACGCAGTCCGTGTGGGACGCCCTACGTAAGTCCAGTCCTCCGTGGATGTAATGGCAGTAGGTGGGCGCAGGTTTGACTGGACCTCATGTGGCAGTCAGTGTGATTGGGTTGATTGTGTATACTGGGTTAGAGTCGATGCATCATTTTCATCTGTATCACCCATTGAGCATTGTAGATAGAGGCATGATAGTTGTAGATATCTTTCCAGCTTATCTTTTCATTATTATAGTTTTCCTGTTATCTTATACCTCTGGTAGACTTAGTAGGCAGGCCGTTGGTCTTGGAGACGGTACCTACTGAGAACTACGTGTTGGTGTAGTTTTCACACTCGCTGTGGTGACAGGTTTTTCCGAGGTAGCTGTTCCGGCTTCTATTCGAGCGGAGACAGCAGTTCGAGGTGAGTGAGTCGCGAGCTAGTTCCCTACCCGTCCTTGGAGTATAGTGGTACCCTTTTTTTTAGCTTAGTACAGTATGCTGGATTTTAGTAGATAGTTATTTTTGAGAGACTTATGTTTGTGAGGTTCAGACTTATACTATTTTGGAGTAGTTTTATCTAATTTCAGTAGTATACTTTTCAGTTCCGATATCTATATAGTTGTAGTATTATCTTTTGCAAGTTAGACGCTTCGTCCATACGGGGCTTTCGTATGGGCGACGGATCTGTTGGCGGGCCCGGGTCGCAGTTTCGACCCTGTGGCGTGACAGCTGCAGCGCCAACACCGCTCGCGCTAGCCGCAGCGCCCGCACCGCGCCACTCTGCTCCTGCCGCCCGCTGCCGCGCGCAACACGCACCGCAAGGCGTTGCCCCGCTTTGCAAGTCGCCGCGCACCCGCAGGCCCGCCAGGCCGCAGCGCCGCGTTGCTTGGCTGCCGGCGCCAGCGCCGCAGTGCTAGAGCACATGTTTAGCTATAGATCTTTTGCAGTGTAGACGCTTCGTCTGTGCGGCATTTTCCGTACAGATGGCGGATCTGTTGGCGAGCCCGGGTCGCAGTTTCGACCCCGGGACGTGACAGCGCGCGCGAGGTGTTCCTTGGAGCCAGGCGAACGTGCAGGTGCTTGTTTGACGATGCGCCGACTTTAAGGTTGGTTTCGCTCGTCTTTTTGTGGTGTTTTCGGCACAGTTTTGGGGTTTACCCTTTTGGATTTTGGATTTGACCCCATGCCTTTGTGCTTGTTAGGAACCGTTGTTTACCTCACCGTTGTGCGTGTGACTCCAGTGGCGTGCACCGTTTTGCGTGTGACTCCAGTGGCGTGCACCGTTTTGCGTGCGGACTCGGGTGGCGTGCACCGTTTTGCATGCGGACTCGGGTGCCGTGCACCGTATTGCGTGCGGACTCGGGTGGCGTGCACTGTTTTGCGTGCGGACTCGGGTGGCGTGCACCGTTTTACGTGCGGACCGTGTCACGCCCCGAGACCGCCAATTTGTACCGTTCGGGCACGCCAACAGACCCGCCAATCGGGTATGACCTCTCACTACCCGAAAGGAACAGTAACATCCAAAATAATACATCAAGTGTATACGGAAGCTCAATATCAGAGTACTAAAATCACTACAAATTTAAAACTTTCATTTAATAAACAAATAGTTTAAGCAGAAATGAAAGCATGATAAGAATGAACCATAAATAGACTTTATTACGTCTCCATCTCTCAACTTGCAATTTAAATAATATTACAAATCTTTACATCTTTTCCTCACAATACATGGTTCACAAAAAAAAATATAAAAAGGGGTACCTCTACTAGACCCTTTAGGTCTCTATGCTGCTGGGCTCTTGCCCCTGACGTCTGTCTTGACCGTTGTATCTGGACCTGGAAAAATGGTCACCCGAGGGTGTGAGAACTACTTAAAGTTCCCAGTGGGTTCAACCACCGAGAAAGAATGTTCTACACCGCTTGGTTCCAATGGAAGCAATAATAGTAGAATGCTAGGAAAACTATAAATCTTGATTTAACATGCTGATATGCATATAAAAGGTCACTACACTATCGGTGTATACTCATCGACCCCATACTACTATGTCCAGCCATACCAGGCTACTATCCACAAACTCGGCCACTATGCCGCTGTAAAAAGGGATTAAACTAACCCGGCCACCTTGGCCACTCTATTTTCTCTTTATTCTTTACATTATGGTGCTTTAGTTAAAGTTAACCCTCAGAAATTCTTGTCCAACGGGCCCTAGCCCGGTAGTCATGCTACCACAAGACAAGATTTCTAAGGTTGCCGATAACACCCGCAAGTGTTACCCCGTCCTACGGGAGAAACGTGCCAGACGGGTCACTGCCCGGGAGAGGGACACTGCCCATAACTCCAACAAGGGCTACGTTTTACCCCCGAAGGTACGCCCGTTTTATCTCTTTCTTTTCTTTTCTTTTCTTTTAGTTTTACTTTAGCACTTAGCCTTTTTGCTCTTAAGCACTTGTTTTTCTTCCTTATTCGAGCTTATAGCTCTCATTGCCACTGGCAATCTGTTCCTCTTTCTTTTAAGCCTTTTAGCTTTTTCCTTTCACTTTTACACTTGTCTTTATTTAATCGGCCCTCTGAAGGAGTACCACATCCGATTCCCCTTAGAAGGGTCTCACATTCAGAGGCACAATTTGCATTCTCTTTTGCTTTTTAGCCACTTTTAGCTTTCTTTTTAAACTTTATCACTTTCATTAATTTATCTCTTATCCTAGGTCTCGCCACATGGATAACTAGAGAGTCACCTAGACTATTAATCATTTCTCTTTCATTCATTTAACTCAAATCGAAGTTAAAGTGGTTGTCCATTTGCGCAGACACCCTATGACCAACTCTAGGATTATATTTGTTTAACTCTTTAACTTTGTGGCCACATACTCTCTTTTTTTTTCTCTTATTCCACGTTGAACCTGGAGTTACATTAATTCTATTTCCTGTTCCACTTTTAACTTAGAGTTACATTGACTCTAATTCATTACTTGAGAGTAAAACTCCACTAGTTCATCTTAGGTTTTCTTTACCTAAGTTCCATATCACATTTAACCTAGAGCTCATTGACTCTATGTTAAATACTCTATTCTCAACCTTAGGTTATCCCCTAAGACAGTGTCACTCGTTCATCTGGTTTAACTCCTAGGACATCATGCCACTCGTTAAACCCTTAATCTAGGTTTTCTCCTAGTTTTACTACCAAACATGCTCTTATATCACCTAATTTAGGTAAATCATAAATTTGCACTTTTCATCTGTGTTCATCTACACGTGCAAGTTTATCCCCTACTTTGGATAAATCATAAATTTAGCACTTTTCATCTGTGTTCATCTACACATGCAAATTTATCCCCTATTTTGGGTAAATCATAAATTTAGCACTTTTCATCTGTGTTCATCTACACATGCAAATTTATCCCTTATTTTGGGTAAATCATAAAATATCACTTTTTTATCTGTGTACATCTATACACGTAAATTTATCTCCTATTTTGAATAATTCATCGAAAAGCACTTTTCATCTGTGTTCACCTACACATGCTAATTTATCTTACATTTTGGATAAATCATAAAATATCACTTTTTCATCTGTGTTCATCTACACATGCAAATTTATCTCCTATTTTGAATAATTCATCGAAAAGCACTTTTCATCTGTGTTCATCTACATATGCCTAATTTATCTCCTATTTTGGATAAATCATAAAATATCACTTTTTCATCTGTGTTCATCTACACATGTAAATTTATCTTCTATTTTGAATAATTCATCGAAAAGCACTTTTCATCTGTGTTCACCTACACATGCTAGTTTATCTCCTATTTTATAAATCAAAAATGGCACCTTCCTCTAAGTCCATTTAACATACAAATATAACACCAAATCTTTCCTCATTCATAATCACATTATCTCACAATAAAATATTACACTACACTAGCATGCTTACTATAATGCTTCTAAAATCAATGCAGACGAAAAAAGGGAGAGGTCACCCATTTTCGGTAGAATCCCCCATCTTGTGTTGCCCCCAATTGCTTGTAGACACTTGCAATTGGGTTCCGCGCGTTTTTCTTATCTTTTCGAGGTTGCACGCAAAACAATGCACACCATCCGAATCCGCACGCAAAACGATGCACGTCTTCTAAGTCTGCACGCAAAACGGTGCACATCATCAAAGTCTGCATGCAAAACGGTACACGCCATCCAAGTCTGCACGCAAAACGATGCACGCCGCAAAACGGTGCACATTCTTCGAGTTTGCACGCCAAACGGTGCACATTCCTTGGGTTTGCACGCAAAACGATGCACTCCGAAATGCCCGGCAGTACCTCGCGCAGTAAAACGGCACAGTAAATCACGGTCCCTAACATGCAAGGGCATGGGGTCAAATCCAAAAATCCAAAAAGGGAAATCTTAAAACTGTGCCAAAAACACCGCAAAAATGATGAGCGAAGCCTACCTCGATATCGTCGCGCCGTCCAAGGCGCGTATGTGCGTCCATCCGGCTTTTTGGAACACCTTGCGCGCGCTCTATGGGGTCATTGGTGCGCTCGCGGCACCCCAAATTTCTCCCACGAAATCCCCCTCTCCCTCCCATGGACCCATGGTTGGAACAAAAAGAGTGAAAAGAGGAGGAATGGGGGAGAATTTCGGGCTTTTATAGCATGAAAACACCACTTTCGGGCGCCACATTCGGGCGCCCGAAAGTGATTCAGGCTGCTACAGTGGACAACCAATTGTCCACAACATCCGCATTCGGCCAATTGGGGAGCGACACGCGTCCCCGCACTCGTGCACCGCGTCCATGGACCAACGGCGGCCAATGGGCGGGCGCCACCTGGCACCCACCCCCGCGCCCCTCTGCATCAACAGGGCCAGCAGCGCGTCGCATCACGCGTGGCGTCGCTGGCCCGGCCAATGAGGGCACGCCACGTGGCGGCCCCCCAGCCCACGCTAACCCGAGCCGGCCGCAGGTGCGCGTCCCCGCGCGCTGACCAGCCAGCACGCGCCCCGCGCGCGCGTGCTGCGTGCTAGGCTGCAGCTAGTGGGGCGCCGCCACGTGGCGCCCCCACTTGCGTCCCCCCTGCGCGCCGCGCCGCGCCGCGCCTCGCGCTTCGCGCCAAGCGCCAACACCTCGGGATCCGCGCATTGCTTCGTGATTCGCGCATTGCCTCAGGATCCGTGCACGCATCGATATTCGTGCCTTTTTTTTGGAATCCGCGCACCTTGGGTTTCGTGCATCTTTGAAATACTTGTCAACCTCGAAATGCGCACCCACCTCGAAATGCGTGCCCGTCTGGAAATGCATGCTCGCCTCAAAACGCGTGCCCTCTCGAAATGCGTGCGTGCCAGCATCGCTACAGCAAACCGGGCAGAGCTATAGTGAAAATCGAGCGCTGCTATAGTGAATTCCGGGCGCCCAGAAGTACGGCCCAATCCAGATTTCGCCCGTTTTTCTATCGTCTTCGCCCGTTTTCGTCCCATTTTCGCCCAAATTTGACAGGGAGTCTCAACTTAACTTAATTTATCACGGGATATTTTAGATTTTCAGTTTGGGCCATTTCTGGATCACCAAAAGTCTCGCTGTATTCAGAATCACTGGCGGACCCCGTTCTCACTATCCGGGTATCCGATCAACGCGAAACTTTTACTGTGGCCTTAAAACATAATTACGGAGCTCCCATAATTTTCTCAAAATTTTCTGGCACTGTAAATTTTTCTGCCAAATATATGGGCCCCCTTTCTCAAATAAAATTCTAGATCTCTTATTTTTATCCCGATTTTGGCCCAATTCACTTCCGAATTATTCTTTACTTCTCCAAATTCAATAAAAATAGTATTTCATACCATTTTTATTTAGTATTTCATACCATTTTTATTTACATTTATTTATATACCAAAATCTGGTACATTACAGACCGCGAGGAGGCAAGGAAATTGCGCGGAGCCCAATTGCAAGTGTCTACGAGCAATTGGTGGCAAACCGAAGTGGGTTGGATTTTTCTCCAAGTCTGCGGACTTCTTTCTAATTCTATTATGATAGGACTCAACATGCTAGAATAGGTGCTTTTATTAATGTTTGTAGAGTTATTGGAACCTTGACTAGCACCCCCGTCATATGTTGCATGTGTTTAACCAGACCAGTAGAGAACCTTAATTTTGGCTAGATTCTTTTATGCTTTAGACATCCCACACATTGCATTTCTTCCTGGACATAGAGTTCCTCGCCCGGGTAGTGGGCCGAGTGGTCAGGGTATTGTGGGACGTATGTTGCACTCGGGCCTGGAGGCTGAGTGGGGTCTGGTAGCTGAGATTAGGCCAGTGATAGTGTTTTGGGAACCGTTTGGGTAAACGGTGGTCCCGGGTCCTTGGGTATTTCTCCGTTTTGTTCGTCACCACCAAGTTGTGATCGTGGTGCGCGTGTGTTATCAGGACCTTGAACCCAGAATGTTTTTGGACACTCATGATTTTAGTAAACCAGTGTTTTTCCTTCCGAATTTCTAGGGGTCGCCGGAGCCTGTTCTTGTTTGATTAGGCGAAGGCATCAACCCTTTGGAGTCCGAAAAATAAACTTGTTTTTAACTGATTTTCTCAAAAACTAAAATCTATAAAAGTTGGTTTTCTCAATTCAAGACGGTTTTCAAAAAGGGGCTATTTTTATCCTCACCCCGAGGGGGTTTGAGTGAAAATGGTATTTTATAATAAAGGTCATCTCTTCTCATAAACTTCCTCACCTGAAAGAGGTGAGTGATCTGGGTTCTAAGGGTTGATTTCATTCTTGGGTCGAAAACAACAGGAGGCTACGCCTATAGCCTGTTCTTGTTTGATTGGGGTCGTAGGTATTAGTCTCCCGGGGTTTTCGGACCCTTCGCTGTTTTGGCTGTAGAGCATCTCCAACCCGTGAGTTTAATGTGTTGAGATGGATTCCCGCTTTAACCGAGGGAGCCGAATCCCTGAACGGTAAGGGATCGAGAACTTCGAAAGGCTGAGCCTAGAGTCTGTTCTTGTTTGATTGGGGTTCTAGGCACCGACCTAACGGGATTCTCGGACCCTTGCTGTGTCAGTCGGTTCTTCTCGTCTATGAGTGGGGTGTCATTTGGGAGCCGTTTGGGTAGACGGTGATCCCAGCTGTGGAGTATTTCCAGCCAGTGTGTTTAGAGAGGCGAGTTTGGTGTCTCGTTTTGGGAGCCGTTTGGGTTGACGGCGATCCCAACTGTTGTGTACCTCCAGCTAGTGGGTTAGCGTTGTGAGTTGGACATTTTCGATCTGTTTGATCGAGGATTATAGCCTGCAGATACCGCTTATTATGCCAGATGTGACAAGCTTGTTCCTCGGTGGGGTCGCTCCCCTCAAGTTGCCGCTCCGGATGCGATGATGATGCGCCTGATGAGGCTGCTGTGCGTGGTACTTGATAGTCCGATTGGACTCCCTACGTTGATACACGAGGGGCCCTAGTTGATACACTAGGGGGCGCAGGCTTGACTGGACCAGATTTGGCAGTCACTGAGATCGAGTTGATGTGAGCGAGGTGATGCATTGCATGTTCTTAGTCGAGTTTTCCCTTGAGCATGATACATGAGGCATATTAGCTGTAGTTTTATTTCAGCTTATTATTTATCTTTTACCTATCTGTTTTACCTCTAGTAGACTTAGTGGGCAGACCGTGGGTCTTGGAGACGGTACCCACTGAGAACTACTGTAGGATGTAGTTCTCACACCCTCTGTCGGTGACAGGTTGTCGAGGCTTTTTCTTCCATTCCTGCTCTAGCTGGCTTGACAGACCGAGGACAGGGAATCGCGAGATAAATCCCTACCAGCACAGTTCATTTTGAGTGAGGTAGATGTACCATCCCGGACTGTGGGATTCACTGTATACTGTTATATTTCTAGTTTTTAGTTCTCCCTTTTTGGATTCATAGAAGTGGTATAGATGGATTTTTATTTGTACCTTTCCTGTGGATCTGACCTTGTATTATTCTCGTATTTGGGAGATGGACCTTGTATTTATTTTAGTTTTACAGTAGTTTGATTTTATATTTACAGCTGTTATTTTCCGCTCTGATATGTGTGTAGCTGTAGTACTATCTTTTGCAAGTTGGACGCTTCGTCTATGCGGGACTTCCCGTATCGACGGCGGATCTGTTGGCGAGCCCGAGTCGCGGTTTCGACCCCAGGGCGTGACAATTATTATGTTGGTTTTCCTTCCTATGTTTTAGTCACTAACTCCCACTATGCGACAAGTTCAGGCGGGGACGGGAGAGGCGTCGGCACGAGTGTGACTCGCATTTCGTCATTTCGGTGACCCTTTTTACTCCTCTTTTGATTATTACATGTAGTGGATACTGGATGCATGATACTTGAACAGATTATGATATGGATTGTGATGTGACATGGATGTAAGAACACTTGAACGCCGTGATTGCGTTGGGATGACGAACTTTTAGACTCTCATTTTTATCTTGTGATGGTTGTATGTGGAATGTGAATATCTTTTAAAAAGCTAAAACAATTGCGAAAACGATTTTTAAACTGAGTGTCGGGTAGGCACTGTTTTAAACCTTGTGGCTTTATCCTTTCAACTTGGAGTATGCCGAGTGGGCGATTTTCCTTTGAATGATGTAAAAGTTTAATTAATCCCTTATCCACTTTACGTGTATGTTAAACTGGTGATGGTATGTTGTGCGACACCGTGCATATATAGGGGAGACTCTGTTCATGTGTTTAGAGTGATCTTGTGTATGTGGCGGGTCTGGGCACGTGCCGGGGTGAAGGCTTTTAGAAAAAAATTAGGCCGTTTTCCGCATTCAAACCACTCCCGGGGCGTGACAGATTAAGATGGTATCAGAGCATAAAGGCACCAACCACGTAGTTTGCATATCTTTGAGTTCCACGTATGTCCAAACATCCACGGTATTTGATTTTCACGCAATCAACTAATGTAATCATCAAGATTCCCGGTCTCGTGAATATGTGGGTTTCAAGTATCGTTTTGTTGATAGTATGCCTTTTTGATGTTGTTTGTTTTGTCGTTTTGGTTTGTCTTCGGTTATGTTTGGTTGCTGACCCCTTTCATCGTGTATACAGAGTATGGCTCGTACTCGATCGTCGGGTGATGGCGGAGGAGAGGAAGGGGCGAGGCTGACTGCCGGCAAGGCTTCTATGACCATAGAGAACCGGTTGCTTCGGCAGCAGGTTCAGGATTTGTTGGGGCAGTTGGTGGCGCTCACCGACGTCGTTCAGCAAATAGCCTGCCAGACGGCGACCTTGGTTACAGCTACCCAAACTCCTGCTCCTGGGCCGGTTCCGTCTGAGGTGCATGCGCCGACAGCAGGCGGTGATGACGGTCTTCCTACAGATACTACTACGGCGAGGGCATCAGCGATCCCGGTGACAGCACCTCCGGATGTTCCTTCACCGACAGCTCAGGGGTCGATACCGGGAGCTACGGTTGGGGATCCGGTAAGGGATGCTGGCATCACACCTTCCCCCACTCAGTCCGCTGTCGTTGCCGGTAGAGATCCGACAGTGCACCCGGAGCGGGCTAAGGTGAGGGCGAGTCTTGCGGAATTCCGAAAGTACAAGCCACCCGTCTTTGAGGGTGAGACGACCGATCCGTGGGTGGTGGAGATATGGGTGTACACTATGGAAAAGCTATTTGAGGATCTGATTATGGAGGAGGACAAGCAAGTTCCTTTAGCGGTTCACTTTCTGGAGGGTACAGCCCGAATTTGGTGGAAGACAGTGCGACCTACTCCTAGTGGCACTGCCTTTCCTACTTGGCTTGGACAGCATTCAGGAAGATGATATTTGGGGCTTTCTTCTCGGACAGTGTAAAACAGAAACTTGAGGACAACTTGAAGACCATCAAGCAGGGCAGCCGTTCGGTCATGGAATATCAAAGGAAATTTGTGAGATTGGCAAACTGTGTTCCCTTTGTTATTCGGGATGAATCTCACAAGGCTCGTCTCTTTGTTGATGGATTTAGAGGGGATATCTTTAGACTTGTTCAGTCGGCGAATTTACACACTTTTTAGCAGGTGGTCGACAGGGCCACATTGGTAGAGCGGGGAGCTATTCTTGCTCCTCGGATTGAGGGATCGGACCGCAACAAGGACAAGAAGCGGCCCCAAGCACAGTCAGGTGGTGGCCACCCAAGTATTCGAGGACTCAGTAGAGGGCTAAGGGCCCATTGACTTCAGGGCAGAAAACAGGGGATAAGGCCTATATCATTTGTGGTGGAGCACATTCAGTAACAGCCTGTTCACAGCGGCATGATCATTGTTTCAAGTGTGAGAAGCAGGGGCACTTTAGATCGGGTTGCCCATTGGGTCAGGATTCGGCTTCATCAGCAGCATCTACGCCTTCACCGCAGCGACAGGGCCGAGGGAGGCCTTCCACAGGACAGGCAGGACGCCCTCCGACCCCTCGACGGGAGGAGAGGGTACCACAGCCTCAGGCACAGCAGCAACAGGAAAGAGAGAGAATCTACTCCATGACACCGCAGAGTACTGATCCACCGGCGGATGTGGTTGCAGGTATGGTTATTATTACAGGCATTCGTGCTAGGACACTTTTCAATACCGGAGCATCCCATTTTTATATTTCACGTACCTTTGCCCGTTCGCATGGCTTGGAGGAGAGACCCCTTCTGTGTGTGTTATCTGTTTTGACCCTGGGGCCGCCTTTAGAAGCAGTTATCTTTGTACCTTCAGGCCCGGTGATCTTGGGCGACCGTGTATGCCCGATAGATCTTGTGGTTATCCCGATTCGAGAGTTTGATTTGGTACTTGGCATGGACTGGTTGATTCGACACTTTGCGGTTATTGATTGTGAGAAGCGGGAGGTGCGGTTGCAGGAGCCTGGACACCCGAAACTTATTTTCCAGGCGTGCAAGAGCACGTATTTTGCGACATTCATCTCCGCTTCGCGGGCAAGGAATTTGATTCAGGGTGGTTGTTCGGCTTATTTGGCTTCTGTAGATGTGATCACGCGACCTACACCGTCAATTTTGGATATACCGGTGGTGAGCGAGTTTCAGGATGTCTTTCCAGATGAGTTGCCCGGGATGCCACCTGAGAGGGAGATTGAGCTTACCATAGATTTGGTTCCCGGCACCTTACCGATTTCAAAGGCACCTTATCGTATGGCATTTGCAGAATTGAAAGAGCTCAAGGCACAGTTGGAGGATTTGTTGGCCAAGGACTTTGTGAGGCCAAGTGTTTCACCTTGAGGAGCACCGGTTTTATTTGTAAGGAAAAAGAATGGCAGTTTGAGGTTGTGCATAGATTACCGAGAATTGAATAAAGTTACCATAAAAAACAAGTATCCCTTACCCCGAATCGATGATTTATTTGATCAATTGCAAGGAGCTACCGTTTTCTCAAAAATCGACTTGCAATCTGGATATCATCAACTTAAGGTAAAGGGAACGGATGTTCCTAAAACTGCATTCAGAATCCGGTATGGACATCATGAGTTCACTGTCATAACTTTTGAACTTACAAATGCACCGACAACATTCATGGATATGATGAACAGAGTATTCAGACCTTACTTGGATCAGTTCGTGGTGGTTTTTATCGATGACATCTTGATTTACTCGCGTACTGATGAGGAGCACATGGATTATTTGAAGATTGTACTTCAAACATTGAGAGAGCAGGGACTTTATGCAAAACTCAAGAAGTGTAAGTTTTGGCTGCGGGATGTTGCCTTCTTGGGACATATCATCACAGCTACAGGAACTTTATGCAAAACCAAAGAAGGTAGCATCAGTTTTGGATTGGCTGATACCGACCACGGTCATGGAGATTCGCAACTTCCTAGGTTTGGCCGGGTATTATAGGTGGTTTGTAGAGAGTTTCTCTAAGATCGCATTTCCTTTAAACCGGTTGACCCGAAAGGGTGAAAAGTTCGTTTGGACGCCCTAATGTCAGGAGGCTTTGAGGAACTTAAGAGTAGATTGACATAGACACCGGTCTTAGCTTTACCTAAACCGGGAGAGAATTTCGTGGTCTATTGTGACGCATCACGGGTGGGACTCGGGTGTATCTTGATGCACCAGGATCGAGTGATAGCGTATGCATCAAGACAACTCAAGGATTATGAGAGGAACTATCCTACCCACGACCTCGAGTTGGCAGCAGTGGTCTTTGCGTTGAAACTCTGGAGACACTATTTGTATAGGGCACGTTGTGAGTTATATACGGATCACCAAAGTTTGAAGTATTTGTTTACTCAAAAGGAGTTAAACCTCCAGCAGAGACGATGGTTGGAGCTTCTAAAAGACTACGATTTGTCTATTCATTACCACCCGGAAAAAGCAAACGTATTAGCGGATGCCTTAAGCAGAAAAGCTCCAATCGAGGACCACCCGGAAAAAACAAACGTAGTAGCGGATGCCTTAAGCAGAAAAGCTCCAATCGAGGGTTTGGCATTGGAAGCGGTTACGCAGTAAGAGAATTTGGTTGCGGAATTTCAAATGATGGGTTTGGAAGTTGTACCACTGGGCACAATATCGAGGTTGTTTACTATGGAGGTTAGACCGACCTTGAGGGATCGCATTCATGAGGGACAGAAGACGGATGTGGAGTTTCAGCACATCCGAAGCGGGGTTACATCGGGTCAGGACGGCGACTTCACTATTGGAGAGGATGACTCGATCTGGTTTCGAGGTCGATTGTGTGTTCCGGATCAGCCGGAATTGAAAGAGAAAATTTTGACCGAAGCACATCGGACGCCTTACACCGTTCACCCCATAGGGACAAAAATGTACAAGGATCTGAAACAAACGTTTTGGTGGCCAAAAATGAAGGAGGATGTGACTCGTTTTGTTGCACTGTTTGGTGTGTCAGCAGGTCAAAGCTGAGCACCAACGCCTGCGGGGAAATTACAACCACTTCCAATTCCTCAGTGGAAGTAGGAGTGGATTATCATGAACTTTGTCACGGGACTTCCACGGTCACAGCTTGGGCATGACGCAATTTGGGCCGTGGTTGATCGATTGACAAAGTCGTCACATTTCTTGCCTATACATACCACATAGTCACGGAAGCGCTTGGCGCAGTTGTACATCGATGAGATAGTGAGACTACATGGAGTTCCGGTTGTGATTACGTCGGACAGGGATACCCGCTTCGTATCAAACTTATGGAAAAGTCTACAATAGGCAATGGGAACAAAGCTCAGTTTTAGTATGGCGTTTCATCCCCAAAGTGATGGGCAGTCGGAGCGAGTGATTCAGATTTTAGAGGATATGCTCCGGGCTTGTGTACTGGATTTTGGAGGGGGATGGTACCGCTACTTACCGTTGGTGGAGTTTGCTTATAACAATAGCTTTCAGGCAAGCATTCAAAGGGCGCCTTATGAGGCTTTGTACGGGCGCAGACTTGGCGGAGAAAACAAAAGCAAAGGTTCGTTTGATTAGGCGGTTACTAACCGCGCAAAGCCGGCAAAAGAGTTATGCGGACCGGAGGCGACGGAACTTGGAGTTCCAAGTCGGGGAGCACGTTTTGCTCAAGGTATCACCGTCCCGGGAAATCCGGCGGTTCGATTTGCGAGGCAAGCTGAGCCCACGATTCATGGGACCGTTTGAAATTCTTGAGCAGATTGGTCCGGTAGCGTACCATTTGGCCTTGCCACCTAGTCTAGAAAGGGTGCATGACATGTTTCATGTATCGATGCTTTGAAAATATTTGCCCGACCCTTCACATGTGATCGACGTTTCTTCGGTAGAATTACAGAAGGATTTGAGTTTTGAAGAAACACCGGTACAAATTTTAGCTCGAGAGGAAAAGAAGTTGCATAAGAGGTCTATACCTTATGTGAAAGTCCAATGGAGTAACCGTGAAGAAAGAGAAGCCACTTGGGAACTTGAGTCAATGATGAAGGAACGTTACCCGGACTTGTTTGCAATGGACACAAGTTAAAAGTTTCGGGGACGAAACTTCTTTAAAGGAGGGAGTGATGTAGTGTCCACGGTTTTTCTCGATATTACTTTCAACATTCATGGCATTTTTCTCGTTTTGTCGATGCATCTTTTCCCTTGGTTTTTGTTTTTATTGTGTAGGTCTCGAAAAATGGAGAACGACGGTGCGATCGGCTCTAAAATTCAGTAAGCGGAGCTCCCAGTGTGATTTTCTAAGTAATAAGTGTAAAAGATGTTTTAAAACACTCATTTTGGCTTTTGGTGCTTTAATATTCGTGCCAATATACGATGAGATTTCCGATAGATTTAGAACGCAAATCGAGGGAGAAACGATTAAATTAAAAGATGTGATTTGTTACAAAAGATATGAAGCGGTTATTATTGTTTCAAAATTCTCTTATAAATAGTGGGAACTGGAGATCGGATTCTTTTTTTACACGTTAAGAAGAGCGAAACAAGAAAACCCTCGTTTTTCCAGTAATCGTCAACAAAAGAGAACATCGTTTTCTTCCTCGAGGGGTTCGTCGGAGATCGGAAACGGAATCATCGTCATCGTTGGGAAACGGAGGAGGGAGCACCGTCATCGTGGGAGACCGGAGGGCGGAGAACGGAGCCGAGCATCGTACCGTCGTCCTCATCGGCTAGAAGGTTTGTTCTTGGCTTTTCGTTACCTCTATTATTGGTTTCATGGGATTTTCCGCATGTTCGTTGGGTTTCTTGGGGGTTTTCGTTGGAGCAAGGGGAGTAGTGCAGCCGCCACCGTCGTTGTTGGCTTCGACGGGAGGCCGTCACCACCGTCGAATTAGACGGGAGGCCGCCGCCGCCGTTGGATTAATCGGGAGGCCGCCGCCGCCGTCGGAATTGACGGGAGGCCACCGCTGCCGCTAACGGGATCGCCGTCACCGTGTCGGACTTGGGCCTCGGCTTAACGGAGATCGTAATGTGCCACGCCGCAAGCCGTTCCGCTGGTCGTGCCGCACGCCTCGTCGCACTCTACTCCTACCACCCGCTGCCGCGCGCAGCACGCACCGCAAGGCGCTGCCCTACTTTGCAAGTCGCCGCGCACCCGTAGGCCCGCCAGCGCGCCAGGCCGCAACCCGCTAGGCCGCAGCGCCGCGTTGCTTGGCTGCCAGCGCCGTAGCACCGCCAGCGCCGCAGCGCTAGCACGCATGCCGCCGCCCATGCGCGCAGCCCTGCTGCCGCGCGCATTCCGCCAGCGCCCTGCGCACCGCCTGTTTTGCAGCCGCCGCCAGCCGTGCGCGCCGCTCTGCCGCCGCCGCTTGCACCTTGCGCACGGTCGCACAAGCCGCTCATGTTGTTTGCATGCCGCCGCCGTTTCGCAAGCTGCCACCGCTTCGTACTTTGACGGAATCGGCCGTGGAGTTTCATTAAGCAGTTTTTGACAATGTTTTTATCGTCGAAACCCCGGTTTGACCCCGATTTGCAGAATTTCGTTACGTTTGTGTTTTTAACAGCGGTTTTTGGTGTAGTTTTCGTCCGGGCAAAGCTTCAGGTATTTTTGGAGAGTTTTTGCACATCGTTTTCTTCGCCGGTAGAGGTGGGTAATCGAACCGAGGTAGGGAATGTTGTTGGACCATGGAGCCCGGCCCTCCTCTCATTTTTATCGTGTTTTTGGCATAACTATATTAAAGTGCGAGGAAGGACATTGCGTTGAATGTTTTGGCAAAACTGGTACATTCAAAAGAGCAAGGAAGAGCACTTGACTTTATCGGGTACAGCTACCGCGATCTAGTTTACCAGTACAAGATTATGGAGCACATGGCATTGCCACGTACACCAGCGGTTTGGCCACCGCAAGAGTGTTCTTTTCCGGAGAAGTGGTCTAAAAATATGGCCCGTAATCCCTACGTCAATCAGGCTGGAGGGACCAGAGATGAGTACGTTTGTTGTTTCTTAGGTTCCGAGTAGGGAACCGAGAAAATCGGTAGGGATAGTTCGGATGTTCCGGGTTATTTACTTTTGTACCTATCATGGCATGTTGTTATTATTATGTCGGTTTTCCTTCCTATGTTTTAGTCACTAACTTCCACTATGTGACAGGTTCGGGCGGGGACGGGGGAGAGGCGTCGGCACGAGTGTGACTCGCATTTCGTCATTCCGGTGACCCTTTTTACTCCTCTTTTGATCATTACATGTAGTGGATACTAGATGCATGATACTTGAAAAGATTATGATGTGGATTGTGATGTGACATGGATGTAGGAACACTTGAACGCCGTGATTGCGTTGGGATGACGAACTTTTAGACTCTCATTTTTATCTTGTGATGGTTGTATGTGGAATGTGAAGATCTTTTAAAAAGCTAAAACGATTGCGAAAACGATTTTTAAACTGAGTGTCGGGTAGGCACTGTTTTAAACCTTGTGGCTTTATCCTTTCAACTTGGAGTATGCCGAGTGGGCGATCTTCCTTTGAATGATGTAAAAGTTTAATTAATCCCTTATCCACTTTATGTGTATGTTAAACTAGTGATGGTTGGTGATTGTATGTTGTGCGACGCCGTGCATATATAGGGGAGACTCTGTCCATGTGTTTAGAGTGATCTTGTGTATATGGCGGGTCTGGGCACGTGCCGGGATGAAGGCTTTTAGAAAAAAATTGGGTTGTTTTCTGCATTCAAGGGCGTGACAAGAGATCTTCTCAAGAGAAAACAAAAATAATTTTTTTTTATTTTTTTCTTTTTGTTCTTTATTTATCTACCCTCTACATCTTTTTCTTCCGCCGCCGCCCTCGTCGCCACCATGGACCCCGTCCGAGTGTCGCCCCTCAAAGCCGCACCGACTCTCGCCATGCCTACGCCCGCACCCGCAACGTTGTGCCCATCAGATACTTGTGGGCGTGGGTGCGGGCGCAGGCACGGCGGGAGCGGCATCGAAAGGCGGCACTCCGGCGAGGTCCATGGCGGTGGCGGTTAGGACGTTGCGTGGGATGTGAGAGCGAGGAAGCGATCTCAGGAAGGAGAAAAGGAGAAAGGCGAAACTCGAGCGGAGAACAAAAAAAAAAAAAAAAAAAAAAAAGAGAGAAAAAGGAATAAGGGTATTTTGGTCAGTTTCTTAAAAATTCTGACCGAATCTAAAAAATCAAAAAAGGTGACCCACTTATGCCAAAACCTAAAACCGATGAATTTTTTATGCAAATTGGCCTAATAATAATAATAATAATAATAATAATAATAATAATAATAGTAAAAGATTGTAAAAAGAAAAAAATGATGGGCTTATTTAAAAATGGACTGTAATTGAGAGGTGGCGAGGTAATAAGGTGATGTGAGGGATTAGGTTTCTATTAGGGAAAAGGTAGAGTACTAATAATAGATTGGGGGTAGTGTTGTCATTTAGAAGAAAATTCTTAAGTAAAGAAGGGAGCATTCAGCGCTCTTATAACACATAAGCTCCGATCTTGGAGCTTATGCAATTTCACTCCCTACAGCACAACTTACAGCCCAAAGTGGAAAAGCTCGATGGACTTTTCACTCCCAAACGGTCTATAGGCACAAAAGTCCGTTTTGAAATTGTAGAAGCCAGGCCAAATAGGTACTCAAATAAAAGTGACGCGTGCAAGGAAGAAGTACTATAATGAATGACAATACGTTAGAAAAGCAAAAATACATTCTGTGTTGAACTTCAAGAATTTCTTTTTGGACAAACCAAAAAGACACACATACCAGAACAAGAAATTTTAAAAGGAAAATAATAATCAAACTAAATATGGTCAATATTCGGAATAGTGAACTTACTACATCAGCTCCGTCATTAATAAACTCGATAAAAGCTCCAACAGCCCTGATAGAAGAAAGAATCAAAACAAAGAAAACGTCAAACAGTGGCTGCCACTGCAAATCCTATGATGATGTTAGAGTATTTCAGTTCACAGAAAAACAAATAGCATTTAAGTAAATAAAATGAAAACAATACACACTTCAAAGCAGCAACTCTGACTCGAGTGCAAGATTCATCTTGCAAGCACTTCAACAGAATAGGTTGTAGATCAGCCAAATGGGATTGGAATGTGGGGCCAATAGTTTCAGTAAGAGAGCTGAATAAAATCAAAGCCACCTAGAGCATAAGCAGAACCACAAGATTAGCACTAAGTCACAAAGTACCCATTATTAATTAGGGTGTCTATATAAAGAACGTCTGTACAAAATAGTGCTTACCTAAAATATGAAAAATGAACATCAATTAATTCTCTTTTGAACTTTTTTTTTTTTTTGCAAGCCGGGGGGGGGGAGGGGGGGGGGGGGGGGGGGGGGGGGGAGTGGAGCAAGCGAAACTACAAAAAACTACTGATGGAGCAACACAAAATTTGAAATCATCAACTAAAACATATTGGAGGTTCTTGGATTGACGTAATTGCAATTCAGTAACCAAGTTTAGCGAGAGCAAAATTGTTAGTTCCACTGACAACCACAACGAGATCTGCCGCCTAGCTGTGGGCTGGACTCCTTGAAGACAACTTCCCTCAGAAAGGTCTGAGTCATCTTTCATGGAAAGATCGACATATAGTCCACAGTTAGGATGCAGACCACTTCAGCATTGTTATAGTCAACAGCAGAACAAACATTTTTACTCGTATTAAAATTGGTTTACAGCAAACTGAAAGTACACCAGTCCTAGAGTGCCTATTTTGCAAGAATTAATGCAGATTGTAAATTAATAACAATATTTGTTAGAGCATCAATAAAAATAATATGAATTTGCAATGTAGCATTCATAACATGTACTACACACTAATGCCTACAAGCCAACATGCTGAAATAAAAAGCAAGCAGTTCGAAGCTTAACACAACAATGGGTTTAAATGACTTAACTGCACAAAAAATGTCACAATGATACATAGCAAATACAGTTGCACAAACACTAGAACTAATCAAGAATTATCACAACAATGTGAAGCCGAAAATATACAACAGAAGAATCCTATTTGCAACCTTTAAGGTCACTTAAATGGAATAAAAGGACTAGTTGATATTCCTACTCTATATGATTGAATTTTCATCTTTCCATCAGTTTCGAATAAAATGGTGGTTCTTATCCAATATGCTAAGAACAGCACTCAATACTGTCCATGCACATAACATTGAAAGGACACCTGATGAAAATGGTGTTACGGAATTTAAGTTGACGTATTTCGTAAATTCGGTTAAGTCTTGAAGATTGAAGGTAAAGAAGGTTGGATCATATAACTCAATCTCAAGAAAGAAGAATTCAAAAGGATCAGGTATGTTTAACTTAATATCTTTAGTGATCCGAATACTTCTTATAGTGTAGAAACACTTGGATGAACTTGTAATTGCATAAATATCAAAAACTGGACATGGGACATGTTCAGGATCCGGATCAGACTTTGCAATCCGGATCCCGAAGGTTGTTCGTTCATACACCAGTTCAATCCGGATCGTAGCTTCCCTTGATCCGGATCCCGAACACTGGGTTTACCATTTTATTTGAACGATCCGGATCAGGCTTTTCAATCCGGATCCCGAACGTTGATGTTTGGTGAACTGTATGAACGATCCGGATCAGGCACTTCGATCCGGATCCCGAACCTTCGTTTTTCTGGAAACTGTTTTTCTCGCTACTGCAATCCGGATCGCCGAACTCCAATCCGGATCGTCGTCATGTAAAATTCCAGAAAAGGATAGTTTTTGATTCTTATCTTCTTCCAAGGGTTTCTAACCTATAAATAGACCCTATGATTCTTTTTCTAGGGCTAATCCAAAAAGAAGCCGCTAAACCTAAAAGCCGTCATCTTATATACGGCCTAAGATCCACATATAGAGAAGAAAGGAAATCATAGATTCTATCTTATGTTTCTTCATCTATATTTGATTGATTTGATTCTAGGTTTTCATACTCACATTTTGAGTAGAATCAAATCAATGAATACTTAGATGGTATTTCCGATCTATTTCTAATCTAAGTATTCGGCGGATCATCACCACCCAAAAAACAAAGATTTATCCCAAATCGGCGCGTGGACTCGCGTGGCCTTGTGGATTCAAGGTGCTACCGCTCTCGTGGATTCGGAGCGAGGTACGTTCGTGGATTCGAAGCGTGCTACTGGGTGAAGACCGTGGATTCGGTCGGACGTCGTGGACTCGACGTTGGACGCCGTGGATTCGGCGTTGGACGCAGATCGTGGATTCGAGAAGCGTCGTGGAGCGAGCGGAGAAGATCAACTAGGAGCGTATGGAAAAGGTTGAGTCGTCTGTGAGTACGGTATATCACCTTGTACGTGTTTAATTCTAGTGGATTTCACCGTGTTATCGGTCCCGTAGTTTTTTACTCCGGTTTGGAGTTTTCCACGTAAAAATCTCTGCGTGTTATTTATTTTTTCCGCATTGGGTTTTATATCGCAAAGATTTTTGAGTGTTTATTGTTTACACCTATTCACCCCCCTCTAGGTGTTTTTTCCCCTATTTAGATCCTATTATACATAACCCAACAAATGGGAGCTCATACATTTCTGTATTCTAAATAGTATTAGCCAAAAGCTCGTTAAGAAACATTTCTTTTTCAACAGTCTCTTCATGTAAATTATATGAGACAAAGGTAATGCTTCAACTCAAAAAATACAACATCATATGGATGGCAAATATTTGAAACCAATTACAAAGGCCCCAAGTAAAATGACATCTATATGACACATTTATTTAAGAATTAAGATTATGTTACGATCACCCAGAATCATAGAACAACCAAGATATGAAGTTTTTTTCATTATTAGATAAGATATTTTATTTGAGATATCAACTATATTAGAAATATCTTTTGATTTGTACTATCCTCGTATAGTTTTCTTATTATATTAAGATATTATAATGATTCTAGGCCTACAAATAAAAGGCTCTCCTCATTTGTAACTAATGGTCAATTTAGTTAATAAAGAAATGATTCTTCTTATGCCTTCTAGCTTAGGCTAAGTAAGATGAGGAGGTCCCTTTTCTCTTGGTGCGGAGAGGCATCCACTAGAGAAGTTAGGAGCAGGAGATCCTAACAATTTGGTATCAGTGTTAGGTTGAATCTAAAGCCAAAGATTTGATCTTCTCATTCGCCTTTGTATTTGATTCGGGATTAGGATTTCCGATACACTCAATGTCCTGCATACTATCTTTTCCAAGTGTTGAAATCTAGGGCTTCAATCGACGTCAACTTTCACTCACCATGGGTGCTTCAGCGAGAAAATTTGAAGCCATTCAAGCTGTTATGAGCCAAACCGAGTTGTTTACTATTGAACGAGTTCATTCTCGCCTAATTTGAGTCGATTTTCATCCAGCAAAGTGCTCTCAACTTAATTAAATTTATTTCAATTAATTTTTATGATAATAGAAAAATTTTAAGCATGACACCTAAAAGTGATCTCCCTAAATCTATAGTATTGTCTTGTGATGATGGATCAATTGGAGAGAGAGCAGTAGCGGATGATGTGTGGCAAAAAAACATAACCAATTACAAGCCATGAAGCAAAAGGGAAAATCTTAAAGAATGTGAAACAACCATTGTTCTCCAAAAACCTTAACCTATCAAAGAATAGTGTTTTTATATTTAACCTCACGTTTGGGCGCAAAACTTTTTGATAGGCCCAAAATGTGGATTAAGTTTGGCACCTAGTCAGAACCAGAACCTCCTGCTCCGATACCATGTTAAAGAATATAAAACAACCGTTTTTATCCAATATCTTAAGTTTAAGCTAGCAAAGAACGGTGTTTTTAATATTTTATATTCAACACTCTTCCTGACATTTGGTCTCAAGACTTTTTGATAGGCTCAAAACGTGGACTTAATTAAATAGGAGGAAATTAAATAACGCAAGAAGTCTAGCGGGACTTGAAACTCAGGACCTCCTGCTTTGGTACTGTTGAGACCAAAATTTTCGCCACCTTGGGAAGTAACACGTGGCGTATACCATCGACCAAAGACATCAGCCGACAGAAGAATAAGTCAACAAAGAGGGATCCGCATCTTGACTAAGACCGACCTCAGTCACGTGAGAGTGCGACACGCGACATACGCCATCGGCTAAAAGCATCAGCCGATAGGAGAAGCGGCCAAAAAGAGGATTATCGCCTCATCCAGGACCAACCTCGGCCGAAGACAAACATCAGACTGCCTCAGTCGGGCGACGAAAGAGGCGTCAGGGTCAACTCTCGGGTGCTCGAGCCGCAGAAGGAAAGACTCCGGAAGGAAGGAGTACGAGATTTAGGCACGAATCTCATAACCGACTCTGGAACGGCAAGTGGCCCCAACATTGGAAAGCGCCAAAGATCACGCTTCGCCGCGTCGATTAAGCGATGAACCTAGACGAAAAAACGATTATTATATTATTGAGGAGAATCGACTTAAAAGAAACTAGTTGAGGAATTTACGATGATTCCCCTTAGATCACGTCGATTTCTAAAATCGGTGGTTATACACATGATTCGTAAATGTATAAATAAGTGAACCATCGAAGAAAAAGAGGTCCTGCAATCTCGTAAGCCAATGACCACCCCTGCTTTTTCATACCTTTCATATATGCAATTACTGCTTTCCTAAATAAGTTTCATACCAGCATTTACTGCACTTTCTAGGAGTAGACTTAAATTGTAATCGGTTCCCAGTTACCCTTGTAAACCTTCTCCAAGCAATACAAATTCTTAATCGGTTCCTTAGCCGTATCAATTCCTTGTCTCTGATCCTCAGTTCGGCTCCTCTAGGCCAAACTCCGTTTGCCTCCAACCCCAGTTCGGCTAGTCTAGGCCGAACTCTGCGAGAGTTTGATTGAGAAGAACCCGGCCGAGCAAATCCCTCCTCGGCCCAATCGCTTGATCCCTTTGGCAAGCGGCGCATCACACTTAGAGGGTCAACCCCCCAGGGCCGATCGGTCACCGCAACATTTCGGCTCAACAATTTTTTTGGCATGCCCGATGGGACTCTCAAGTAAACTCTTATCACGTTCTATCGATAAAATGTCAAACAACAACAGCTTGACTCTCAGGAATAGAGTCGTTCCCAGAAATGTGGGGAACGACCAACGTAGTAACGTCGGACACGCGGATGACCCGCCACCGACACTACCAGAGGCCCCTGAGACCAGCGGGAGGTCAGCACCATAGGAGCCGACCCTGTCACAGTTATTCAGGCAAATGGCCCGAATGTTGGAAGCCTTTGAGAGGACCCAACAGTCCCTCGAAAGAAACAGCCAGGCGCAAGGCGCCCAGGTGGACTCAATGTCGGCCGTGGTAACGGCCTCGAATGAGAATATGGCTCGAATCGGGCAAGCGTTGACCCGAGATGAGCCATACAATGGAGGATTTGCTTCCACACTACCCCAGCAATTGCCGACGCAATCGGTTCCAATGGCGTCGGCAATGCCGACAGTGCAACAGCAAGGAGTTGCACCGTCGGCGGCTATTTATCAAGCAGCGCAGCCGCTAGGGGCAGTACAGCCACAAGTAGCCCCATACCAGACGGGAGCAAGGCCGATGGTGCAGAACATCGGCCAACAACCAAAGAACTACTAGGGGATTCCTCTGCCTCCGCCACTACCGTTCATCCAGCCCTAGGCTGGGGGCAAGAACGGCGGGCAGGTCCCTCCGCAGGGACCGCCTTAGCAACAGGCTGGCCATCACAGGCCGCCACCTCCACCGGCACAGCTGGCAGCCCTGGTACCTCAAGCCGGGCCTACCGAAATGGCTGGGGATAGGAATGGGGGGCAGGTCCATCCACAGGGACCGCCTCAACTTCAGGCTGGCCACTGTGGGCCGCCACCTCCACCGGCGCAACCGGCGGCCCCAGCACCTCAAGTAGGGCTCGCCGACATTCACGCCCATGTGGAGGAGATCATTCGGAACACCTTTGGCACAGAGGCCAGGCCGGCAATTCGGCCAGTGTTCAGGTCTCCGTATCCCGCTCATTTTGATACGGACTATCTGTACCTGGCCAACTGGAAGATGCCGAAGTTTGACAAGTTCTCGGGAGAGGAGAACAAGAACACGATCGAGCACATTGCTCGATTCACAGCCCAATGCCGAGAGGCGGCCGCCAGCCCATTTCTAAAAATGAGGTTGTTCAGCACGTCGTTGGCCAAGACGGCGTTCTCGTGGTATACTAGCTTGCCTCACAACTCCGTCCGGAATTGGGACGAGCTTAAGGCGAAATTCCACGAGCAGTTTTATGGGGTCGTGCCCGAAGTATCGGTTGCCGATCTAGCATCGTATCGACGGAATGCTGGAGAAACGGTAGAGGAATACCTCAACCGTTTTAAGACGGCGAGGAATCAATGCTTTATTATGATGCGCGAGGCCGAGTTTACAAAAATAGCTTTCAACGGCCTCCACTTCAAGACCGTGACCATTTCGAGGGTCGATATTTTTCCAATCTTTTTGATTTGCGAGTTCAGGTTGCTCAATACGAGCAACTCCAGAAAACAATAATGAGAAACGGTCGAAATAGGACTGCGGACAAGACTGGAGGAAGCCGAAGGAGCATAACGTCTCCTTCGTTGAACGAAGCTCGGATCTTGGTAAGCCGAGCGAAGCAAGCGAAGGCGAATCTTCGGCCGAAGAGGCCGAAGTGTGCGCGGCCGAGATGATATCGGGCCGCAAGCCTTACGTATATCAAATGTTCAAGCCGACCGAGACCCGAGAGTTCAAAACTCGAACGTCGGCTAATGCCTTCGCCTTCAACACATTCAAGACCGATCAGATCTTTGATCGGTTGTATAAGGACGGCCGAATTAAGCTCCAGGAGGGGCAGTCAATCCCTTCCAACGAGGAGCTTGGGAGGCGAAAGTACTGCAAATGGCACCATTCTTGGAGCCACCGAGCAGGCACCATTCTTGGAGCCACCGAGCAGGCGAATGCTTCGCCTTCAAAAAATAAATTCAAAAAAAAATTGATGAGGATTAGCTTGTTTTTGCCGACCAAGAAAAGAAAGACATGGAAATTGATACTAACCCTTTTTCCCCGAGGTAAACATGGTCGACCCTAAGGGGAAGAAGCAGATGCAGGGGCCCGAGTCCCCCGCAAAGAAGAAATCGGCATGAAACGTGTTTCGGCTCTGCATCCGCTGCAAGACCGAAATGACGAATGAAGATTGGGACGCCATCATCATCGACGTACCAGAGAAGGTAAAGAAATGGTTTGCCTTCATCGACCCCGGTGAAAGCACGGACCACCACGACCACCGACCAAACCCAAGTTCGGCCGAAGGGTCCAACAAGCAGTCCTCCAGAGAAGAGGACAAGGAAGAAGAACAAAACCTGCCCATCCAGAGACTTGCGAGAGTTGTGCGGCCGAGAGAGGCCGAGGCCGACCCCAGTCGGCCGAGAAGGGCCACAGGCCCAACAGCAGCAGCAAGGTCCCCACCACGGCTACGAGAAAAGTCGGGCCCAAGGGACACCGGCCCAAGGGACACCTCGAAGACCTTTCGGCCAACAGGCCGAAGGAGGACCGGCATACAGGCCCTTGCAATGCCCGGAAAGAATCGGGCCCCACCACAGGCTCGGGCCTATAGGAGCGCAGAGGGACCCAGCCGTCCACCCTTGGAGAGGGCCGACAGCACTGCCTACCTACCACGGGACACCGAGGGCAGGAGAAGCCCTTTCGGTCCCCAATGCAGAATTTCCTTGGCTCACCAAGGGAGAAGTCGAGGACCTGGGCATCCAGCTGGCGTAGGAGCTCAGAATCCAGTCATAGCCCAAGCCGTGGCAAAGAAAGGAGATCCTCAGGAAACACCTGAGGAAAATGGACCCACCGGCAGACGTGCCGGTGGAGCAATAGTTCACGTCCAAAGGACTGGCCCGTTGGCAGGGGCCGGTCATGACGAAGACGCAGAAGCATCGATTGCAGAGGATAGAGGCCGAGGTAGTGGTTTTTGAAAAACCATCGGCTTTTCAAACTCGGTTCATCAGGCCACTGTATAAATAGGCCTTGATTGAGGGGCGGCCAGTTGGCCGCATAATGGTAGACCGCCTTCCTAAAAAAGATCGGCAAGAGCGAAGAGGAGCTCAAGCCGACTGACACAACGATGACCGACTTCACCAGAGGCGATCAGGCAGCGAGGGGGTTCCTGGCGACCGAAATAACGGTCGGTTCCAAAACCCTGAGGACCGCCTTCTTCGTAGTGGACGCTGTGAGCCACTACAACCTTCTGCTAGGGCGTGACTGGATTCACGCCAACGAATGCATTCCCTCCACGCTCCACGGGAAACTATTCCAGTGGGTGGGCGACAAGGTGGAGGAGATAGCGGCCGAGGAAAGGCCGCAACTGGCGGACGTAAGCATGGAGACGATCGACCACGTGAATTGGGCCGATGAAGACCCTGACCATATCTCATTCATCCGGGTAACCGAGGAGGGAGTACAAGTGAAACTCCTCGGCGAGACCAGCCAAATGACGGCAGACGACAGTCCCCCATCATGGATCAAGTGGCACATCAGGGGCCAGTAAGCAAGGCCGCAGCGGGGCCTCCGAAAAAGAAGCCGGCACAATAAGCTGGCGAAGAGATAACCTCGACTGTTGCACCATTGGTCGAGGACTCGACCGACAGGGCCAAAGAAGAAATAATGGATCATTCCTAATCAGTCGAGTAGTTAAAGAAAATTCCTACTACTTAGAAACTATTAAATGGATCGGAGAGCAATAAGCCGATCAACGGGAAGCATCTGAAACATTATCATACATCGATCTGGAAGGATATGGAGTAAAAACCACAAGAAAGCTTCACATTCAGTGAACCGATACATATGAAAATCAAGAAAATAAAAAATACAAGTGTTTCAGAAAAGAAAAAAATCTTGGTCGAAGAATCCGGTTGAAGGTCGAAATACATGGCCACCATCAAGCTGGCCGTGACAAGAAAGGATCCAAAGCTGTAGGATCAAGCACTGCCTTTTGAAAATTGAGACACCTGACCGCCACTAGAGCCGACAGGAGTGGAAGAGAGAGAGAATACAAATTCACAATTAGCTCCTCAAATCCCTGCATCCAATAAAAGAAGATCATGAGGTTCCTCCTCGAGAAGAAGGTACCTGACCGCGCGGAGAAGCCGATCGAAGCGTGGTAAGGCGTCTCCCCAGTAGAAGTCGAACATTCGAGCAGCTCAAACTCCTCTAACTCCTAGAAATGGAGGCAAAAGGCCAGCCTTTTTCCCAAAAGATCTTCATAAAAACGACCACCAGTAAGGAGCCGAAAATCGGCTGAACCACCATTCGTAAGATCCCGAATCGATAGGTCACACATAGGGGATTCCCCAGAGGAAATCCCGTTAGAACTCCAAGGTGGAAAGAAACCTTTATCGATCGGCGTCAAAACAACGCCAGATTCAGAATGAGAGGTTGCCTCGAAAGTATTCTCAGCAACGAAAAAGCTACGACCGGAACACGAATGTGGCAAGGGCATAGGAAGCGTCATAGGGGAAGAAGGTGATGCGAAGAGACTCAAGAGAGCAGCAAGTAGGGCCCTTTTATAGGCCGACGAGAATGAGCGAAATGATAATAGTCGCCCCTCGAAAAATAGCAGCATTTAATGAAGAAAACGGCAAGGGACAGATTCGCCGAAAACCAAGAAAGATCGGCACCTGTTCGCAAATCCCTCGAACAGCGAACAATTCAACTCGTCACGAATCCCTCGGGCAGTGAGCAGATATCTTGCCAGGCTACAGAGGTAATCGTGGACATCGTTGTGCACGCCAGATTTTGGACTCAACTTCGACAATCACACGAACGACACATCAGGCAATTGTCGAGGAGGGGGCATTGTTGAGACCAAAATTTTCGTCACCTTGGAAAGTGACACTTGGCGTATACCAACGGCCAAAGACATCAGCCGACAGAAGAATGAGTCAACAAAAAGGAACCCGCATCTTGACTAAGACCGACCTCAGTCACATGAGAGTGCGACACGCGACATACGCCATCGGCTAAAAGTATCGGCCGATAGGAAAAGCGGCCAAAAAGAGGATTATCGCCTCATCCAGGACTAACCTCGGCCGAAGACAAATATCAGACCAGCTCAGTCGAGCGACGAAAGAGGCGAAGTCACGGTCAACTCTCGGCTGCTCGAGCCGCAGAAGGAAAGACTCTGGAAGGAAGGAGTATGAGATTTGGGCGCGAATCTCATGACCGACTCTGGAACGGCAAGTGGCGCCCAATATTGTAAAGCACCGAAGATCACGCTTCGGCGCGTCGACTAGGGGATGAACCTAGACGGAAAAACGGCTACTATCCTATTGAGAAGAATCGACTCAAAAGGTAGTTAAGGAATTTACAATGATTCCCCTTGGATCACGCCGATTTCTAAAATCGGCGGTTATACACATAATTCGTAAATGTATAAATAAGCGAACCATCGAAGAAAAAAGAGTCCTACAACCTCGTAAGCCAGTGACTACCTCTGCTTTTTCATACCTTTCATACCTACATTTACTGCTTTCCTAGATAAGTTTCATACCATCATTTACCGCACTTCCTAAGAGTAAACTTAAATTGTAATCGGTTCCCAGTTACCCTTATAACCCTTCTCCAAGCAATACAAATTCTTAATCTAGCCGTGTCAATTCCTTGTCTTTGATCCTCAGTTCGGCTCCTCTAGGCCGAACTCTGTTTGCCTCCAAACCCCAGTTCGGCTAATCTAGGCCGAACTCTACGAGAGTTTGATTGAGAAGAACCCGGCGAACAGATTCCTCCTCGGCCCGATTGCTTGATCCCTTTGGCACGCGGCGTATCACACTTAGAGGGTCAACCCCCCAGGGCCGATCGGTCACCGCAGCTTTTCGGCCCAACAGGTACCATGTTAAATTATGTGAAACAACTATTCTTCTCCAAAAGCTTAAGCTACTATAGAATGATGTTTTGAATATTTCATATTCAACACTCCCTCGTCACGTCTAGGCTCAAAAAATTTTGATAGGCCTAAGACACATACTTAACTAACTAGAAAGAAATTAAATAACGCTAGGAGTCTGGTGCTTTCATACCATGTTTAATTATATGAAACAACCGTTTTTCTCTCAAAGCTTAAGCACTAGAGAACAGTGTTTTAAATATTTTTTCGTCAACACTCCCCTCACATCTAGGCTCAAGATTTTTGATAGAGCTAAAACGTGGACTTAAATTAAATGGAAGAAAATTAAATGAGAATAAAGGCCTAGTGGGATTCGAACACAGGACCTCCTACTCCGATACCATGTTAAATTTAGTAAAACAACTATTGTTCTCTAAAAGCTTAAGTTATTGCAAAACAATGTTTTTATATTTTTATATTCAACACAAAATCATAAACTTCAGGCCATGGAGCAACAACAAAATTGACAACTTCATACCTCACAAGTTTTTATAGAGCAAATGATGTAGGAATTTAAAATTTTCTTCAGAAATTTTTAATCAAACGATGGCACCTCATCATCAGCATCAAAAATATGACCACAAGTCAATTCAAATAAATCTTAGTTGGCTAATAATAGGTTCGAAATATGCCCAAACAACTACTCCACCAACTATCAATCAACAAATAGAACTCAAAACTCCGCACAAACTAGCTGGCGCCACGATCAAATGCTTCTTCATTGTTGCTGCCTCTGGTTGGTTCTCAATCATCACCTCCACCAATCGTGCCTCTATCGGGCACCTTTATTATCACTCCTCTGCCGTTGTCACCGCCTATATTTGTTTCATTACTTTATCCATGATCGAGCATTTCAGAGGCATTATTGCTATCGGTTCCTTCGATTTCTGTTATACAAGAAGTAATTATTATACGCATGTTCCATCTTTCTCTCAAGCAACAGTCCATTCCATCACCATATATGACATCATATGAGAATATTATGTCTCCGGAGATTTCTTTTAAGGCTTATTTATTAGAGCACATTAATGTGAATTCACCTATGTATCACGAACACTTTTATAAGTCTCGCGCGTCCGTGTCGGACTTGTGTCCAATATGGACACTTTTTGAACACGCGTTTAATGTCGATCCATAGGTCATACAATTAAAAAAGTATATATATTTTTTTATTTTATTTTATTTTATGCATATATAATGTAAGATGAAATATTTTAGCTTTTTGATGAATACATACAAATTTTTTTTGAACAAAATAAATAAATTATGTATAGTGGAGAATTTTTCCCTTAAAATATATGAACTATCAATGAAAAATTTTATAAATTTTTATTCGTATGAAAAAATATAAAAATATTTTACCAAAATTTATATTTTATATATAATAAATATATATTATTATATTAATAATATTATATTTTATTATTTGTATTCATGCCGTGTCCGTGTCCTAATTTTTTGGATGTTGCTGAGTGTTGCCGTGTCCGAGTCGTGTCGTGTCCCATGTCCCATGTCAGTGTCCATGACGCTTAGGAATTCACTAATGGTTGAGTCAACTGCAGAAACAAAATTATTCAGACTTCAACAACAACTATTGCTCTCTATTCGCTCGCACCTTGAGGACAAGATGTGTTTCAAGGGGGAGGGATTGCTACGATCACTCCAAATCCTAAATTGACCCACCCGGAAATGAAATCTTTTCATTATTAGATTAGGATTATTTAACAAATAAGAGGCCCTCCTCTTTTGTAATCAACGGACAATTATATTAATAAAGAAGTGATTCTTCTTATGAGTTCTAACTTAAGCTAAGTTAAAAGAGGAGGTCCCTCTTTCCCTTGAAGCAGAGCGGCATCCGATAGAGACGTTAAATCTATCAATTGGTATCAAAGCTACAATAATCCTAACATATTATCATAAATAAACTAAGTAAAATGACAAAACCTATCACTATGATGATTTTTCTACTCATGCTTAGTTGTATCACATCCACAACCCATCACAAAAAATTAGAATATCTAATTCGGTACTCATGCTACGTCACACCACATCTTGTAAAATATACCACCCAAGGCATAAAAACCAAAGATGGTAGTTTATATATCTAAAAGTAACAAAAAATTATCGGAAAATAAGGCCACATGTGATGACCTGGATCTCCGCATAGCTGTTGCTGTGCGTTGGGTGGCTTCTGGAGGCCTACGGGGTGCGTTGGAGGTGTTTGTGCACCAATTGGACACAAGTGGCGGACTTCGGGCTTAATGGATCACGTGGGTGATCGGTGGACTCCGTCGGATCGTTAGAAGTGGTTTCGCACGAAGCGGATAATAAAAATGGACTCAGCACGAAGTTTGGACCAAGGAATACCTTTCCGGATGCCATCGGCAAATTTTGGGGTTGGAATTTGGCAAAATGGACATCAAATTCGGATTCAGCGCGCGAAAACGGTCAAAATGGACTACCTACTTGTTATTTTTGAGCACCGGTCACTGTTCATGCCGGAACAGTGTTTCCGGCCGCCGGCGGGCGGCGGCGGCGGCGGGGGGTAGCGGCGGAGCACGGCGGACGGGCTCGGGCAGGCGGCGGAGCGGGCGCGGGCAGCGCGCGGGCGCGGGCAGCGCGCGGGCAGGCGCGCGGTCCACGGGCCGTCGTGCACCAGGGGCTGGACACGTGGCAGTGTCGGAGTGGTCGGTTTAGTGGACTTGGACTACGGAGCAGGCGGGCGTGGTGCATGGACCGGCGGGACACGTGGCGTCTTGCGGTTGGTGGGCTCATGGAGGCTGGGTCCACGGAGGTGCACCGGGTGCCTCGGGTTCCGTGCCTGGCAGGGGCGCCAGGCGGCGCGTCAGGCGAGCACGTGGGCGCGTTGACGCGCGGTTCCCGCGCGTGGGCCGCCACGTGTCGACCTTCCGCGTGGGCCACGCGGCGGGGCGTGAGCGGGGGGTTCGGCTGTACGCTGTTGCGGGGGCGACGTGGAGGCCCGAGGGACTTCCGGGCGCGCACAGTGTTGGGCCGGGCCCAACACTGTAGCCGCCCGAAAGTCCGGAGCGCCCGGAAATGGGGACAGGATGGGTATTATTTGAATTGTTTCTTCCTTCCTATAAATAGGCCGAGTTCAACTGAAGAGAGCTTCTTCCCTGTTCATCCTTTCACTGTGCAACCTTCAGGAGATTTCCTCCTCTCCCTGGGACGGATCCATCTGCAGATTCTAGGATTTTTCGGCGGCACGCATCCCGAGGTTTCCATTTTTACGGCGCGGCGCGACGCTCGTTCGTTTGTGGTCTTCTTCGTCGCGTTTTGGTGCGAGGACTCCCCCGGCTTACCCCGAGCACCTTTTTCTGTGATTCTTGCGCCGTTGGCTTCACGACAGGTAGGGCTACGTTTCCCATGTTTACTGGTTTTTCCCATTCCGAGCTTTTCATGGGTTTTTCGGATCATCTTGTGACCTCATTTTCTGGGGCGGAGTTTTGGGACAGCGGTGCGGTATTTTGGCGATATCTTCGCGCACAGGCATCGGATTGGGGCGATTCAAAAGGCGTTTTGCATCTACACATCACGAGGAATATCTCCAAATTTTCTTGGAATTTTCTGAATTTTGCCCCGAAGGTGAATATCCCTGTTTACAGAACCTTGTGGTTCAGTTTTTGAGAGCAGTTTATTTCGGGGTGGTTTCCTTGTCGGATTTGTTTCTCAGTGTAGGAAACTCGGATTTGAGCGTGCAGGTAGTCGTTTCGACGGGTTCGTCGCGAGGATCGTGACAGTATTTTTCTTGAAATTTTTCGGGCACTTCTCGCAGGTAAAAACAGGGAAACATTGGACTGTTGTGTTTGGGACAGGTTTTGTGTGAGCATTGTATGTTAATTATGTATGTTCTTTTGGGAATTTTGTACAGTGATCGCGGCGGCTTATCGGTTTGGGCGAGAGCACTTTTTGGACTTGGAATTAGCGATCGAGGTGGGTGATTGTTGTTTACCTCTATTTTGACATGCTCACTAGGGATATTAGAGTGATCCCTTTATTTGGACATGCATGCTTAAAGTAATATAAAATTGTGAGCCCTTCATATGGAAATTACTATTGTGGATATTTGATAGTGGTTGGGACTTATACATGTTGGTATGGATGGAATGTTAGCGTTTAACCTTGCATGTGGATTGGATTATTTATTTTGGACTTTATGATTATCCTGTTAGTGGTTGGTACTATTTGAGGACTTTATGACATGCATAGGTGGATAGTGATGCTTTATCATGGAACATGGATTATAGACATGTGTGGTTGGATAATGTTTTAGCATGATGGTTATATCTATGCGGAGTTATTAATTGTTACACATGTGGAACCACTATTGGACACCTTTTCCTTTATTTCCTTGAGAACACTTGCATGCTTGTTTGGACATCTAGATAGGCCATCTTTTATTGCTACACTTTCATGCTGGAACTTGACTTAGGAGAAACCTTGTTTGCTTCTTTCTCCTTTTCGTTAGTCAGGTGGTATTTGTTGCTCGGGTTTGAGCAGGGGTTTGGGATAGTGTAGCCGGGGCCTGGATTATGGATCATGGGTTTTGGCGGCGACCGCGGATATTGGGCGGTTGACCGGATGTCGGTTATAGGACATCGATGATAGGGCATGATTATGGACTAGAGGGTTTTGTGGCAACCGCTGATAGTAGGCGGTTGACCAGATGTCGGATGTGGGACATGATTGTGATTATGGGTTATTCCGGCGACCGCGGATATTGGGCGGTTGACTGGAGGTCGGTTGTGAGACTTGGCTGTTGATTGTGGGGTATTGCGGCTATCGCGGATATTGGGCGATTGACCGGATGGTTACGTTTGCATCAGATTGGGGATCAGTTTTCTTTTAGTGGAGGGTTGTGTTCCACTGGGGCTTTATAGTTGTGATCCAATCCTGCTTTTATCACACCGGCGCGGTTATTGCCCGGTGATGCTCTTATCACACCGGCGCGGTTATTGCCCGGTGATGCTTTCCTCGTGTGGGTCGCTCCCCTCGAGTTCCCCTCCGGAGGCCGGGGCCAGACAGTTATGGACAGTTTTGCTATCACATCGGCGCGGCTTATTTGCCCGATGATGAGGGCGGCAGCAGGAACTTTGCTATCACATCGGCGCGGCTTTCTTGCCCGATGATGAGGGCGGTACAGATTGGGTTCATCTGGGACGGTTGGTTATTGTTGCATACGGTTATTCCAGTCTAGGACTGCATTTTAGAGGCATAGTAGTGGTAGATTTCCCCTTTTGCAGCAGTTTCATTTCTTACCACTCTTCTTTCCCTTTTGCCTCTGGTAGACCTAGTGGGGGTGTCAGAGTTTGAGGTTTTACCCACTAGGGGAGGCTACTGGTTTACTAGTAGTTCTCACCCCCATTCTTCTTTCCTTTTTTTCTTCTTCCTTGTTTTGCAGTGTCTTCTGCGGGTGCTGCTGGGCTTTCAGCGGCGGGTCGAGGAGAGAGGACGGCTGAGTAGGTAGATCTCGAGGTAGGATGAGCGTGTTAGCTGGACTGTTGGTGTACCCAGGTTTCCTCAGACGGTTGTACTTTTACATTTGGGACTGGCTTTTACCAGCAGGTTGTATTTATTTTTGTGAGCTGGGAGAGACTGATGTATCATTTATACAGATGTATTGTATTTTATTTCCAGCTTCAGTCTGAGATGTATTAGATTTTAGTTCAGCTCTGTTTTTATTGCTCTTTTATTATTATCTCTTATATCTGAGCAGGTTTGGCGCTTCGTGTACACGGGAAATACCGTGTGCACGGCGGATCTGTAGACGGGCCCGGGTTCTGGTTTACACCCAGGGCGTGACACCACAGAAGCTGAATATTATATAATAAGGATTATAAATTAGTATATAAGATTTGTAAGTTAGTCCAACTTTTTCAGGTTATGCTCAAGTTAAAATTGTTAGCATCACTCTTCAAGTTGCTCCTTTAGAGCTATTTATATTTTGAATTATAGATATTAAATTTATGTCATATGTTTAAATTTATGTTATTCTTCGTCAATTTTCTTTTTGTAGCATTTAGCAAACATACAACTAAATGGTGAGCTTCAAAGTAGCTGCTCTAGGAAAACATTTCTAAAAGTTACTTATGGTGAACTTGCAGCTAAATTTTATCATATGCCAATTTGGTAAAGCAGAATAGAACAAATATGAAAGATGATGCATGGTTACATGTACTAGGTTCAAAACAAATAGATATACTCACTTCTCTATGACCTTCTTCTGAACTTTGACTGCATTGGAATAGGAAAGGTAACAAATCAGGCCACTCTCCAGCAGGGACAGCATATTTGGCAATAATGCTTACGACATTTGCGCTAGCTCGCCTCACAAGTGGACTGCAGAAACACCAAAATGGATTAAAGGACTGAACAGTGAAAGAGACAAGTGATACTACCTATATATGTGAAACATTAAAAAAAAAAAAAGCCCCAACACACAATGTGGATATCAGCCACACTTTCAATTAAAATGCATCATAGTATAATTCAAACACATTCATTCAAGTTGGAAGAAAAATTAATTAAATTACACATAATAAGATCTTTAAGCGAAAGGGGAAAGTCGTCATTAGTCGTCAAAATGAAGAAGTTGATGTCGAACACAAACATAATGTCGAAAAAACATCACCTGTCATTATTAAAAGAGAATAGCCTGAATAAGAAGCTCCAGTGCAACACAGGTGCTCAATTAATGTCAGGAAGTTATCAATCTAACTCAAATCGATCAATTTGAAATGCTTCAAGAAGACAAGTTCAAATCCCACCAAGATCCTAGTCTCAAGTTTCTTCTCATTTAAATCTTGAGTTCAAAGTCATGAGTTCTTATCCCACCCTCATCTAATCTCCTCCATTCAATTCAAATTCATGTATCGGGCCTATCAAAAAGTGCTTAGCTTTTAGAGAAAAAGGGTTAATTCACATGATATGACGGCAGAAGGTCCCAAGTTCAAATCCTAACAAACTTCTAGTATCATCTAATCGAGTAATCTATTGTTACAGACAAATTCTACAATGTTTTAAAATTTTGCATTTGTGGCCATATTTGATTGATAAAAAGGCATCAATCACAAAGTAATGGTTTGGATTTACAAGGCCAATAATGAAATCCAACTATTAAATTTCAAAGTCCACAAACTATTGTAGAATTTGTTCGTAAGCATAGCATTTTTCCGGCTGAATTCTTCTCATTTAATTTAAGTTCCCATCTTGAGCCCACTGAAAAAGAGTTATCTGTATAGGAAAAAAAAAAAAAAAAAAAAGTATCAGAATAGAAGGTCCTAAGTTTTAATTCGTACAGGCTCCTAGTCTTGTCTAATTTCCTCATATCAAAACGTCAGAAGCCATAGTGATGGCTGTACGGAAGAAGAAGAAGAAGGAGGGACGGGAAACCTGTGGTCGAGGGTGATGCTTTCGATGAGGGCGGACTTGACGGAGTGCTTGAGGTTAGGGGGGAGCTTGGCCCAGTGGCCGGTGATCTTCTTGCGGAGGAGGACGGCGGCTAGCTGGCGGACGTTGGGGGTCTTGGCGGTGCGGAGGTGGTGGACCAGCGCAGGCACCACCTGCGGGTCCTTTGCCAGCCGCCGTATCTGCTCCTCCGCCTGCCGCCGCGCGTCGTTGTCCGGCATCAAGAACTGGATCAGCAGCAGCTCCAGCGACTGCGCCATCCTTTTTCCTTCCAACCCCAAAATTCTCGTCAGCGGCGGCTGGCCAGCGGCCGAATATGTATAGAGGAAAAAACCTTCTAGTACGCCCTCGGCGGCGGCGCGGGTGGGTTGTGAGCGCACGCTATTTAAAGTGTCCCTCTTACGGCGGAGTCGGGGTGTGTTTTTCCCTAATAGGAGGGCATATTCTTCCTAAGCAGGGGTTTTCCGTTTTTGGCTCGGAGTTAGGGTTTTATTACAGTCGAATTATAAAGTTTTTATTTTTATTATTCATAGAAATTTATTAGAATTTTTTAATATAAATAATTTTTAGCATACGATCTATGCTTATTCCTTTTTTTTTTCAATTAATCTATCATTATATACATCAATTTAAAATAATATTAAATTATTTTTTAAACATAAGAATCTTTGGTAGAACACAATCCATCTCAGTTCACCTCCAATTGCTTATAAACACTTGTAATTAGGTTTTCGCGGCCGTTTCGGTACTCTTTCGCAACTAACGAACGAAAACACTTATTTTGAGTCGTTTCATAAAATTGACTGTCATAGCCCTCGCCGTTTTCAAATCAAAGTTGTTGAGGCTTTTCTCTTACCTTCAATTAGAAAAATATACAATCAATTTAGATCTAAAACCTTAAAAACCTAAGGGGTCGTTTGGAAGTGGAATAGAATAGGGAATAAGGGGGATATCCCTTTTATTCTACCAAACGCACCTGGAATCAACCGGTATTGCTTATCCCAGTACAACTAGAATAAGCTGGTACATTAAATTTTACATATTATTTTAATATTTTATTTTTTACTATTTTATCCTCCTCCCCTCACTTTTTCTCTTCGAGGCAAAAATCAACAAAACTCTCTCCTCTCTCTCTCTCCTCCCCCCCTTTCCCTCTTCCCGAGGCCATCAATGCTCCCTCCTCTCTCTCACTTTCTTCTCCATTAGCAGCTTCCTCCTCCCTCTCCCTTTCTTCTCCATTAGAGCAGAACGAGTCCTCTCTCTCGCTTTCTTCTTCCCGGCCGGTGTCCGCCATTGTTGGTTCAGCAAAAATCGCGCAAGCATCATACCCCGCCCCCCGAGCCCGGCCGACATTGCGCTCCTCTCGCCCCCTCTGTCCCGAGGCAAGCTGTGGGTTATCCGGTTTTTCCGAGCTTGCGCTCCTCCTCGCCCCAATCGTGGTGCCTCTCCTCCTCCGCTTTCTTCTTCCTGGCCGGTGTCCGCCATTGTTGGCTCAGCAAAAATCTCGCAAGCATCAACTCTCGCCCCCCGAGCCCGGCCGACCTTGCGCTCCTCTCGCCCCCTCTGTCCCGAGGCAAGCTGCGGGTTTCCCGATTATCCGAGCTTGCGCTCCTCCTCGCCCCAATCGTCGTGCCTCTCCTCCTCGCCCGGCCGACCTTGCGCTCCTCTCGCGGCAAGCGTCTGAGGCAAGCCATGGAATCAACCGGCCTCCCACAACGCTCTCCCTCTCCTCCCACACCCCCCCCCCCCCCCCCCCCCCCCCCCCCCCCGCGGCCGATCCTGCGCGCCAATCGCTGCACGCCTCACGACGCAAGATCTGGGTTTCCGGAAAATAAAATGTTGGGTGAACATTGACTGCCCCCCCCTCCCCCCCGCGGCCGATCCTGCGCTCCTCTCGCGGTTGCAGTGGTTCCAACATTATTACTTGGCTGCCTTGCTTCTCGCGGCACGCGTCCCAAGGAAACCGCGCTTGCATCCATCCCTCCTCCAACGGGCGCGGCCATTGTTTTCTGGTTGAGCCTCTCTGTTGTGTTGTGCTAAAGCTAATTGTGGTGTGCTCTCTGTTGTGTTACTAGGCTACTGTGCGTCTTACTGAGACTCTGCCTAAGGTCAGGGGTCTGATTTTTCGGTCCCCGTCGGCAACTGGGCTCGTGCGATTGCATCAGCGGACTGACCGTGCTTGTTCCGAACTTTGCCGAGCAGTCGTCCTGCTGACTATCGGTGCCGATCTGTTGGGTTGATTTCATTATCTGACTTCCAACAGCGGAATTCAATACTCACGCAAAGTAAGTCCGGTCCATTAATCTGTAAGACCCGCCCTTCTTTTTCGGTATTTTTCTTTCCACTTTGAGCCGTCCGGCTGAAGGGTTAATTAATTCATGTTTTTCTGGACAGTCTGTCGGGGCTCGCGGGTATTTTTAAGTGCTAGAGCTCGCGAAACGGAGAACGGTGGCGCGATCGGATTTGGATTCCGACCCCGGGATCTCCCATAAATTAATTTTGAAGTTTGCGGTTTTTTAGATGCTGCGGGATCCGTGCGGACGATCTGCACGTTTTTCGAGGTAACTTATAGCCGCTGGTTTTTGTTTCATGGGACTGGGTTTATAAGCCGGGGATTTAGGGTTTCTTTTCCCTTGGTACTCTTTTCGTGCGGCTAGGGTTTTTGGGGGCGTGACCTGAGAGAGGAAAGGAACGGGAACCCAACCTTTTTCGCTCTCACTCGACTTTCCTCCGGCGTAGAACTTTACCGCGGGGACCCGAGGGAGAAGGAAGGAGGCGTTTTTCGGCGGGTAGATGGGGCGAAGGAGGACGATCCCTCTTCCTCCATCTCCTCTCGCGAATCAAGGTGAGTCTTTACCGTTCTTGTTTTAGGTTTCGTAATTTTTTGGGTCTTGTCGGTCGTTCCGAGGACGGGGATCACCGCGCCGCCGCCGCCATTGTCGAGGCGGTTGTCGCCATCGCAGGGTCGCCCGCGCGGGTCGGTGCCGCACGGGGCCGCCCGTAGGAAGGGCGCTCGCGCGGGCTGGGGCCGCGCGGGGTCGCCCGCACCTGCGGGCTGCGCGCCCGCGCGGCTCGCTGTCGCGCGGGGCTGCCGGCAGGAGGGGCGCCCGCACGGGCTGGGGCCGCGCGGGGTCGCCCGCACCTGCGGGCAGCGCGCCCACGCGGCTCGTTGCCGCGCGGGGCGGCCCGCAGGAGGGGCGCCCGCGCGGGCTGGGGCCGCGCGGGGTCGCCCGCACCTGCGGGCAGCGCGCCCGCGCGGCTCGGTGTCTCGCGGGGCCGCCCGCAGGAGGGGCGCCCGCGCGGGCTGGGGACGCGCGGGGTCGCCCGCACCTGCGGGCAGCGCGCCCGCGCGGCTCGGTGCCGCGCGCGGCCGCACGCAGGTGGGGCGCCCGCGCGGGCTGGTGCCGCGCGGGGCCACCCGCGCCTGCGGACAGCACTCCGCATGGACCTGCGCCACGCGGGGGCCGCCCGCAGTTGGGGAACCCGCGCGGGCTGAGGCCGTGCGGGGCCGCCGCCGACGGGGCGGGGCCGCCCGGAGCTGTCCTGTAATATCATAGATTTTGTAACACTTAATACCTCCTGCTAATAAAGTTTTCGTTTAATGTAATTAACGTAACGGGTTTACTTAAGTCGTTAATTCGGAGGTGCGGGTATTTTTCTGCGATAGAGCTCGGAAAACGGAGAATGGCAGTGCGATCGGATCCGGATTCCGACTTACGGAACTCCCGGAAAGGGGTAGAAAGCGATCGCAATGGCTAGGGGTGCATCGAAATCCGCATAAGTGATTTGGCACGCTTTCCGAGAAAAAAGATAGAATTATCTTTAAGGAATTATCCTGAAGAATCTAAAATGAGGAATTAATTAATTGGAGAATTAATTAATTAAGGAATTAATTAATTGGGAATTTTAAAATACCCAAAGTGGTTATTGTCGTACGAAAAGATATTTTGTTATTTTCTCCCGAAAGAAAGAGAGAGAAAAAGAAAAAGAAAGACGAAACCCTAACCGGAGGAAACAAGAAGAAAGGTGAAACCCTAATCGAAAGAGAACGGTGGAGAAGAAGGTGAAAGCTAAAGGATCCAAACCCTCCCGACAAACGCGCCAAAACCGGGAGCGAGAACGGATAGCCGTCTCCTACGATTAGAGGTAAACTAATTTTATTTTGGTATAGTTTCGCTCGGTTTTTGGGTATCGGTCTTTCATGAAGTTTAGGAGTAGCCGTTTGCTACCCAACGTGTCGCGCCGCGAAGCCCTAAGGCGTCGCCGCGCGACCGTAATGCGCGCCGCGCGGGGACGGTGCCCGCGCGGCCGCAGCTAGAGCCGCGCGGGATCAAGCTCCGCGCGTGGCCGCGGCTAGGGTAAATGCCGCGCGGGGCCGGTGCCCGCGCGGCCGCGGCAAAAGCCGCGCGGGGCCGGTGCCCTCGCGGCCGCGGCGCGTGCCGCCCGGGCGGGTGCCGCGCGACGGCGGTGCATTCCGCGCGGGGCCTTGCCCGCGCGACTACAGCTTGTGCCGCGCGGGCGGATGCCCGCGCGGCGGCGGCGGCACATGCCGCGTGGGCGGGTGCCCGCGCGGCGGCGGCATTGCATGCCGCGCGGGGCCTTGCCCGCGCGGCTGCAGCACATGCCGCGCGGGCGGGTGCCCGCGCGGCGGCGACGTTGCATGCCGCGCGGGGCCTTGCCCGCGCGGCTGCAGCTTGTGCCGCGCGGGCGGGTGCCCGCGCGGCGGCGGCGGTGACGTTGTATGCCGCGCGGGGCGTTGCCCGCGCAACTGCAGCTTGTGCCGCGGGGTTGGTGCCGGCGCCCGCGCGGCCGCGATTTGCGCCGTGCGGGGCTGAGGTCCGCACGGCGGCGGATGAAACCTCGCGGGGTTGGTACCCGCGCGGCCATGGCGTGCGTCGCGCGGAGCTAGGGCCCGCGCGATCACGATAAATGCCGCACGGGGCCGGTGTCCGCACTGCCGTACGACACGCAACTCCGCGGGGGGCGGCCGCGTCGCTCTACGCGCGCGGGCGCCACCGCCGGGTCAAGTGTCCTTAGTGTTGTTGAGTTGTTTGGGCTCGGTTTATCCACTACTATATTGTTGATCTGACCATGGCTCTTTTGGGGACTACTTCTAGGTCCGGGCGTCAACAGAGAGCAAGGTTCAGTCTCCGGAATACGCGTTTCGCATAATCGAGGTGGGTAGGTGTTGGTTATTACCGGTGTGGTGTCGTTTCCGGATACTCGTTTTGATAAAGTAGATATGTTTAAAGTTTGACTAACCCCATAGCATGTGAATCCCTCTTATGATGTCAATCAAAGCGGCTGCGGTTGCAGGTGCGGCATATTATTCTGATTAAAGCGGCTGAGGTCGCAAGGCAAAAAATACACTCATATTGCTTACACGCACACAGGCAGTTTGGCCACTGCAGAGGGTGTATTTTTCCGGAAAGATGGTAAGTCATTTACCCGTGTACCCCACAAGGTGAGGTTAGTGGGGGCCCCTCAAGGGGAGGCGGCTGCTACTTGGGCAGTCGAGGGGTTGGAGGCACCAAGAAGATGAGTACGGTATTGGGGTTGGGGCCCAAATTATTCTGAATACTGGGGTAGGTGCCCAGCGGGACTTTCAACAGGGATTTAGCGATACATGAGGGGGAGGGGGAAAGTAAATGCTCCGGTGATTCGGTGTGTTCGTTATGTCATTGTGTTTACTTACATGTTTCTACTTTATCAGTCACTGACAACCCACTCTGTGACAGGTTCGAGTAGGGGTGGAACCCGGGACGACGGTGAGGCATCCGTTAGAGGACATTAGCCGAAAGGGCTAGTAAAATGATACGTTACTTTCTTTACTTTTGGTTATTTAGTTATACTATGGTTAGTTTAGTTGTGATTCATTTACTGTGGTTTCTGATGGATGTTGGGATGAGGTTTATCTTGTATTTAACTGTGAATGTTAGGATGTGTAATTGCGGCTTGTTTTCAAATACAAACCAGTTTCAAAAGCATTTTCAAAGCAAGTGCCGTGTGGGCACCGATTTCAAAACCCGTGGATTTATACTTTCAAGTTAATGGCCGCGCAAAGAGTTTGCGAAAACGTTTTAGAACACTGGGTGTCACGCCCCGGGGTCGAAATGCGACCCGGGCTCACCAACAGATCCGCCGCCTGTACGGAGACTGCCGTACAGACGAAGCGTCTAACCTGCAAAAGAGATCTATAGCTAACAAGTATCAGAGCTGAAAGGAAGCAGAAACACAAAGCAGTGAAAAGTCCAAGTACAGCAGTCCACTAGAACCCACAACATAAGTACAAAAGCACTAAATGGTACAAAAGTGGAAACTAAAAAGTACAAGTGACACTAACACCGACACCACCGACTCGGGTAGGAGCTAGCCAGCTACGCCCTTACCTCGGTCAGAAAGCTCCGAACGAGCCAAACCTGGAACGGTCGCCTCAGGAACACCTGTCATCACAGCGGGCGTGAGATCTACTGCAACAGTCAGATCTCAGTGGGTACCAAAGCTAAACCCACGGTACACCCACTCAGTCTGCTGGAGACAAAAACACAGATAGATAGATAGATAGATAGATAGATAGATAGATAACTGGAAATGAATCTATCACTACATGTCTCAATGCAATGCTGGAAGTAAGCTCTCAGTCTCTCTCACGGGAGGCTTGGAAACTACGAACGTCTGCGTCCCCTACAGCCCTTATCAAACAAGAACGGGCTATCGGCTTAGGCGCCCATAGTTTCCGCCCCCGCACTGGGACTGCTAGAACTCTACAAGACACTAGAAGGCCACCTCAATCCCTTCTAGTAACCACCTGGTGACTCGGCCAGGGCATAACTATCTCTCTGGTAACTCGGCCAGTGATACTTACCTATCTGGTAACTCAGCCAGTGTTTAATACCCATCTGGTAACTCTGCCAGTGGTATCCACTCATCTGGTAACTCAGCCAGTGATTTATACCCATCTGGTAACTCGGCCAGTGGTATCTACTCATCTGGTAACTCAGCCAGCGATTTATACCCATCTGGTAACTCGGCCAGTGGTATCCACTCATCTGGTAACTCAGCCAGTGATTTATACCCATCTGGTAACTCTGCCAGTGGTATCCACTCATCTGGTAACTCGGCCAGTGACAACTCGTATACTCTAACGATGCTACTAACACTCGTGTCCAAGTCGGAAACGACAACCCTCGACTTACACGACTGTTCCGCAATTACCTGATAGTAAGGATACGATACCTTTGCATTCGGAAGCATAAAGGGCAATCCGTAGTTCAATGGGAGAAACCAACCCACCTGCGATCCATCCGCGAAAACCGTGCGCCAAACGGAGGTTCCGATGCGATCCCGCAGCTCCACGCGGCAAAACAAGCGCCACCGGCCACGTGAGAAGCTAACCGTATGCCACAACTGCGAGACAAGAAGAGGGACCGGGATCAGAAAACATGCGGCTAAAACCGCGCTCACAAAGGGCAAAAGAAACCAAACCGGCGACGAGAAACGCCGCGCGTTGCGCGGAAAACCCATCGCGCACACACGCCGCGGCGCGTCGCCAAGTCGCAGCCTGCGCGGCCAATGCGGCGCAGCTGCACGGCCCCCAATACCCAGCCATTCGCGCGGCGCCCAGCAAGTCCGCGCGGCACAAGGCCGCCCGCGCGGCGCCCAGCAAGTCCGCGCGGCACAAGGCCGCCCGCGCGAGGGTCTGCAGTGCCGCGCGCCCAGCGCGCGGCCTGCACACCGCGCGAGGCCCAGGAGGCCGCCCGCGCGGGGCCCGCAGCGCCGCGCGCCCAGCGCGCGGCCTGCACACCGCGCGGGGCCCAAGGGGCCGCCCGCGCGGGGCCTGAAGCGCCGCGCGCCCAGCGCGCGGCCTGCACACCGCGCGGGCCCAAGGGGCCGCCCGCGCGGGGCCTGCAGCGCCGCGCGCCCAGCGCGCGGCCTGCACACCGCGCGGGGCCCAACGGGCCGCCCGCGCGGGGCCTGCAGCGCCGCGCGCCCAGCGCGCGGCCTGCACACCGCGCGGGGCCCAAGGGGCCGCCCGCGCGGGGCCTGCAGCGCCGCGCGCCCAGCGCCGGCCTGCACACCGCGCGGGGCCCAAGGGCCGCCCGCGCGGGGCCTGCAGTGCCGCGCAGCCCCTAGGGCACCCGCGCGGCCCGCCTGCAGTGCCGCGCGCCCAGCGCGCGGCCTGCAGTGCCGCGCGGCCCCGAGGGCACCCGCGCGGCCCGCCTGCAGTGCCGCGCGCCCAGCGCGCGGCCTGCAGTGCACCACGGCAGCAGGCCGCATGCCGCGCGGCCTGCTGCACAGCCAGGGTGGACCGGCGCCCTGCTGCTCAGATTTTGGCAGCAGGGCGCAAGCTGCGCGCGTCGCTCCAACGCGGCCGCGCAGCGATGGCCCCACAGCCCCGCGCCGCCAACCACCGCGCGCGCGTGGCTCGCCAAGCTCCATCAACCCGCACACAACACCCCCAAGCAGCAAAGAAGGAAAGAAAAATAAAAGAGAGGAGAGGGGAGAAGCAAAAACCACAATCAAAAATAAAACCAACCTCCACGAGGCTCGCCGACCTCGCTCGGCTTCACGCCCTCGCTCGGGGAAGAAAAGCTCAAGAGCCCTCTCCAATTCCACCTTCTTCTTCCTTCTTCCCTTTTCCTTTCCTTATCTTTTCTTTTCTCTCTTTCTTTCTTTCTCTTTTTCCTTTTTTCCTTTGCTGCAGAGGTGGAGGGGAGGGGTTTTTATAAAGCAAAAGCTTTAATTAAATTAATTAACTTAATTAACTTAATTCCAAAACCCAACTCCAACTCACTTTTTGCCCTCGGGCCCTCCGCCGCTGCCCGGAACCTCCCGAGCTCCGCTGTAATTCCAAAGTACACGCGCTCACAGCTTTTTCTCTTCAAAAAGCTCAACCGTTGAGTCGGGGTGCTCAAATCAAATACCGGCTCCAAAATTGCCAGTTCCGACTCACTTTTTGCCTCCGGGTCATCCGCGTCAGTCCGGAACCTCCCGAACCTCGCTGTAAATCAAAAGTACGCGTGTCCACAGCTTTTTCTCCTCAAAAAGCTCGACCGTTGAGTCGGGGTGCTCAAATCAAATACCGGCTCCAAAATTGCCAGTTCCGACTCACTTTTTGCCTCCGGGTCTTCCGCGTCAGTCCGGAACCTCCCGAACCTCGCTGTAAACTGAAAATACACCTACTCCAAGTGTTTCCCAATTTTTCTGCAACCCATAGCGGTGTCGGAGCTTCCCGTACCAGTCACCCAACGCGTACAAAGCCCGAAACAAGCAGAGGCTTCCGCGGGGATCCAAATCAACCCGAGCTCCTCTGTAAACACGAAATGGGACACATCCAAGGCAAACTCCTCCGCACCACACCATCCTGCAAGGTCGGTGCGTCATCCAAATCCCGGTGTTCTACACTCTCCCCCCCTTAAAAGGGTTTCGTCCTCGAAATCCAACTAAATCCATACTTAGGGGGGTAAATCAAAAACAAAAGGGATAGAAGATCCTCAGATTGCCCAAGGCTCTCAAGTGGTCACTCACATTCCTCATGCTGACAACACTGAACCTTCCCCAAAGGTATGATTCGACTGCAAAATTCTTTGGTTTCACCAACAAGAATCGCATCGGTCGATGAGGATAACGCAGTCCTCGTCCACCACCAAGGAAGGGAAAGCAAAACAAAACTTGCGGGGTTCAAATAGGCCTCATCCAGCCTGATCACTGCTCGAGGATCCTCACCTCGCAAAACTCATTTCTATAAATAACTCTCAGGCTGGAAGTTTCCCTCGATTCGAGAACTCATAGTATCGAAGTTTAAGCCTCCTTAAGGCAAAACCCCACTGATGCTTCATGGCCACCAAAACTCCTGTTGCACAAAACATAAAACACCTCCCTTGACAGGGGAAAACTTTCAACCTCGAGAACCTTCTCTCGATTCTGGCACTCAATTCCCAGGGTTACACAGCTCGCCTAAACAGGGCATACTGAACAAAAAGTCCTCGCCGGGATAAAGCAATCATACATCCACGCAAAATCTATCACCGGCGTTACCACAACCTGACCTCCTGAGTGTCCAAGCACTTTAGGTTCGAGGGTTCTGAACAATTCCATGACCTCTCTATCACGGCAACATCCGGATCAAAGCTGGTATCCTCCTCAGCTTTGCCTCTCGCAAGTTACACTGGCCTTGCATAGCCCAAGAGCTTCTGATCTCTGACATTAACATAGGTCTAGGCCCAACCCAAACGGTATCTCTCATCGTTGGGTCCTCTGTCACTCAGGCGGCTAAATCACAAGGCCCAAACACAAAATCCTCGATGTCGAAGTGCAACTCTCAAAGCTTGGCAACCAACTTCTTCCTCCTTAGAAGTTGTAGCACTAACCTCAAGAGCCCCTCAAGCTCCAAGTCGCTTCGGAGGTAAGCAAAAACCCACGACGGTAACACCACCAACCCGTCCAGTGAAACAGGGAAAATCACAGCTCTCAAATCAGTAGGGCATTAGTCAATCTACTTGACCACGCAAACCGCTCTAACTGCCCTACTGGTTCCGGATCAGTATCCAGGCACAGCCCTTGGCTGTAAGGTTCCATAAAGATATCAACCACTCGAAGGCATCTGCCCAAGCACAAGGTGAGACTAATCGAGTTCGAACCTTACAAGAACTCACACGGTTGTGTACCCACAACGTGACATCACCACTGTGTAACAACTGCCTGGAACCTCACTGTCGTATCCCCACGACGAGGTACTAGGTCTCACAGACCTCTCGATCCGCCAAATCTCACAACTGCGCCCACAGCTCTCTCTGTCTCACGGTTGATACTCCACGAGGTGTTGTCGAAGTTGGCGCGGTTCCCAAACCACGTCAATCACTGTCTCGATCTCAGTCCCAATCAAGTAACTACCTGGTAACTCGGCCAGGGGCATCAACCACCTGGTAACTCGGCCAGGGGCAAGTAACCTCCTGGTAACTCAGCCAGGGGCAGGTAACCTCCCGGTAACTCAGCCAGGGCATCATATATTTCATCGCATGCTAAAAAAATACACTCCTCCCGACCAGGTCCACGGAGGGTCAATGTCTTCCCTCTCGACAATCCATGATAGCATAAATTGGGACGACCGATTCCTATCCAACCTCGTATCAACACCTCTACACTGATGTAGGACTAACATCTCGATGATCAATCCAAGGTCCTAGCTGTACTGGCAGGACAGGCAGCACTCATCCACGTGCTTCACGTGATCTGAAAATTGATCCAAACGTGCACAACCATCAGTCCAGACACTGGCCCACACGAGGGTACCCCCGCTTTACCGAAACGCACACACGGCGTTGGCATTAAGCGTGCTCTAACCCGACGGCCACACCAGGTGAGACGCGATCCACAACCCTGGCGATGAATGCGGCCCATGCAAAAGGGGAACTCACATCCTGGCACTGCTGCTAATGCCCGCACTGTCGAGAACCTCCTGGTCTCTGTCTCCTCTGAGACCCCTGATCCAGAGGGTGGAATCACGGCAACCTCGAATCACGCGACTATCGCAAAATCGGCGATGCCGGAGCTCTCTCTCCGAAGCGGGTCCCCCACTCACCGTCTCCCTCGGACGGGGTCACTGATCCACAGTCCATCCATCGAGCATGCACGCTCACTGCATCCGAGGTCGGCAATCGCCGAAAATGCACAAAGAGATGGGCATCCTGATGCAGTTCCCACTCGAACATAACCAACCTCTAAGCCTCATCCTGGGCGTCCAGGGGTACATCGCTCAACCGTCACAGAAACTCACCCCAGAACATCAACTGCGCTCCCGATGGTCCAACAAGACGAATCCGACGCCACCAGCTCACTTGGCGTCCGAATGCAAAAGTGCATAACCAAGCGCCCTGATGCTTATCCTGGATGAACAAATCCTCGAACAAATCTTCCATAACAGCGTTCCAGTTCTCGGCCTCTCACGGCTCCAACTCAGTCCCGAAATCTACAAGGGATGGAACTGGATGCGGTACACCACCTAACAGCAACCTCTCGCTGCTTCCGCACCATCAATGGTGCGATCAGGAACAGAAGTCGACAAAGTCGCGGCCGGAGGTACTACTGACGATACTCCGGGAGATGCTCTCGGTCCAAGCATGTGCATCATACGCTCCATGCTCTCTCCTCCTGGCGCCATAACGCCTCAAATACCAGGACTGCTTGGGCCTGGATCTCACAAGCCTCTCTCGGCTCCATCCATTTAGCTTTCCTCTAAACGAGCCCCTCATCCCAGGTCGAACACGCCCTCGCCGCTGCACGGCGTTTCGGAAGCATCCAAAAACCACTGCAACAGACAAACATTAGGACCAAGACTCTCTCGACCCAAACAAACGAAAGTCTAAACATGTTAACCTTTCTAAAGCATTATGCTGTCTGCAGCCAACACAATCACCTTTAGAGAAATAACATGCGAGGTCACTCACCCCAATCCTCAGGGGGAGGTACACCCTCAGACAAGACTCTCGCTAAGGTCACGTCTCACACGACAGTCTTCCCACTGTCCAACCAAAAGCCTAGGGTCTCTAAGTCCCCAACGACCTAAATTCCTAGGCTGTGATACCACCTAATCTGTCACGCCCCGGGGTCGAAATGCGACCCGGGCTCACCAACAGATCCGCCGCCTGTACGGAGACTGCCGTACAGACGAAGCGTCTAACCTGCAAAAGAGATCTATAGCTAACAAGTATCAGAGCTGAAAGGAAGCAGAAACACAAAGCGGTGAAAAGTCCAAGTACAGCAGTCCACTAGAACCCACAACATAAGTACAAAAGCACTAAATGGTACAAAAGTGGAAACTAAAAAGTACAAGTGACACTAACACCGACACCACCGACTCGGGTAGGAGCTAGCCAGCTACGCCCTTACCTCGGTCAGAAAGCTCCGAACGAGCCAAACCTGGAACGGTCGCCTCAGGAACACCTGTCATCACAGCGGGCGTGAGATCTACTGCAACAGTCAGATCTCAGTGGGTACCAAAGCTAAACCCACGGTACACCCACTCAGTCTGCTGGAGACAAAAACACAGATAGATAGATAGATAGATAGATAGATAGATAACTGGAAATGAATCTATCACTACATGTCTCAATGCAATGCTGGAAGTAAGCTCTCAGTCTCTCTCACGGGAGGCTTGGAAACTACGAACGTCTGCGTCCCCTACATCCCTTATCAAACAAGAACGGGCTATCGGCTTAGGCGCCCATAGTTTCCGCCCCCGCACTGGGACTGCTAGAACTCTACAAGACACTAGAAGGCCACCTCAATCCCTTCTAGTAACCACCTGGTGACTCGGCCAGGGCATAACTATCTCTCTGGTAACTCGGCTAGTGATACTTACCTATCTGGTAACTCAGCCAGTGTTTAATACCCATCTGGTAACTCTGCCAGTGGTATCCACTCATCTGGTAACTCAGCCAGTGATTTATACCCATCTGGTAACTCGGCCAGTGGTATCTACTCATCTGGTAACTCAGCCAGCGATTTATACCCATCTGGTAACTCGGCCAGTGGTATCCACTCATCTGGTAACTCAGCAAGTGATTTATACCCATCTGGTAACTCTGCCAGTGGTATCCACTCATCTGGTAACTCGGCCAGTGACAACTCGTATACTCTAACGATGCTACTAACACTCGTGTCCAAGTCGGAAACGACAACCCTCGACTTACACGACTGTTCCGCAATTACCTGATAGTAAGGATACGATACCTTTGCATTCGGAAGCATAAAGGGCAATCCGTAGTTCATTGGGAGAAACCAACCCACCTGCGATCCATCCGCGAAAACCGTGCGCCAAACGGAGGTTCCGATGCGATCCCGCAGCTCCACGCGGCAAAACACGCGCCACCGGCCACGTGAGAAGCTAACCGTATGCCACAACTGCGAGACAAGAAGAGGGACCGGGATCAGAAAACATGCGGCTAAAACCGCGCTCACAAAGGGCAAAAGAAACCAAACCGGCGACGAGAAACGCCGCGCGTTGCGCGGAAAACCCATCGCGCACACACGCCGCGGCGCGTCGCCAAGTCGCAGCCTGCGCGGCCAATGCGGCGCAGCTGCACGGCCCCCAAAACCCAGCCATTCGCGCGGCGCCCAGCAAGTCCGCGCGGCACAAGGCCGCCCGCGCGGCGCCCAGCAAGTCCGCGCGGCACAAGGCTGCCCGCGCGAGGGTCTGCAGTGCCGCGCGCCCAGCGCGCGGCCTGCACACCGCGCGGGGCCCAGGAGGCCGCCCGCGCGGGGCCCGCAGCGCCGCGCGCCCAGCGCGCGGCCTGCACACCGCGCGGGGCCCAAGGGGCCTCCCGCGCGGGGCCTGCAGCGCCGCGCGCCCAGCGCGCGGCCTGCACACCGCGCGGGCCCAAGGGGCCGCCCGCGCGGGGCCTGCAGCGCCGCGCGCCCAGCGCGCGGCCTGCACACCGCGCGGGGCCCAAGGGGCCGCCCGCGCGGGGCCTGCAGCGCCGCGCGCCCAGCGCGCGGCCTGCACACCGCGTGGGTCCCAGCGGGCCGCCCGCGCGGGGCCTGCAGCGCCGCGCGGCCAGCGCGCGGCCTGCACACCGCGCGGGGCCCAACGGGCCGCCCGCGCGGGGCCTGCAGCGCCGCGCGCCCAGCGCGCGGCCTGCACACCGCGCGGGGCCCAAGGGGCCGCCCGCGCGGGGCCTGCAGCGCCGCGCGCCCAGCGCGCGGCCTGCACACCGCGCGGGGCCCAAGGGCCGCCCGCGCGGGGCCTGCAGCGCCGCGCGCCCAGCGCGCGGCCTGCACACCGCGCGGGGCCCAACGGGCCGCCCGCGCGGGGCCTGCAGCGCCTCGCGCCCAGCGAGCGGCCTGCACACCGCGCGGGGCCCAACGGGCCGCCCGCGCGGGGCCTGCAGTGCCGTGCGCCCAGCGCGCGGCCTGCACACCGCGCGGGGCCCAACGGGCCGCCCGCGCGGGGCCTGCAGCGCCGCGCGGCCAGCGCGCGGCCTGCACACCGCGCGGGGCCCAAGGGGCCGCCCGCGCGGGGCCTGCAGTGCCGCGCGCCCAGCGCGCGGCCTGCAGTGCCGCGCGGCCCCTAGGGCACCCGCGCGGCCCGCCTGCAGTGCCGCGCGCCCAGCGCGCGGCCTGCAGTGCCGCGCGGCCCCAAGGGCACCCGCGCGGCCCGCCTGCAGTGCCGCGCGCCCAGCGCGCGGCCTGCAGTGCCGCGCGGCCCCGAGGGCACCCGCGCGGCCCGCCTGCAGTGCCGCGCGCCCAGCGCGCGGCCTGCAGTGCACCACGGCAGCAGGCCGCATGCCGCGCGGCCTGCTGCACAGCCAGGGTGGACCGGCGCCCTGCTGCTCAGATTTTGGCAGCAGGGCGCAAGCTGCGCGCGTCGCTCCAACGCGGCCGCGCAGCGATGGCCCCACAGCCCCGCGCCGCCAACCACCGCGCGCGCGTGGCTCGCCAAGCTCCACCAACCCGCACACAACACCCCCAAGCAGCAAAGAAGGAAAGAAAAATAAAAGAGAGGAGAGGGGAGAAGCAAAAACCACAATCAAAAATAAAACCAACCTCCACGAGGCTCGCCGACCTCGCTCGGCTTCACGCCCTCGCTCGGGGAAGAAAAGCTCAAGAGCCCTCTCCAATTCCACCTTCTTCTTCCTTCTTCCCTTTTCCTTTCCTTATCTTTTCTTTTCTCTCTTTCTTTCTTTCTCTTTTTCCTTTTTTCCTTTGCTGCAGAGGTGGAGGGGAGGGGTTTTTATAAAGCAAAAGCTTTAATTAAATTAATTAACTTAATTAACTTAATTCCAAAACCCAACTCCAACTCACTTTTTGCCCTCGGGCCCTCCGCCGCTGCCCGGAACCTCCCGAGCTCCGCTGTAATTCCAAAGTACACGCGCTCACAGCTTTTTCTCTTCAAAAAGCTCAACCGTTGAGTCGGGGTGCTCAAATCAAATACCGGCTCCAAAATTGCCAGTTCCGACTCACTTTTTGCCTCCGGGTCTTCCGCGTCAGTCCGGAACCTCCCGAACCTCGCTGTAAATCAAAAGTACGCGTGTCCACAGCTTTTTCTCCTCAAAAAGCTCGACCGTTGAGTCGGGGTGCTCAAATCAAATACCGGCTCCAAAATTGCCAGTTCCGACTCACTTTTTGCCTCCGGGTCTTCCGCGTCAGTCCGGAACCTCCCGAACCTCGCTGTAAACTGAAAATACACCTGCTCCAAGTGTTTCCCAATTTTTCTGCAACCCATAGCGGTGTCGGAGCTTCCCGTACCAGTCACCCAACGCGTACAAAGCCCGAAACAAGCAGAGGCTTCCGCGGGGATCCAAATCAACCCGAGCTCCTCTGTAAACACGAAATGGGACACATCCAAGGCAAACTCCTCCGCACCACACCATCCTGCAAGGTCGGTGCGTCATCCAAATCCCGGTGTTCTACACTGGGTGTCTAGTGGGCACCGATTTTCAAAACCCATGAGTTTATGCTATAGTCTTATAGAATAGCGGTGATGATGTGAAATAATATGTTCTCTCCTCTTTGCCTGTCATGGTTGGAATGGTTAAAGTAATTATCGTGCTTGGAACGCCGTGCATATACAAAGGAGGCTCCGCCCGTTAGGGGAGCAAATTTGTATATGTGGCGGGTCTGATACGCGCCGGAGGCATGGTTCATTTAAATGTTTTAGAAAAAAAAAATGGATACATTTTTCCGCTCTTTTAGAACCTCCGGGGCGTGACATGTCCGCATGCGGGGCGTGCGTCTCCCGGGTCATCGTCGTGTGGGAACTTCGCGCACGGGGGTTTTAGGAACTTGTCATTTTCCCGTTTTCTGCCGGAGTCGTTGTTAGGTGTTTTTGATCACCAGGTCTTAGTTTTCGCTTCCTCAGGGTCGCGGGACGCTGTGGACTCGGCAGATGCGCAAACGCGGACGAACCGAACGCCAGTCTCCTTTCAAGGTGGGTACTTTCTCCAGGGTCAGTTGGGAAAGGGTGTTAGTTGTAAGATGCATGTTCGGGCAAAGGTGGATTTCTAAAATATTTACTGTTTACATTACTAACCCTGTTTACACTATTTATTCAATTATTCATCTAATTACTTGATTATGAGGCTCGTGTTACTGCACGCGCACCGGCTGATTGGCCTCCGCAAGGGTGTGCTTTTCCGGAAAAATGGTACGTTGACCCGTGTACCCCACGTGACGGTGACGTGACGGTGACGTGATAGGGGCCCCCGTGGGTGGGGGGTGTGAGCGGTGATGCCGAGGCGGGTGCTCGGCAGGGGTTTCCGAGGTAGGTGCTCGGTGTGATTACCGAGAGAGGTGCCCGGTTTGTTTTTACACAGGGTTGCACACTGTTGGTTACACATTGAGGCGGGGGTTGCTCCGGTTGTCAGTGGTTTGCCCGTTTTATAGCCTTTATGCTCTTACTATTTTCTTTATAGTCACTGACTTCCCACTTTGTGACAGGTTCGTCCAGGGGCGAGTGCTAGGGCACTGGTGAGGCCGCGTGAGCACTGTTCTGACTCTTAGAGACTGCAGATACAGTTGACTCTATCTCCTTGCTCTTTTATTATTCATGATAGCTAGATGTGGATTGCGATACCCCCGTGGGGTCGACATGGATGTTGTCCTTTCTTTTCATAACTGTTAAATGAATGATGTCCTTTTCTCTTTACTTGGCCATTTTAAACTACAACAAGAATCAAGGAAAACCGTTTACGAAAACCGTTTTGAAAACGTGGGTGTCGTGTGGGCACTGTTTTAAACCTCTGTGGGATTTATGTGATTTCGAAAATGGCTTTATAAAATCAGGCACCGAGTGGGTGCCGTTTTCAAATTCTGTAGATTTATGTGGCTTTAAAATGGATTTTGTAAAAACTCGATGTCGGGTGGACACCGCTTTCAAAACTCTGTGGTTTTATCCTTTTAAAACAGCCGGCCCCTTTTCTACGTGTGAAAGTTGGTAGAATGTATGAAATGCATGTTGTATGTGTCTGTGCCTTGATCTAGTGTGGTTAAAGCTTGAATGAGATGTACTTTGTAGTTAGGACGCCGTGCATATACAAAGGAGACTCTGCCCGTTTGCAGAGTGAATTTGTATATGCGGCGGGACTGGGCGCGCACCGGGGCGGAATTGATTTCAAAAAAAATATGACGTTGGTTTGGGAGCATCAGTGGCTCTTCTTTCGCGCGTTTGAACCCCCGGGGCATGACAGATTAAGATGGTATCAGAGCGAATAACTTTAACCACAATAGTCGGGGCCCAACATCCACGGGACGCAATACTCTAGCTACTGATTAATAAAGTGAACATTGTATAGACAAGTAGAACGCGAGTGCTCGTGGGGGAAGGGGGGAAACTAGTAGAATCCCGTTTTCGCGCTAGCGTTTGTGGTGTTACTTTAGTTTAGAAGTAACTTATTTTGTGCATGTGTTCAGATCATGGCCAGAACTAGATCCACCACTGAGGATGCAGGGGCGGACGCAGCAGTGTCGGCGACCGCGGAGAACCAGCTCCTGAGGCAGCAGCTACGGGAGGTTGGGGTCGAAGCCGGCTGCCATCGGGGCCTTGATGGTTGCTATGAGTCAAGGGACTAGGCAACCAGCACAGGACACGGTGGGTCTGCTGACGGTGTTTATGTATTTGGTGCGGCTGTTAACACAGCAGATTGTTGCGCCGGCTTTTGTTCTCTTTCCGAACCCCTTCCCCTGCCGACGTTCGGGTCGTCGTCTGCAACAGTGACGCGTGGTAGTGTAACCCACCGGTGTTTATTAGTGTGTCGGCCGTTTTGTCGGTCGTAGGTAACTGGGTAGTCTCTTGTCGAAATTTGTACCTTTTAGGTCTGCTGGTTCTAGGTTACAGCAGATAGTCGGCCGATCCTTTTGCATCTTGGGCAAGGTATGGGTGGGAATGAGGATTCTTCCCCTTTGGTTGTTACCCATAGTTCGGCTTTTTACCGTAGACACTGTGATGGTTGTAGAAATTGTCGTGATGGGGTCTCGGGGTGCTCCTTTGGGTTAGAAAGGGGGACCACCGGAGCCAGTAAATCTTTTCGGTTGGGGCTTGATTTCGGTTAGAGAGGCCGTGTCTCGCTTCGCACAAGTGTGCGTAAGTGGCGACTTCTAACTGGTGGGTTGGTGCGTGATCCCTCGAGTGCGTTTAGTGAACCTAGGCAACTTTTTTACAAGGTTCTTCTCGCTGTTTTCGTTGCTTGTCGTCTTCCGACCCTTTAGGCTTCGGATAGATAGTCGACTGTACCTGGAGGTCATTGTTGAGCGGACTTAGAGGTTAGAATTCTCCTAGTTGGGAGTCTCACTGTTTGGTCTGCAGGGTTACCGCTCGATTCGATGCGCGGTGCTTGGGGGGAGGGGCAACGGATTTGGACCGAGCGTTAGTGGTTAATCAGAGTGTCGCACCCCGTCAGTGCCAGATAAGAGGTAGGACCATATCTTGTGGGTTTTGTCGCCAGCTTCCCATGACCAAGGTATAGTCTTGAGGCTTAGTTTGGGAGCGTTTTCGGTCGTTGATCAATTGGGGCAGGTGTGGGTCAAGGGGATATGTCGACTGCTTGGAGCTTTGGCACTGGTCACTTTCGGCTAGGATGCCCTGTACGCAGCTCTTTCTGTGGGCTAGACCTTGAGGTAGGTCTTAGAGCTGAAATCTAACGTTAGTTTTGACCGACGCCCCGGTAGGACGGACCGTCGGAGCGGGTAATCCGGGACGGTGGATATGCTCCGAGCTTGTGGCCCGTGTTGGTGACGGGTGGAGGTGGCCCGTGTTGGTGACGGGTGGGAGCGGTCCGTGTTGGTGACAGGTGAGTTTGTGGTTCTCAGGGGAGAATTTTCTGGTAGTTAGTAACCCAGCCTATTTTGTTGGCACCTTTTGGAGCCTTGTGAGGGCGTTAGTGTGGTTTTTTTTTCCTTGTCGCCGGGTTAGTTGTTTTGGACTTTTAAGGGTTCATCAGACCGAGTGTGTCGCCTTGGGGCGCACCCGTACTCTTCGTGCGAAAGAAGGACGGAAGCCTTCGTCTACGCATCGGCTACAGGGAGATAAACAAGGTTACAGTGAAGAACAAGCCCAGGATTGAGGACCTCTTCGATCAACTGCGAGGAGCACTTACGGATTATTCTCCAGACGAGAAGCTGTTTGCTAAGTTTAAGAAATGTGAGTCCTGACTTCGCGAAGTGGGCTTTCTAGGGCACATCATCTCAGCAGCGGGAATTGCAGTGGATCCCAAGAAGGTGGAGTCGGTGACCGACTGGCCCCAACCGACTACGGTAACGGAAGTCCGCAGCTTCCTGGGCCTTCCAGGATATTATAGACGTTTTGTCGAGGGGTTCTCGAAGATTGCGCCCCCCCTAAACCGCCTGACCCGAAAAGGAGAAAAATTCATTTGGACGGCCCAATGCCAAGAAAGTTTTGAGGAACTCAAGAAGAGGCTAACAAGAGCACCTGTACTTGCGCTACCGACGCCTGGAGAGGACTTTGAGGTTTACTGCGACGCATCACGGATCGGATTAGGGGGTGTACTGATGCAACAGGGGAAAGTTATAGCCTACGCCTCAAGACAGCTCAAGGAATATGAACGGAACTACCCGACGCACGACCTGGAGCTTGCCGCAGTCGTCTTTGTTCTGAAGCTTTGGAGGCACTATCTCTTTGGTGTCCACTGTAACGCGTTCTCGGACCACCAAAGCCGTAAGTACCTTTTCACCCAGAAAGAGCTGAACCTACGACAGAGACGGTGGTTGGAGTTGCTAAAGGACTACGATTTAACTATTCAATACCACTCGGGAAAAGCAAATGTGGTAGCAGATGCCTTGAGCAGAAAGGGACAGACAGAAGGGACATCAGCGGGCATGATTACCCAGCAGGACGACTTTATTGCGGAGTTCTCGCGATTGAGGTTAGAGGTGGTACCGGCAGGGACGGTCGAGCGACTAATGTCTCTAATAGTCGTACCTACCTTGTTCGAAAGGATCCGAGAAGGCCAAAGCACCGATCCACAGTTACAACTGGTACGGGATGGGATTTCCCCGGGCCAGGGGGGAGACTTTACGGTGGGGACAGATGGCACTCTCCGATTTCGAGGGCGAATTTGCGTGCTCGATTCGCCAGACCTGAAGAGGGAAATCTTGACAGAAGCACACTGCGCCCCCTATGCGGCGCACCCTGGGGGCACCAAGATGTACAGGGATCTCAGACAGACCTTCTGGTGGCCGAAGCTGAAGGGGGACGTGACACGGTTCGTAGCGCACTGCCTGATCTGCCAGCAAGTAAAAGCCGAGCACCAGCGGCCGGCGGGGAAATCGCAACCACTACCAGAGCCAGAATAGAAATGGGAGCGAATCACGATGGATTTTGTCACCGGGCTCCCACGTTCGCAACATAGACATAACACTATTTGGGTCATTGTGGACCGGTTAACGAAGTCAGCTCACTTTCTACCCATCCACACGACCGGGACGCGCGATCGACTGGCTCAGGTCTACATCAGCGAGATTGTGAGGTTACACGGGATACCGACATCAATCACTTCAGATAGGGACACACGGCTTGTCTCGAACTTCTGGCAGAGTCTACAACGAGCCTTGGGGACCAAGCTACACTTCAGCACAACCTTTCACCCCCAGACGGACGGGCAATCTGAGCGGGTGATCCAGATCCTCGAGGACATACTTCGGGCCTGTGTACTTGTTTTGGGAGACGGATGGTCACGCCACCTACCCCTTGTGGAGTTCGCCTACAACAACAGCTACCAGGCTAGCATCCGTATGGCACCGTACGAAGCTTTGTATGGCAGACGCTGTAGGTCCCCGATCTGTTGGGACGATCTGGGGGAGCGGAAGTTTTGGGACCGGATTTGGTGTAAGAGATTGAGGAAAAGGCTGCGCCTCATCAGGCAGCGGCTGGTGACCGCCCAAAGCCGACAAAAGAGCTACGTAGACCAGCGACACCGCGACTTGGAGTTCCAGGTGGGGGAGCACGTGTTACTACGGGTTTCGCCGTCCAAAGGGGTAAAGCGGTTCGGGCTGAGAGGCAAGTTGAGCCCATGGTATGTGGGCCCCTTTGAGATTCTGGAGCGCATCGGCCCGGTGGCCTATCGCCTTGCCCTACCGCCGAACCTTGACCGGGTGCACGACGTGTTCCACGTGTCCATGCTTCGAAAGTACCTCCCCGATCCATCGCAGGTGCTCGACGTCACCACAGTCGAGTTCAAAGAGGACCTAAGCGTCGAGGGAGTACCAGTACGGATCCTAGCACGAGAAGACAAAAAAATTGCGGAATCGGACAATCCCCTACGTGAAGGTGCTTTGGAGCAATCAGGAGGAACGTGAAGCGACCTGGGAACCAGAGTCGAAAATGAGGGAGTGCTATCCTGATCTTTTCGCCGCGGGCGAGAGTTAAGTTTCGAGGACGAAACTCGTTTTTAGTGGTGAGTGATGTAAGACCCGCCCTTCTTTTTCGGTATTTTTCTTTCCACTTTGAGCCGTCCGGCTGAAGGGTTAATTAATTCGTGTTTTTCTGGATAGTCCGTCGGGGCTCGCGGGTATTTTTAAGTGCTAGAGCTCGCGAAACGGGGAACGGTGGCACGATCGGATTTGGATTCCGACCCCGGGATCTCCCAGAAATTAATTTTGAAGTCTGCGGTCTTTTAGACGCAACGGGATTCGTGCGGACGATCTGCACATTTTTCGAGGTAACTTATAGCCGCTGGTTTTTATTTCGTGGGACTAGGTTTATAAGCCAGGGATTTAGGGTTTCTTTTCCTTTGGTACTCTTTTCGTGCGGCTAGGGTTTTTGGGGGCGCGACCTGAGAGAGGAAAGGAACGGGAACCCAACCATTTTCGTTCTCGCTCGACTTTCCTCCGGCGTAGAACTTTACCGCGGGGACCCGAGTAAGAAGGAAGGAGGCATTTTTCGGCGGGTTGATGGGGCGAAGCTGGACGATCCCTCTTCCTCCATCTCCTCTCGCGAATCAAGGTGAGTATTTACCGTTCTTGTTTTAGGTTTAGTAATTTTTTAGGTCTTGTCGGTTGTTCCGAGGACGGGGATCACCGCGCCCCCGCCGCCATTGTCGAGGCGGTTGTCGCCGTCGCGGGGTTGCCCGCGTGGGTCGGTGCCGCGCGGGGCCGCCCACAGGTAGGGCGCCCGCGCGGGCTGGGGACGCGCGGGGTCGCCCGCACCTGCGGGCAGCGCGCCCGCGCAGCTCGCTGCCGCGCGGGGCCGCCCGCAGGTGGGGCGCCCGCTGCCGCGCTGGGCCGCCCGCAGGAGGGGCGCCCGCGGGGGCTGGGGCCGCGCGGGGTCGCCCACACCTGCGGGCAGCGCGCCCGCGCGGCTCGCTGCCGCGCGGGGCCGCCCGCAGGAGGGGCGCCCGCGCGGCTCGCTGCCGCGCGGGGCCGCCCGCAGGAGGGGCGCCCGCGCGGGCTGGGGCCGCGCGGGGCCGCCCGCAGGAGGGGTGCCTGCGCGGGCTGGGGCCGCGCGGGGTCGCCCGCGCGGCTCGCTGCCGCCCGGGGCCGCCCGCAGGAGGGGCGCCCGGGCGGGCTGGGGCCGCGCGGGGTCGCCCGCACCTGCGGGCAGCGCGCCCGCGCGGCTCGGTGCTGCGCGGGGCCGCCCGCTGGAGGGGCGCCCGCACGGGCTGGGGCCGCGCGGGGTCGCTCGCACCTGCGGGCAGCGCGCCCGCACGGCTCGGTGCCGCGCGGGGCCGCCCGCAGGTGGGGCGCCCGCGCGGGCTGGTGCCGCGCGGGGCCACCCGCGCCTGCGGACAGCACTCCGCACGGACCTGCGCCACGCGGGGGCCGCCCGCAGGTGGGGCACCCGCGCGGGCTGAGGCCGCGCGGGGCCGCCGCCGACCGGGCGGGGCCGCGCGGAGCTGTCCGCATGCGGGGCGTGCGCCGCCCGGGTCGTCGTCGTGCGGGAACTTCGCGCGCGGGGGTTTTAGGAACTTGTCGTTTTCCCATTTTTTGCCGGAGTCGTCGTTAGGTGTTTTTGATCACCAGGTCTTAGTTTTCGCTTCCTCAGGGTCGCGGGACGCTGTGGACATGGCAGACGCGCAAACGCGGATGAACCGAACACCAGTCTCCTTTCAAGGTGGGTACTTTCTCCAGGGTCAGTTGGGAAAGGGTGTTAGTTGTAAGATGCATGTTCGGGCAAAGGTGGATTTCTAAAATATTTACTGTTTACATTACTAACCCTGTTTACACTATTTATTCAATTATTCATCTAAATTACTTGATTACGAGGCTCGTGTTACTGCACGCACACCGGCGGATTGGCCTCCGCAAGGGTGTGCTTTTCCGAAAAAGTGGTACGTTAACCCGTGTACCCCACATGACGGTGACGTGATGGGGGCCCCCGTGGGTAGGGGGTGTGAGCGGTGATGCCGAGGCGGGTGCTCGGCTGCCGAGGTGGGTGCTCGGCAGGGGTTTCCGAGGTAGGTGCTCGGTGTGATTACCGGGGGAGGTGCCCGGTTTGTTTTTACACAGGGTTGCACACTGTTGGTTACACATTGAGGCGGGGGTTGCTCCGGTTGTCAGTGGTTTGCCCGTTTTATAGCCTTTATGCTCTTACTATTTTCTTTATAGTCACTGACTTCCCACTTTGTGACAGGTTCGTCCAGGGGCGAGTGCTAGGGCACTGGTGAGGGCGTGTGAGCGCTGTTCTGACTCTTAGAGACTGCAGATACAGTTGACTCTATCTCCTTGCTCTTTTATTATTCATGATAGCTAGATGTGGATTGCGATACCCCCGTGGGGTCGACGTGGATGCTGCCCTTTCTTTTCATAACTGTTAAATGAATGATGTCCTTTTCTCTTTACTTGGCTATTTTAAACTACAACAAGAATCAAGGAAAACTGTTTGCGAAAACCGTTTTGAAAACGTGTGTGTCGTGTGGGCACCGTTTTAAACCTCTGTGGGATTTATGTGATTTCGAAAACGGCTTTATAAAATCAGGCACCGAGTGGGTGCCGTTTTCAAATTCTGTGGATTTATGTGGCTTTGAAACGGATTTTGTAAAAACTCGGTGTCGGGTGGACACCGCTTTCAAAACTCTGTGGTTTTATCCTTTTAAAACAGTCGGCCCCTTTTCTACGTGTGAAAGTTGGTAGAATGTATGAAATGCATGTTGTATGTGTCTGTGCCATGATCTAGTGTGGTTAAAGCTTGAATGAGATGTACTTTGTAGTCAGGACGCCGTGCATATACAAAGGAGACTCTGCCCGTTTGCAGAGTGAATTTGTATATGCGGCGGGTCTGGGCGCGCACCGGGGCGGAATTGATTTCAAAAAAAATATGACGTTGGTTTGGGAGCATCGGTGGCTCTTCTTCCGCGTGTTTGAACCCCCGGGGCGTGACATAATCTCACTCCCATATGATTGCTATATATGATTGATCTTCCATATGTTTGTTGTAAGTGAGTGTTCTTCATATATATGATTGCAAATTATAATTAGAATTGCAAGTTGCCGCGTGAAATGACCCAGGAATGATGAAATCACCCAACCTTTTGCAATGATGATTGTTTACATATTCATCAGTTGGATGGCAAGGATTTATATTCCATTGCAACCCCATGTGTAGTTGGAAACCAATTGAGCAAATTTTTAAAAATAAAACACTATTCCTTGACAAAAACCAAGGCTGAAGATCATCCTCTTTGGGCCAACATTTCCTATTCCATATCAATATTTAATTTAGTTTAGTCCAATAATTGCAATGGCAAGTGTTGCATGATCTTTACCAATCACATATATTTTCATCAGATGCGTCCTTGGAAGAGATTTTCTAAGTCTACGCATAACATCGAACAAACCCAAAACTACCCTCAAAATGAGAATATGCGGACAGAAGGTGGAAGTAGTTCGCGCCCACAAACGTGGCCGAGAACACCTAACTGGACAGAATTTATGGATAGCACCCTATTATCTTTGCTAACAGAGGAGCACGCGCTAGGAAACAATATAAATGGTTCTTTCACGAATCTGGCGTGGAACCGAGTCGTTAAAGAGGTCAATTCTAGAAATAATATCGACCTAACGAAGGACCAAATAAAGAACCGTCTTAAAGTTCTGAAGAGAACTTTTGCATTATATAACTATTTAGCAAACAAGAGCGGCTGGGGATGGGATCACACGAACAACATTCCTATCGCTGGTGATAATGAAGACTGGCAAGTTGTAATCGCGGTAAAATTTCTATTATTTGCGTTAAGATTGTAAGTTAGTAGATATTTAAATTGGTCAAGCTATCCTAATCCTCGTGTCTTTGTGTAGAGTACCGGTTTTTGTGATGAGCTTTCTGACTCCACCGGCGAGCCTTTTTGCGGGAAAAAGGCGTGAGCGCGTGTACTTTTGTTTTACAGCGGGGTTCGGGTGGTTCCGGGCGGCGGCGGAGGTGCCGGGGTCGAAAAGTGAGTTATCGTGACCCTATTGATTATTTTATTCATTTAATTTTCCTTAATTTGATTAAGTGATTTTGTTTCCTTAGTGCTGTGGTGGAGAGAGTGGTGCTGACTGGGGGGGGGGGGGAGTGCTAATTAATTGGCTGGCTGGAGCTAATTAATTAGTAAGAGGGAGTAGGTGGGAAATTTATTTCCTTTCTCCTTTTATTTAACTCCCTCTCACTCTCTCTCTCTCGAACCACCTCACCACTCACCTCCCTGCCTTTCTTTTTGTGGTCTGAAGCAAAGGGTGAGGAAGAAGAGGAAGAAGAAGAGGAGTTGGAGGAGGGTTCTTGGACTTGTTTCTTTTTCCCTCGCTGCGACGGCGTGGAGTCGAGCGGAGCTTGCGGGCCGACAATAACAAGGTTGGTGTTTCGTTATTGTTGCATGTGGGTTTTGGCTTCTCCTCTCCTCTCCTTTTATTTGCTTTCTTTTCTTCTGCGCTGCGTCGTGTGGGCTGAGTGCCGAGGCGGTGCGCTACTCGCGCCGCTTGCGCATTTGCGGCGGCGCGATCTGAGTGGGCTGGGGCTGCGCGTGCGCGCATGCTCGTCGCGCGCAGGCGCGCGCCCTGCTGCCACATTGAGCAGCAGGGCGCCGGCGGCCGGGCTGGGGCGCTGCTCGCGGCAGGCGCCGCTGCGCGTGCGCGCAGGAGCGCCACGCGCAGCAGGTGCCCTGCCGCTGTGGTCGTGCAGCGGAGCGCCAGGCCGCAGCGGCCCCTGGGCGCCCCGCAAGGGGGGGGGGTGTGCGGTGCGTGCGCAGTGCCGCGGGCACTGCGCGGACCGCGCGCAGTGCCGCGGGCCCCGCGCGGGCCGCGCGCGGCACTGCGGTGCGTGCGCAGTGCCGCGGGCACTGCGCGGACCGCGCGCAGTGCCGCGGGCCCCGCGCGGGCCGCGCGCGGCACTGCGGTGCGTGCGCAGTGCCGCGGGCACTGCGCGGGCCGCGCGCAGTGCCGCGGGCCCCGCGCGGGCCGCGCGCGGCACTGCGGTGCGCGCGCAGTGCCGCGGGCCCCGCGCGGGCCGCGCGCGGCACTGCGGTGCGTGCGCAGGCCGCGGGCGGCCCTGGTGCCGCGGCGGGCCCTGCAGGCCGCGCGCAAGGCGCGCGGGCCTGCCAGGCCGCGCGGGCGCCCTGGGGCCGCGGCGGGGCCTGCAGGCCGCGCGCAAGGCGCGCGGGCCTGCCAGGCCGCGCGGGCGGCCTAGTTGCCGCGGCGGGCCTGCCAGGCCGCGCGGGCGGCCTTGTGCCGTGCGGCCGCGGGCAGCGCTGTTGCCGCGCGGGCTGCGGCCCGGCCGCGCGCCGCGGCGTGGGTGCGATGGGCTTTCCGCGCCACACGCCCGACGCTCGTCGTCGCTGGTTGGGTTTTCCGCCGTTTGAGGGCGGATCGTTATCTAGGGTTTTCCTTCTGACCCCGGTTTTCTCCGATTTTGCAGTATGACTTAGTGATGGCCCGATAGCGAGGTCGGCGGTGCGCGTTGTATTACTTCTAGCTGTAGGATCGCACCGGGACTTCTATTGGCGCACGATTTTGCGACCTCTTCGCAGGTGGGTTGGTTTCCTCCGAGAGTGCTACTGAATGTCCATTTGACTTGCAAATGCAAGGGTGATGGGTCCTTGGAATGTCAGGTAAGTGCGCAGCAGCCGTGTGAGTCGATGGTTATGATTCCGACCAAGACACGAGTTATGCTCTTAGGAGTGCGTTCTGGGATACACAGCGGTATTCGACGCCCCTGGCTGAGTTACCAGGAGGGTGTTTCTCCCGGCCGAGTTACCGGGAAGCTTTGTTCCCTGGCTGAGTTACCAGGAGGTGGGTTGCCCTGGCCGAGCTACCGGGTGGGTTTTCCTGGCCGAGATACCAGGCGTGAGTTCGCCCCTGGCCGAGTTACCAGGTGGCTGCGGGAGAAATGGCATGAGCGGGTGGTCATCGTGGATGATTTTTAGATGTCCTTTCATATTGCATTGCATTACTGCATACAGTGATAGATGTATTTACAGCTTTCCTTTCTGTATTTATCTATCTATCTATCTATCTATCTATCTATCTGCTTTACTTCCAGGGGGCTTGGTGGGTTACCGTGGATTGGATACCGGTACCCACTGAGATCTGACTTTTCAGTTGATCTCACACCCGCTGTGTGTGGCAGGTGCTTCTGAGGCGGCCGCTTCTGGGTCGGTTCGTGCGGAGTCTTCCGACCGCGGCAAGGGCTTGGCCGACTAGTGCCGTTTGGGTCTGTAGTGTCAGGTAGAGCTACTCGGGTGTTTTTGGTTCCCACTTTTGTATCTGTTAGTGGTGTTGTACCCCTTTTTGGGAAGTAGCGGATGTTGTACCTGGATTATGTACTTAGTGACTCTTGTATGCAGTTCACTTCCTTTTAGTGTTGCTTCTCCTTTGCTCTGATACTTGTATGGCTAGATCCCTTCTTGCAGGTTAGACGCTTCGTCTGTGCGGCAGTTTCCGCACAGACGGCGGGTCTGTTGGCGAGCCCGGGTCGCAGGTTCGACCCCGGGGCGTGACAGATTAAGGTGGTATCAGAGCCTAGGTGTTTAGGTCTTTGGGGACTTAGGGACCCTAGGCTTTTGGGGCAGTTGTGTGACTGCCGTGAGAGTTTGGTGGTAGCGAGAGTCTTGGTTGTGTTGTGACTCCCCCGGGATTTCGGGCGAGTGACTTTACAAGTTAGCTCTCTAAAGTAGTTCTGTTGGCTGCAGACAACACAACACTTTAGAGCTGGAAACATGTTTTGGACTCTCGCTGGCTTTGAGTCACCGGCCCTGTCGCTGATCACACTGCTGAGGGGCGTGGGGCCCGCCACAAATCACACAGCTATCCGCGCGAATCTGCTGCTGCTGCTGCCGCCTAGAAGATCGGGAGCCCCCCGATTTCTGTCTCCTCTGGGTCCCGCGGCCCCGAGACGGTGTCTCTGGCGGTCTCGGGGGCCTCGGCCTGCTCGTCTGCCCAAGGTCCTGCGGTGCGGAGCGCTTCTCACCGGAACTACTCCCAGGCGCTCCGCCCCTCTCCGCCATGATCACCCTCCCCCGAGAGACCCACCGTGCATGCTCCATGGCTGCGTCAAGTGTGGGAGATCGGTGTGCGTGAACAAGGTGATAGATATCAGGGTGAAGCCCCCTCTCAAATAAATCCACGCGCTGAGCCTCGTCAGGGGCAACATGCGGTACACTGCTCAAAAGTCTCTGGAACTCTCGAATATAGTCAGGAAGAGGCCGACTGCCCTGTGCAGTTAGGGCCTTGGATTTTACCTGTAGATCTTTTGGCCCTTCGCCAGCTTCAGGATTTTGATGTAGTTTTGGGGATGGATTGGTTGACTCGGTACTACGCTGCTATCGATTGTCGGGCGAGGACTGTGACCCTCAGGGAGCCGGATCAGGAGGAGTGTCACGCCCCGGGGTCGAACCTGCGACCCGGGCTCGCCAACAGACCCGCCGTCTGTGCGGAAACTGCCGCACAGACGAAGCGTCTAACCTGCAAGAAGGGATCTAGCCATACAAGTATCAGAGCAAAGGAGAAGCAACACTAAAAGGAAGTGAACTGCATACAAGAGTCACTAAGTACATAATCCAGGTACAACATCCGCTACTTCCCAAAAAGGGGTACAACACCACTAACAGATACAAAAGTGGGAACCAAAAACACCCGAGTAGCTCTACCTGACACTACAGACCCAAACGGCACTAGTCGGCCAAGCCCTTGCCGCGGTCGGAAGACTCCGCACGAACCGACCCAGAAGCGGCCGCCTCAGAAGCACCTGCCACACACGGCGGGTGTGAGATCAACTGAAAAGTCAGATCTCAGTGGGTACCGGTATCCAATCCACGGTAACCCACCAAGCCCCCTGGAAGTAAAGCAGATAGATAGATAGATAGATAGATAGATAGATAAATACAGAAAGGAAAGCTGTAAATACATCTATCACTGTATGCAGTAATGCAATGCAATATGAAATGACATCTAAAAATCATCCACGATGACCACCCGCTCATGCCATTTCTCCCGCAGCCACCTGGTAACTCGGCCAGGGGCGAACTCACGCCTGGTATCTCGGCCAGGAAAACCCACCCGGTAGCTCGGCCAGGGCAACCCACCTCCTGGTAACTCAGCCAGGGAACAAAGCTTCCCGGTAACTCGGCCGGGAGAAACACCCTCCTGGTAACTCAGCCAGGGGCGTCGAATACCGCTGTGTATCCCAGAACGCACTCCTAAGAGCATAACTCGTGTCTTGGTCGGAATCATAACCATCGACTCACACGGCTGCTGCGCACTTACCTGACATTCCAAGGACCCATCACCCTTGCATTTGCAAGTCAAATGGACATTCAGTAGCACTCTCGGAGGAAACCAACCCACCTGCGAAGAGGTCGCAAAATCGTGCGCCAATAGAAGTCCCGGTGCGATCCTACAGCTAGAAGTAATACAACGCGCACCGCCGACCTCGCTATCGGGCCATCACTAAGTCATACTGCAAAATCGGAGAAAACCGGGGTCAGAAGGAAAACCCTAGATAACGATCCGCCCTCAAACGGCGGAAAACCCAACCAGCGACGACGAGCGTCGGGCGTGTGGCGCGGAAAGCCCATCGCACCCACGCCGCGGCGCGCGGCCGGGCCGCAGCCCGCGCGGCAACAGCGCTGCCCGCGGCCGCACGGCACAAGGCCGCCCGCGCGGCCTGGCAGGCCCGCCGCGGCAACTAGGCCGCCCGCGCGGCCTGGCAGGCCCGCGCGCCTTGCGCGCGGCCTGCAGGCCCCGCCGCGGCCCCAGGGCGCCCGCGCGGCCTGGCAGGCCCGCGCGCCTTGCGCGCGGCCTGCAGGGCCCGCCGCGGCACCAGGGCCGCCCGCGGCCTGCGCACGCACCGCAGTGCCGCGCGCGGCCCGCGCGGGGCCCGCGGCACTGCGCGCGCACCGCAGTGCCGCGCGCGGCCCGCGCGGGGCCCGCGGCACTGCGCGCGGCCCGCGCAGTGCCCGCGGCACTGCGCACGCACCGCAGTGCCGCGCGCGGCCCGCGCGGGGCCCGCGGCACTGCGCGCGGTCCGCGCAGTGCCCGCGGCACTGCGCACGCACCGCAGTGCCGCGCGCGGCCCGCGCGGGGCCCGCGGCACTGCGCGCGGTCCGCGCAGTGCCCGCGGCACTGCGCACGCACCGCAGTGCCGCGCGCGGCCCGCGCGGGGCCCGCGGCACTGCGCGCGGTCCGCGCAGTGCCCGCGGCACTGCGCACGCACCGCAGTGCCGCGCGCGGCCCGCGCGGGGCCCGCGGCACTGCGCGCGGTCCGCGCAGTGCCCGCGGCACTGCGCACGCACCGCACACCCCCCCCCTTGCGGGGCGCCCAGGGGCCGCTGCGGCCTGGCGCTCCGCTGCACGACCACAGCGGCAGGGCACCTGCTGCGCGTGGCGCTCCTGCGCGCATGCGCAGCGGCGCCTGCCGCGAGCAGCGCCCCAGCCCGGCCGCCGGCGCCCTGCTGCTCAATGTGGCAGCAGGGCGCGCGCCTGCGCGCGACGAGCATGCGCGCACGCGCAGCCCCAGCCCACTCAGATCGCGCCGCCGCAAATGCGCAAGCGGCGCGAGTAGCGCACCGCCTCGGCACTCAGCCCACACGACGCAGCGCAGAAGAAAAGAAAGCAAATAAAAGGAGAGGAGAGGAGAAGCCAAAACCCACATGCAACAATAACGAAACACCAACCTTGTTATTGTCGGCCCACAAGCTCCGCTCGACTCCACGCCGTCGCAGCGAGGGAAAAAAAAACAAGTCCAAGAACCCTCCTCCAACTCCTCTTCTTCTTCCTCTTCTTCCCCACCCTTTGCTTCAGACCACAAAAAGAAAGGCAGGGAGGTGAGTGGTGAGGTGGTTCGAGAGAGAGAGAGTGAGAGGGAGTTAAATAAAAGGAGAAAGGAAATAAATTTCCCACCTACTCCCTCTTACTAATTAATTAGCTCCAGCCAGCCAATTAATTAGCACTCCCCCCCCCCAGTCAGCACCACTCTCTCCACCACAGCACTAAGGAAACAAAATCACTTAATCAAATTAAGGAAAATTAAATGAATAAAATAATCAATAGGGTCACGATAACTCACTTTTCGACCCCGGCACCTCCGCCGCCGCCCGGAACCACCCGAACCCCGCTGTAAAACAAAAGTACACGCGCTCACGCCTTTTTCCCGCAAAAAGGCTCGCCGGTGGAGTCAGAAAGCTCATCACAAAAACCGGTACTCTACACTCTCCCCCCCTTCAAACGGTTTCGACCTCGAAACCCCAAAAGCTCAAAAGTCAGGAGGGGGCCTCAAATAAGTGCGGGTAGGTAGTCTTCAACTCATCCTCGGGCTCCCACGTAGCCTCTCTCTCATCATGGTGGCTCCACAATACCTTCACATAAGGTATGACCCGACTTCGCAATTCTCTCGTCTCTCGAGCAAGAATTCGAATCGGGCGCTCGCGGAAATGCAGCTCCTCGTCCAGCTCCAAAGCAGTGAAGTCCACAATGTGAGAGGGATCATAGACATACCTCCTCAAAACTGACACATGAAAAACATCATGAGTACCGGCTAGCCGCGGCGGTAGAGCAACACGATAGGCGACAGGTCCCACACGCTCTAGAACTTCAAAAGGGCCAATAAAACGCGGGCTCAACTTCCCGCGCACCCCAAAGCGCCGAATCCCTCGAGAGGGCGAGACTTTCAAAAACACATGGTCTCCCACCAGAAACACTAAGTCTCGCCTCCTTTTGTCGGCGTAGCTCTTTTGTCGGCTCTGAGCAGTGACCAAGTGGCGCCGCACAACCTTAACTTTCTCCTCAGCCTCCAAGAGCAAGTCAGGCCCCAAGGTTTTTCTTTCACCCACATCGCTTCAACAAAGAGGCGATCGACACTTCCTACCATACAACGCTTCAAAGGGCGCCATCTTGATACTCGCCTGGAAGCTATTGTTGTAGGCGAACTCTGCAAGTTTCAAGTGTCGATCCCAACTGCCACTAAAACTCAGGACACAAGCTCTCAACATGTCCTCCAAGGTCTGAATCGTCCGCTCAGACTGTCCGTCGGTCTGTGGGTGAAAGGCAGTGCTGAACTGAAGCTGGGTCCCCATAGCCGTCTGCAAGCTCCTCCAAAACTGAGAGGTAAACCTGGGATCCCTATCCGATACAATAGAAGCTGGCACTCCATGAAGCCTCACGATCTCGTCAAGGTATAACTGAGCTAATCTCTCCAAGGCCCAACCTGACTGAATCGGCAGAAAATGAGCAGATTTAGTCAACCGGTCAACGATCACCCAAATGGCATCGGCTCCTCCCTGAGTCCTCGGCAGGCCCACAATAAAGTCCATGGTGACACACTCCCACTTCCACTCAGGGATTGGTAGGCTTTGCAACTTGCCAGCAGGAACCTGATGTTCCGCTTTAACCTGTTGGCAAGTTAGACAACGAGCCACAAACCTACCAACATCCCTCTTCAAGCCCTGCCACCAAAACTGAGTCTTCAAATCCCTATACATCTTAGTCCCCCCAGGATGGAGGGTGTAAGGTGTATAGTGAGCCTCCCTCAGGATCAGCTCTCTAATATCCACATCCGCCGGTACACAAATGCGGTCCCTGTACCTGAGTACTCCTGCGACATCCACAGAAAAGTCCCCGCTCTGACCAAGCTGCATCTGGTCTCGAATCCTGAGAAGATAGGGGTCCCCACTCTGCTTCTCTCTAATCCGGTCCAGTAGAGTGGGCTGCAAGACCATAGACATAAGTCTTGCCGAAACCCCCGGGGACACAACCTCTATATCCAAACTCCTCAGCTGCTCTCTCAGTGGTCTCTGCTGGGTAATAAGCATACTCAAGGTCTGCCCTGCTCGCCTGCTCAAAGCATCCGCGACCACGTTAGCCTTGCCGGGATGATAGAGAATGCTCAAGTCAAAGTCCTTCAGTAACTCAAGCCACCGGCGCTGCCTCAGGTTGAGTTCCTTCTGGGTAAACAGGTACTTCAAACTCTGATGATCGGTAAAAATCTCACAGCGCTCGCCATACAAATAGTGCCGCCAGAGCTTCAAGGCAAAAACCACAGCAGCGAGCTCAAGGTCATGGGTAGGGTAATTCCTCTCATAGTCCTTTAACTGGCGAGAAGCATAGGCAATCACCCTCCCATGTTGCATCAACACGCAACCAAGGCCGCTGTGGGAGGCATCACTGTAAACCACATACCCCTCTCCCATAACCGGTAGTGCAAGAACTGGAGCTGAAATCAACCTCTGCTTCAAATCCTCGAAGCTTTGCTGGCATTGCTCTGTCCAAACAAATTTTACCCCTTTCTTGGTCAACTTGGTGAGGGGAGAAGAGAGCTTCGCAAAGCCCTCAACAAAACGACGGTAGTAGCCCGCAAGGCCCACGAAGCTCCGAATCTCTGTCACCGTCGTAGGTCTAGGCCAATCCCGAACCGAAGCTATCTTTGCCGGGTCCACTGCCACTCCTGCGGCTGAAACAATATGGCCAAGAAAAGAAACCTCCCGAAGCCAAAAGGCGCACTTCTTTAACTTCGCATACAGCTTTTTCTCCCTCAGAAGCTGCAGCACTAACCTCAAGTGCTCCTCGTGCTCAAGGTCGCTACGGGAGTAAATCAGGATGTCATCAATAAAAACCACCACGAAACGGTCCAAGTACGGTTGAAAGACTCGGTTCATCAAATCCATGAACGCCGCCGGGGCATTCGTCAAACCAAAAGGTAGCACTGTAAACTCGTAATGCCCATACCGAGATCGGAACGCCGTCTTGGACACATCCTCGGCCCTCACCCTCAGCTGGTGGTAACCGGACTGCAGATCTATCTTCGAGAAAACCGTGGCTCCCTGAAGCTGATCAAATAAATCATCAATCCGAGGAAGTGGATACTTGTTCTTGACGGTCACTTTATTCAATTCCCTGTAGTCCACACAAAGCCTAAGTGACCCGTCCTTTTTCTTCACAAAAAGAATCGGGGCTCCCCAAGGAGAAACACTAGGACGCACAAACCCGCGATCCAAGAGATCCTGAAGCTGAGCCTTTAACTCTCTCAATTCTGCTGGTGCCATTCTGTAGGGTGCCTTAGAGATTGGCGTGGTTCCAGGGACCACGTCAATCACGAACTCAATCTCTCGATCCGGCGGCATAGTCGATAGCTCGGGAGGAAACACATCTGGATACTCTCGGACGATAGGAATGTCCTCGAGTCCAGGCATCGCCGAAGGCGCCTCAACAACAGTGGCCAAGAAGGCAACACAACCATGACTCATCAGCTGTCGGGCTCTAGCAGAAGAGATCGTCGCCGCAAACAGCGTACTCTGACAACCTCTGAACACATACTCCTCCTGATCCGGCTCCCTGAGGGTCACAGTCCTCGCCCGACAATCGATAGCAGCGTAGTACCGAGTCAACCAATCCATCCCCAAAACTACATCAAAATCCTGAAGCTGGCGAAGGGCCAAAAGATCTACAGGTAAAATCCAAGGCCCTAACTGCACAGGGCAGGACCAACAACACTCATCAACGTGTAGAACATGATCGGGTACCTGAACCTCAAGAGCACAAGGCAATAGTCCTACCTCTAGCCCATGCATGAATGCAAATGTCCTACTGATGAATGAATGAGATGCTCCTGTATCAAATAAGGCTCTAGTGCGAGTAGAGGAAATAAGGATAATACCTGCCACCACGTGGCCCGCTGCCTCCACATCATCAACCTGGGCGGTGTACACCCTGCCGCTCGAGGGTGGTCGTCTGTCAGACTGCCGCGTCGAAGTGGCCCTGTCCACCTGGCCAGCGCCTGCCGAAGATCCGCCCGTCTGATAGGGCGGTGGAGGAAGTGCCGGAACTGCCGAAGCTGCTGATGCCCCAGCTGAAGGACAAGACCATGACCTGTGCCCTGCCTGTCCACACCGGTAACACCGGCCCTGTCGCTGATCACACTGCTGAGGGGCGTGGGGCCCGCCACAAATCACACAGCTATCCGCGCGAATCTGCTGCTGCTGCTGCCGCCTAGAAGATCGGGAGCCCCCCGATTTCTGTCTCCTCTGGGTCCCGCGGCCCCGAGACGGTGTCTCTGGCGGTCTCGGGGGCCTCGGCCTGCTCGTCTGCCCAAGGTCCTGCGGTGCGGAGCGCTTCTCACCGGAACTACTCCCAGGCGCTCCGCCCCTCTCCGCCATGATCACCCTCCCCCGAGAGACCCACCGTGCATGCTCCATGGCTGCGTCAAGTGTGGGAGATCGGTGTGCGTGAACAAGGTGATAGATATCAGGGTGAAGCCCCCTCTCAAATAAATCCACGCGCTGAGCCTCGTCAGGGGCAACATGCGGTACACTGCTCAAAAGTCTCTGGAACTCTCGAATATAGTCAGGAAGAGGCCGACTGCCCTGCTGCAGTCGGCGAAGATCCCCCTCTAACTTATGCTTTGCGCTATCGGGAAAGTAAGCCCCGAGTAGCAAAGCACGGAAATCCTGCCAAGACATCAACTGAGATCCCGGCGGTCCAACCGGTCGGACCCGACGCCACCAGGTCTCGGCGTCTCCCTCCAGAAAGTGAGTGGCTATGAACACCTGATGCTGCTCCTTAACGAACAGGTTCTCGAACAACTTTTCGATAGCAGAAATCCAGTTTTCTACTTCCCGTGGCTCAGTACTCTGCCCGGCAAAACGTGGAGGACGGAACTGGCTGACATAAGCTAGTCGGTCTGTGAGCTCCCTCTGCTCTGCCTCCGTCAGTGGGACAATCTGTGACGAGGTCGACGAAGTCGCAGCTGGTGGTGCCGCCGATGTCCTCTGCTCAAATAACCTCATCATCCGCTCCAAGTTTTCCTCATGGCGTTTGGCAGCCTCCTCCTGGCGCCGCAACGCCTCAGTCAACTGGGCCACTTGGGCCCGCAGCTCAAGAACCTCACCCTGCGCAGCCTCCTCCCGCTCGGGCCTGTCCTCCGACGCGGAGTGCGCCCTCGTCGCTACACGACGTCTAGGAGGCATGTCAGGCAACTGCGACAAGGGAAAAACAGGGTGTCAGAGAACCAAAACCTCACAACTCAAAGCCAGCGAGAGTCCAAAACATGTTTCCAGCTCTAAAGTGTTGTGTTGTCTGCAGCCAACAGAACTACTTTAGAGAGCTAACATGTAAAGTCACTCGCCCGAAATCCCGGGGGAGTCACAACACAACCAAGACTCTCGCTACCACCAAACTCTCACGGCAGTCACACAACTGCCCCAAAAGCCTAGGGTCCCTAAGTCCCCAAAGACCTAAACACCTAGGCTCTGATACCACCTTAATCTGTCACGCCCCGGGGTCGAACCTGCGACCCGGGCTCGCCAACAGACCCGCCGTCTGTGCGGAAACTGCCGCACAGACGAAGCGTCTAACCTGCAAGAAGGGATCTAGCCATACAAGTATCAGAGCAAAGGAGAAGCAACACTAAAAGGAAGTGAACTGCATACAAGAGTCACTAAGTACATAATCCAGGTACAACATCCGCTACTTCCCAAAAAGGGGTACAACACCACTAACAGATACAAAAGTGGGAACCAAAAACACCCGAGTAGCTCTACCTGACACTACAGACCCAAACGGCACTAGTCGGCCAAGCCCTTGCCGCGGTCGGAAGACTCCGCACGAACCGACCCAGAAGCGGCCGCCTCAGAAGCACCTGCCACACACGGCGGGTGTGAGATCAACTGAAAAGTCAGATCTCAGTGGGTACCGGTATCCAATCCACGGTAACCCACCAAGCACCCTGGAAGTAAAGCAGATAGATAGATAGATAGATAGATAGATAGATAAATACAGAAAGGAAAGCTGTAAATACATCTATCACTGTATGCAGTAATGCAATGCAATATGAAATGACATCTAAAAATCATCCACGATGACCACCCGCTCATGCCATTTCTCCCGCAGCCACCTGGTAACTCGGCCAGGGGCGAACTCACGCCTGGTATCTCGGCCAGGAAAACCCACCCGGTAGCTCGGCCAGGGCAACCCACCTCCTGGTAACTCAGCCAGGGAACAAAGCTTCCCGGTAACTCGGCCGGGAGAAACACCCTCCTGGTAACTCAGCCAGGGGCGTCGAATACCGCTGTGTATCCCAGAACGCACTCCTAAGAGCATAACTCGTGTCTTGGTCGGAATCATAACCATCGACTCACACGGCTGCTGCGCACTTACCTGACATTCCAAGGACCCATCACCCTTGCATTTGCAAGTCAAATGGACATTCAGTAGCACTCTCGGAGGAAACCAACCCACCTGCGAAGAGGTCGCAAAATCGTGCGCCAATAGAAGTCCCGGTGCGATCCTACAGCTAGAAGTAATACAACGCGCACCGCCGACCTCGCTATCGGGCCATCACTAAGTCATACTGCAAAATCGGAGAAAACCGGGGTCAGAAGGAAAACCCTAGATAACGATCCGCCCTCAAACGGCGGAAAACCCAACCAGCGACGACGAGCGTCGGGCGTGTGGCGCGGAAAGCCCATCGCACCCACGCCGCGGCGCGCGGCCGGGCCGCAGCCCGCGCGGCAACAGCGCTGCCCGCGGCCGCACGGCACAAGGCCGCCCGCGCGGCCTGGCAGGCCCGCCGCGGCAACTAGGCCGCCCGCGCGGCCTGGCAGGCCCGCGCGCCTTGCGCGCGGCCTGCAGGCCCCGCCGCGGCCCCAGGGCGCCCGCGCGGCCTGGCAGGCCCGCGCGCCTTGCGCGCGGCCTGCAGGGCCCGCCGCGGCACCAGGGCCGCCCGCGGCCTGCGCACGCACCGCAGTGCCGCGCGCGGCCCGCGCGGGGCCCGCGGCACTGCGCGCGCACCGCAGTGCCGCGCGCGGCCCGCGCGGGGCCCGCGGCACTGCGCGCGCACCGCAGTGCCGCGCGCGGCCCGCGCGGGGCCCGCGGCACTGCGCGCGGCCCGCGCAGTGCCCGCGGCACTGCGCACGCACCGCAGTGCCGCGCGCGGCCCGCGCGGGTCCCGCGGCACTGCGCGCGGCCCGCGCAGTGCCCGCGGCACTGCGCACGCACCGCAGTGCCGCGCGCGGCCCGCGCGGGGCCCGCGGCACTGCGCGCGGTCCGCGCAGTGCCCGCGGCACTGCGCACGCACCGCAGTGCCGCGCGCGGCCCGCGCGGGGCCCGCGGCACTGCGCGCGGTCCGCGCAGTGCCCGCGGCACTGCGCACGCACCGCACACCCCCCCCCTTGCGGGGCGCCCAGGGGCCGCTGCGGCCTGGCGCTCCGCTGCACGACCACAGCGGCAGGGCACCTGCTGCGCGTGGCGCTCCTGCGCGCACGCGCAGCGGCGCCTGCCGCGAGCAGCGCCCCAGCCCGGCCGCCGGCGCCCTGCTGCTCAATGTGGCAGCAGGGCGCGCGCCTGCGCGCGACGAGCATGCGCGCACGCGCAGCCCCAGCCCACTCAGATCGCGCCGCCGCAAATGCGCAAGCGGCGCGAGTAGCGCACCGCCTCGGCACTCAGCCCACACGACGCAGCGCAGAAGAAAAGAAAGCAAATAAAAGGAGAGGAGAGGAGAAGCCAAAACCCACATGCAACAATAACGAAACACCAACCTTGTTATTGTCGGCCCGCAAGCTCCGCTCGACTCCACGCCGTCGCAGCGAGGGAAAAAAAAACAAGTCCAAGAACCCTCCTCCAACTCCTCTTCTTCTTCCTCTTCTTCCCCACCCTTTGCTTCAGACCACAAAAAGAAAGGCAGGGAGGTGAGTGGTGAGGTGGTTCGAGAGAGAGAGAGTGAGAGGGAGTTAAATAAAAGGAGAAAGGAAATAAATTTCCCACCTACTCCCTCTTACTAATTAATTAGCTCCAGCCAGCCAATTAATTAGCACTCCCCCCCCCCAGTCAGCACCACTCTCTCCACCACAGCACTAAGGAAACAAAATCACTTAATCAAATTAAGGAAAATTAAATGAATAAAATAATCAATAGGGTCACGATAACTCACTTTTCGACCCCGGCACCTCCGCCGCCGCCCGGAACCACCCGAACCCCGCTGTAAAACAAAAGTACACGCGCTCACGCCTTTTTCCCGCAAAAAGGCTCGCCGGTGGAGTCAGAAAGCTCATCACAAAAACCGGTACTCTACAAGGAGTATGTGTTCAGAGGTTGTCAGAGTACGCTGTTTGCGGCGACGATCTCTTCTGCTAGAGCCCGACAGCTGATGAGTCATGGTTGTGTTGCCTTCTTGGCCACTGTTGTTGAGGCGCCTTCGGCGATGCCTGGACTCGAGGACATTCCTATCGTCCGAGAGTATCCAGATGTGTTTCCTCCCGAGCTATCGACTATGCCGCCGGATCGAGAGATTGAGTTCGTGATTGACGTGGTCCCTGGAACCACGCCAATCTCTAAGGCACCCTACAGAATGGCACCAGCAGAATTGAGAGAGTTAAAGGCTCAGCTTCAGGATCTCTTGGATCGCGGGTTTGTGCGTCCTAGTGTTTCTCCTTGGGGAGCCCCGATTCTTTTTGTGAAGAAAAAGGACGGGTCACTTAGGCTTTGTGTGGACTACAGGGAATTGAATAAAGTGACCGTCAAGAACAAGTATCCACTTCCTCGGATTGATGATTTATTTGATCAGCTTCAGGGAGCCACGGTTTTCTCGAAGATAGATCTGCAGTCCGGTTACCACCAGCTGAGGGTGAGGGCCGAGGATGTGTCCAAGACGGCGTTCCGATCTCGGTATGGGCATTACGAGTTTACAGTGCTACCTTTTGGTTTGACGAATGCCCCGGCGGCGTTCATGGATTTGATGAACCGAGTCTTTCAACCGTACTTGGACCGTTTCGTGGTGGTTTTTATTGATGACATCCTGATTTACTCCCGTAGCGACCTTGAGCACGAGGAGCACTTGAGGTTAGTGCTGCAGCTTCTGAGGGAGAAAAAGCTGTATGCGAAGTTAAAGAAGTGCGCCTTTTGGCTTCGGGAGGTTTCTTTTCTTGGCCATATTGTTTCAGCCGCAGGAGTGGCAGTGGACCCGGCAAAGATAGCTTCGGTTCGGGATTGGCCTAGACCTACGACGGTGACAGAGATTCGGAGCTTCGTGGGCCTTGCGGGCTACTACCGTCGTTTTGTTGAGGGCTTTGCGAAGCTCTCTTCTCCCCTCACCAAGTTGACCAAGAAAGGGGTAAAATTTGTTTGGACAGAGCAATGCCAGCAAAGCTTCGAGGATTTGAAGCAGAGGTTGATTTCAGCTCCAGTTCTTGCACTACCGGTTATGGGAGAGGGGTATGTGGTTTACAGTGATGCCTCCCACAGCGGCCTTGGTTGCGTGTTGATGCAACATGGGAGGGTGATTGCCTATGCTTCTCGCCAGTTAAAGGACTATGAGAGGAATTACCCTACCCATGACCTTGAGCTCGCTGCTGTGGTTTTTGCCTTGAAGCTCTGGCGGCACTATTTGTATGGCGAGCGCTGTGAGATTTTTACCGATCATCAGAGTTTGAAGTACCTATTTACCCAGAAGGAACTCAACCTGAGGCAGCGCCGGTGGCTTGAGTTACTGAAGGACTTTGACTTGAGCATTCTCTATCATCCCGGCAAGGCTAACGTGGTCGCGGATGCTTTGAGCAGGCGAGCAGGGCAGACCTTGAGTATGCTTATTACCCAGCAGAGACCACTGAGAGAGCAGCTGAGGAGTTTGGATATAGAGGTTGTGTCCCCGGGGGTTTCGGCAAGACTTATGTCTATGGTCTTGCAGCCCACTCTACTGGACCGGATTAGAGAGAAGCAGAGTGGGGACCCCTATCTTCTCAGGATTCGAGACCAGATGCAGCTTGGTCAGAGCGGGGACTTTTCTGTGGATGTCGCAGGAGTACTCAGGTACAGGGACCGCATTTGTGTACCGGCGGATGTGGATATTAGAGAGCTGATCCTGAGGGAGGCTCACTATACACCTTACACCCTCCATCCTGGGGGGACTAAGATGTATAGGGATTTGAAGACTCAGTTTTGGTGGCAGGGCTTGAAGAGGGATGTTGGTAGGTTTGTGGCTCGTTGTCTAACTTGCCAACAGGTTAAAGCGGAACATCAGGTTCCTGCTGGCAAGTTGCAAAGCCTACCAATCCCTGAGTGGAAGTGGGAGTGTGTCACCATGGACTTTATTGTGGGCCTGCCGAGGACTCAGGGAGGAGCCGATGCCATTTGGGTGATCGTTGACCGGTTGACTAAATCTGCTCATTTTCTGCCGATTCAGTCAGGTTGGGCCTTGGAGAGATTAGCACAGTTATACCTTGACGAGATCGTGAGGCTTCATGGAGTGCCAGCTTCTATTGTATCGGATAGGGATCCCAGGTTTACCTCTCAGTTTTGGAGGAGCTTGCAGACTGCTATGGGGACCCAGCTTCAGTTCAGCACTGCCTTTCACCCACAGACCGACGGACAGTCTGAGCGGACGATTCAGACCTTGGAGGACATGTTGAGAGCTTGTGTCCTGAGTTTTAGTGGCAGTTGGGATCGACACTTGAAACTTGCAGAGTTCGCCTACAACAATAGCTTCCAGGCGAGTATCAAGATGGCGCCCTTTGAAGCGTTGTATGGTAGGAAGTGTCGATCGCCTCTTTGTTGGAGCGATGTGGGTGAAAGAAAAACCTTGGGGCCTGACTTGCTCTTGGAGGCTGAGGAGAAAGTTAAGGTTGTGCGGCGCCACTTGGTCACTGCTCAGAGCCGACAAAAGAGCTACGCCGACAAAAGGAGGCGAGACTTAGTGTTTCTGGTGGGAGACCATGTGTTTTTGAAAGTCTCGCCCTCTCGAGGGATTCGGCGCTTTGGGGTGCGCGGGAAGTTGAGCCCGCGTTTTATTGGCCCTTTTGAAGTTCTAGAGCGTGTGGGACCTGTCGCCTATCGTGTTGCTCTACCGCCGCGGCTAGCCGGTACTCATGATGTTTTTCATGTGTCAGTTTTGAGGAGGTATGTCTATGATCCCTCTCACATTGTGGACTTCACTGCTTTGGAGCTGGACGAGGAGCTGCATTTCCGCGAGCGCCCGATTCGAATTCTTGCTCGAGAGACGAGAGAATTGCGAAGTCGGGTCATACCTTATGTGAAGGTATTGTGGAGCCACCATGATGAGAGAGAGGCTACGTGGGAGCCCGAGGATGAGTTGAAGACTACCTACCCGCACTTATTTGAGGCCCCCTCCTGACTTTTGAGCTTTTGGGGTTTCGAGGTCGAAACCGTTTGAAGGGGGGGAGAGTGTAGAGTACCGGTTTTTGTGATGAGCTTTCTGACTCCACCGGCGAGCCTTTTTGCGGGAAAAAGGCGTGAGCGCGTGTACTTTTGTTTTACAGCGGGGTTCGGGTGGTTCCGGGCGGCGGCGGAGGTGCCGGGGTCAAAAAGTGAGTTATCGTGACCCTATTGATTATTTTATTCATTTAATTTTCCTTAATTTGATTAAGTGATTTTGTTTCCTTAGTGCTGTGGTGGAGAGAGTGGTGCTGACTGGGGGGGGGGGGAGTGCTAATTAATTGGCTGGCTGGAGCTAATTAATTAGTAAGAGGGAGTAGGTGGGAAATTTATTTCCTTTCTCCTTTTATTTAACTCCCTCTCACTCTCTCTCTCTCGAACCACCTCACCACTCACCTCCCTGCCTTTCTTTTTGTGGTCTGAAGCAAAGGGTGAGGAAGAAGAGGAAGAAGAAGAGGAGTTGGAGGAGGGTTCTTGGACTTGTTTTTTTTTCCCTCGCTGCGACGGCGTGGAGTCGAGCGGAGCTTGCGGGCCGACAATAACAAGGTTGGTGTTTCGTTATTGTTGCATGTGGGTTTTGGCTTCTCCTCTCCTCTCCTTTTATTTGCTTTCTTTTCTTCTGCGCTGCGTCGTGTGGGCTGAGTGCCGAGGCGGTGCGCTACTCGCGCCGCTTGCGCATTTGCGGCGGCGCGATCTGAGTGGGCTGGGGCTGCGCGTGCGCGCATGCTCGTCGCGCGCAGGCGCGCGGCCTGCTGCCACATTGAGCAGCAGGGCGCCGGCGGCCGGGCTGGGGCGCTGCTCGCGGCAGGCGCCGCTGCGCGTGCGCGCAGGAGCGCCACGCGCAGCAGGTGCCCTGCCGCTGTGGTCGTGCAGCGGAGCGCCAGGCCGCAGCGGCCCCTGGGCGCCCCGCAAGGGGGGGGGGGGTGTGCGGTGCGTGCGCAGTGCCGCGGGCACTGCGCGGACCGCGCGCAGTGCCGCGGGCCCCGCGCGGGCCGCGCGCGGCACTGCGGTGCGTGCGCAGTGCCGCGGGCACTGCGCGGACCGCGCGCAGTGCCGCGGGCCCCGCGCGGGCCGCGCGCGGCACTGCGGTGCGTGCGCAGTGCCGCGGGCACTGCGCGGGCCGCGCGCAGTGCCGCGGGCCCCGCGCGGGCCGCGCGCGGCACTGCGGTGCGCGCGCAGTGCCGCGGGCCCCTGGTGCCGCGGCGGGCCCTGCAGGCCCTGGTGCCGCGGCCCTGGTGCCGCGGCGGGCCCTGCAGGCCGCGCGCAAGGCGCGCGGGCCTGCCAGGCCGCGCGGGCGCCCTGGGGCCGCGGCGGGGCCTGCAGGCCGCGCGCAAGGCGCGCGGGCCTGCCAGGCCGCGCGGGCGGCCTAGTTGCCGCGGCGGGCCTGCCAGGCCGCGCGGGCGGCCTTGTGCCGTGCGGCCGCGGGCAGCGCTGTTGCCGCGCGGGCTGCGGCCCGGCCGCGCGCCGCGGCGTGGGTGCGATGGGCTTTCCGCGCCACACGCCCGACGCTCGTCGTCGCTGGTTGGGTTTTCCGCCGTTTGAGGGCGGATCGTTATCTAGGGTTTTCCTTCTGACCCCGGTTTTCTCCGATTTTGCAGTATGACTTAGTGATGGCCCGATAGCGAGGTCGGCGGTGCGCGTTGTATTACTTCTAGCTGTAGGATCGCACCGGGACTTCTATTGGCGCACGATTTTGCGACCTCTTCGCAGGTGGGTTGGTTTCCTCCGAGAGTGCTACTGAATGTCCATTTGACTTGCAAATGCAAGGGTGATGGGTCCTTGGAATGTCAGGTAAGTGCGCAGCAGCCGTGTGAGTCGATGGTTATGATTCCGACCAAGACACGAGTTATGCTCTTAGGAGTGCGTTCTGGGATACACAGCGGTATTCGACGCCCCTGGCTGAGTTACCAGGAGGGTGTTTCTCCCGGCCGAGTTACCGGGAAGCTTTGTTCCCTGGCTGAGTTACCAGGAGGTGGGTTGCCCTGGCCGAGCTACCGGGTGGGTTTTCCTGGCCGAGATACCAGGCGTGAGTTCGCCCCTGGCCGAGTTACCAGGTGGCTGCGGGAGAAATGGCATGAGCGGGTGGTCATCGTGGATGATTTTTAGATGTCCTTTCATATTGCATTGCATTACTGCATACAGTGATAGATGTATTTACAGCTTTCCTTTCTGTATTTATCTATCTATCTATCTATCTATCTATCTATCTATCTGCTTTACTTCCAGGGGGCTTGGTGGGTTACCGTGGATTGGATACCGGTACCCACTGAGATCTGACTTTTCAGTTGATCTCACACCCGCTGTGTGTGGCAGGTGCTTCTGAGGCGGCCGCTTCTGGGTCGGTTCGTGCGGAGTCTTCCGACCGCGGCAAGGGCTTGGCCGACTAGTGCCGTTTGGGTCTGTAGTGTCAGGTAGAGCTACTCGGGTGTTTTTGGTTCCCACTTTTGTATCTGTTAGTGGTGTTGTACCCCTTTTTGGGAAGTAGCGGATGTTGTACCTGGATTATGTACTTAGTGACTCTTGTATGCAGTTCACTTCCTTTTAGTGTTGCTTCTCCTTTGCTCTGATACTTGTATGGCTAGATCCCTTCTTGCAGGTTAGACGCTTCGTCTGTGCGGCAGTTTCCGCACAGACGGCGGGTCTGTTGGCGAGCCCGGGTCGCAGGTTCGACCCCGGGGCGTGACACTTTGTCCAGGAGAATTCGGCCTATGCAAAATATAGGGATAAACCATTCCCTCATTATAAGGACCTTGAGAAAAAGCTTGATCTAGTCCGCCAAATGTACCAAGTTGAAATTACCAAACGAGGCAATATCGCGACAATCGAGGAGTGTATGGGCCGAGTATACTCTTTACATGGAATCACAAATGAGCGGGTATTGGCAGCCGCAGAGGCATTAAAAGATGACAAGAATAGGCAAGTATTCATGACAATGAACGACGAGCTTGCCATATTGTGGCTGGATCGGCAAATAGCGAAAGAAAGTATTTTGTTTCGACAGTTCTTCCCTGGAATATAATATTCCAGTAATTTTGTGGTACATCCAATTATGTTGATAACTACTATTCGGGATTGTAATATTTCAGTTAATTTGTGCTGATTGCTATTATGTTGCAAACTAGTGGCAAGAACTGTAATATTGTAGGAACAATGTGATGATTAATTTCATGTATAAATTAGGTAGCTGGGAATGTAATATTGTAGGTACATTGTGATGCTTAATTTCATGTTTAAATTAGGTAGCTGGGAATGTAATATTGTAGGTACATTGCGATGCTTAATTTCATGTTTAAATTAGGTAGCTGGGAATGTAATATTGTAGGAACATTGTGTGACACCCCCGGAATTTGGATTAGTCCTCTATATAAATGATATAATAGGACTAAATCTCTAACCCGGCTATAGCATTTTGGATGGTAGCAAGATCCAAGAGGAACATGAGAGTTAAGCGTGCTAGAGCTAGAGTAGTTCTAGGATGGGTGACCCCCTGGGAAGTGGGGCGTCACAGTTGGTATCAGAGCCATTCACCAGCCGGAAATGTGAGATGAGTCTCGGCTGAGCCAGGGTTATATAGCGGGTAGAGCGAGGCTCCCCGGCTAATGACCGTTGTGAGTGGAGTGCAGCTCCTCACAAGGTCAGCTAAGGCTAGCGAGACGAGTCTCACATCGCCTGGTGTTTGTGAGTGTGCTTGAGCCTGACGTGGACGTCAGGGCTTAAAGGGGGGAAGAATGTGACACCCCCGGAATTTGGATTAGTCCTCTATATAAATGATATAATAGGACTAAATCTCTAACCCGGCTATAGCATTTTGGATGGTAGCAAGATCCAAGAGGAACATGAGAGTTAAGCGTGCTAGAGCTAGAGTAGTTCTAGGATGGGTGACCCCCTGGGAAGTGGGGCGTCACACATTGTGCTGCTTAATTTCATGTTTAAATTAGGTAGCTGGGAATGTAATATTGTAGGAACATTGTGATGCTTTATTTCATTTTTAAATTAGGTATCTGGGAATGTAATATTGTACTACTTTTCTGTGCTTTATTTGAGGATGAGAACTACTATGGTTTATATTCGAGAGTCGTTATGTTGTATGTTGTATTATTATAGTGTTCTATTATTTTATGATGCAAATAATTAGATGTTGTTAGTTCTACTATTAAATTTCTCGTAGTAGTTTGAAATAATATTTAAGTATTGTAGACAGATGATGAATGTTAATATATCGTTAATGTCAGTATATGTATGTTTACCAATGTTCTGTGCAGTTTGTATTCAAATCGCTTAAACGATATAGTCAATTTAATTTTCATCAATCTGCATTAATTACTTGACGTATTTGTTTGTACTGTTTACACAATGTCTATATACTGCGATATATTGCTTGAATACAATGATATCTTTGCAGAAAAAATGGATGCTTCGTTTAATCGTACCATATTTTCCTCCGCAATCGTTGCAAATATACTGACGATATTAGATGAGGATGACGATTATTGGGAAGAAGTTTGTGTGATGCAATATGATCAAGGTTATCTGACTGATGTTATTCCAATCCCGAGACAACCATGTCGAACCAGACCATTTAGTGGGCATCAATTTATTGGTGATATATTAAATGGTCATCTAGACCGTGGGTACCAGCATTTCAGAATGACGACTACCACATTCATTGCTTTACGAGATGAGCTCGTTGGAAAGGGACTTATATGTGGCTCAAGAAATATCACAGTTGATGAACAGCTTGGAATATTTCTTTTTTGTATTGGCCACGGCGTTGCAAATAGGGTGCTCGCCGAAACATTCCAACATTCAGGAAAGACAATTAGTAGATATTTTAATAAGGTACTGCGGGGCATCGTTATGTTAAAAGACGATTATATCACTCAACCGACAAGCAACACTCAAGTTCATTCGCGGATCTCAGATAGTATAAATTTCCATCCTTTCAAGGTGATGTATTAAATTTAAATCATTGGTATTTTATACGATTAATATTGAGTATTACCAAGGACGGCTTAAAAAGGGAGATATTGAATGTTCAATGTACATTTGCAGAATGCAATCGGTGCGGTTGATGGGACCCATATTCCGGCGATTGTCAAGTTGAGCGAGCAAGCACGTTTTCGGTGTCAGAAAGGGTTTACATCACAAAATGTGATGGCTGCGGTCAACTTTGATCAAGAATTTCTTTTTGTTTGCACTGGGTGGGAAGGATCTGCCGGTGATATGCGAGTCCTCAGATGGGCGTGTGAAAGTGGCGGTTTCACAGTACCCGAAGGTAGTAAGAAAATCTGACAATTCACTATATTACAGTTATCATTTTTAATACATATAAAATTACAGTATAACTTCTTATTATATTGTGTCGTTAACAGGAAAATTTTACTTGGTTGATTCTGGGTACGCAAACACCGACAAATTTCTGGCGCCGTATCGAGGAGAGCGCTATCATATCAGCCAATTTGATAGTAACGCACGTAGTCGGGTACATCGGAGTCCGCGGGATCTTTATAATCATCGTCATGCCCAATTACGTAATGTGGTGGAGAAAACATTCGGGGTATTGAAAAAGCGATTTAAGATTTTAAATATTGCAACACCGTTTCCGTTTAGGGTGCAATGTCTTATTGCAATGGCTTGCTGCGTCATACATAATTTTATTCTTAGAAATCACGGTAGTGATCGGTATTTCAACGATTCAGTTGACCAACATGCTACCGTTGTGGAAGAGGATGATGAAGGTATTCAAATTCCTGGTGCTTCATTGCCCGGTGCATCAGACTCACGGCGGGGCGACGCCATTCGAACGGATATTACAGATCAATTGTGGAATAATAGAAGTTAGTCCGGCGATAATTATGTAGATAAAAAAATTATTGTTATAAACAGATGTGTGTTTATGACTGATGTATAAACATGTAAATCTGTTAAATTCGGTACTGAAATTATATATAAATTGTATATATTAGTAGGGAAGTAATATGAAATTTATAGCAAATAAATAGCATATGCTTTTTTCCATTAAACAAAATCTTTTTCAAAAAATATGATGAATTTTTTTTTTTAATTAAAAATTTAGATCAAATGACATTTGCAAATAAATATTATTTTCATAAAATTTAATTTAATTTTTATTATGATTTTATCTTATTTTTTGTAAGGCTTTAATCCATTAATTAAAACGAGAAAAACGATTTTACCAAATTTTTATCACATAATAAAGCTTGAGGGCAAAAATTTCCAAATATTTAGCAAATATACGATTTTTGCAAATTTTACAAAAATTTTATGTTAAAAATTTATAATTTAAAATTAATATTATAAAATTTTAAATCTTAAAATTAAAATGTTGAAATTTTATATTTTAAATTTTAAATTTTATTTGAGAAAATAAAATGTTAAATTAAATATTATTTTTAAATAATATAATTTAATTATGATTATAATTTTATTTTAATTTTTTTAAACCATTAATCCATTAATTAAAACGAACTAATTAGATTTTAACAACTTTTATCACATATTAACTCTTGAGGGCAAAAAGGTAATTTACCCAACTTAACCTCTTTATTCCTCTTATTCCTCATTATTAAACCAAACACAAAATCTCTTATCCCTGGAACCATCCCAAACGCTTTTTCACTCTAGTTCCGTACTTTATACTTATCCCAGGATTAGCTAGTTCTACCTTAACCCGTTTCCAAACGGACCCTAAAGGCTGCGTTTGGTTCGGGGATAAGAAAAATTCAGTTATACCGGGGATAGGTATAAGTTATGGTTTTAGCAGGAACTAGAGTTAATTTGCGTTTGGTTCGGTTTAAGAGTTATACCGGGTTTAAAGAAAATTGTGTTTGGTAAATTATATAGAAATAAGAAGAATAAGAAGAATAAGAGAAAATTGTGTTTGGTTGGGAATAGAGGAATAAGAAGAATTGAGGGGTTAAATATTTTTATTTACTAATTTGCCCTTTATGATATAATTTAAAATTAAATAAATTTATGGTATTATTCAACCTTATATTTAATTTAGATAAATATTAAAAAATTTAAATAATATTAACAATTAAATATTAAATATTTAAAAATATTTAAAAATGATAAAAAATTTTATGGTAAGGAGATGGTACCAAGAGTGCAACCAAACAAATTTCTGGCAAAAAGATGGCAATAGAAGTTAAACCAGCACCTATTTCTCTCAAACAAGATGGCACTATTATTTCAACCAGCACACATTCCTCTCAAACAAGATGGAACTATTATTTCAAACAGCACACATTTCTCTCAACAATATGACAATATTACTTCAACCAGTACACATTCCTCTCAAACAAGATGACACTATTATTTCAAACAACACTCATTTCTCTCAAACAAGATGGCACTATTATTTCGAACAGCACACATTTCTCTCAAACAATATGACAATATTAGTTCAACCAGTACATATTCCTCTCAAACAAGATGGCACTATTATTTCAACCAGCACACATTTCTCTCTAATAAGATGGCACTATTATTTCGAACAGCACACATTTCTCTCAAACAATATGACAATATTAGTTCAACCAGTACATATTCCTCTCAAACAAGATGGCATTATTATTTCAACCAGCACACATTTCTCTCAAACAAGATGACAATATTAGTTCAACCAGCACACATTCCTCTCAAACAAGATGGCACTATTATTTCAACCAGCACACATTTATCTCAGACAAGATAACAATATTAGTTTAACCAGCGCGCATTCCTCTCAAACAAGATGACAATATTAGTACAACCATCACACATTCCTCTCAAACAATATGGCAATGTTATTTCAAGCAACACACATTTATATCAAACAAGATGACAATATTTGTTCAACCAGCACACATTCCTCTCAAACAAGATGACAATATTAGTTCAAGCAGGACACATTCCTCTCAAACAAGATGACAATATTAGTTCAACCAGCACACATTCCTCTCAAACAAGATGGCATTATTACTACAACGAATCGAAAAGTTCTCCAATAATAAACAATTTTGCAACCACATTGTAAGCATAAAATCCGATATAATACAATCCATTATATATCTAACTTCGACTATTCCATAACTGGTTAGTTATAAATGTGCGCAACTCGTCGCCTCTCCGTGATTATGTAGTACCAACATAATCACCCGTTTCCTCGTCACCGAAATCCGTTGGTTGTTCCTCTAACTCTTCGTTAAAGATAGCATCTGCACCTTGGTATCGTCGAATGAAATTGTGTACAACGCAACATGCCATCGCAATCTGACATTGGACTTTATATGGAAACGATGTTGCAACAGTCAATATCTTGAACCGCTTCTTTAAAATACCAAATGTTTTCTCCACGACATTTCTCAATTGAGCATGTCGATGATTATATAGGTCGCGTGGACTTCGATGAGTGCGCCCCACTGTGTTTCCATCATATTGGCTAATGTGGTAACGCTCCCCTCGATATGGTGCAAGAAATCTTTCTGTATTTGCATAGCCTGAATCTACCAAATAATATTTGCCTATATATTTTACGAAACATGTACAATGTAAATTTTTATATTCCCCATGATTAAAGTAATGTAAGAGAAATGGAGTATGTGTGATATACCTTCAAGCACAGTGAAACCTCCACTTTCGCAAGCCCATCGAAGTACTCGCATGTCAGCTGCTGATCCCTCCCAACCAGTGCAGACAAATACAAAGTTGTGGTCAAAGGATACTGCGGCCATCATGTTTTGAGAAGTAAATCCTTTGCGATTCCGGAATCTCGGTTGCTTGCTCTTGCTGACAACCACGGGAATATGTGTCCCATCAATCGCACCAATTTCATTCTACTAGTAAACATCAAATATAGTAAGTCAATTAATAAAATATCAAAATGACATATAAGTAAAATCACTAATATAAAAGCATACATACCTTGAATGGGTGAAAATTTGCATTATCTCTAATTCGGGAATGCACCGGAATATTATTCGGCGGAAGTTTAATGTAATCGTCTTTCAACGTTACAATCGCCCGAAGGACATTGTTGAAATGTCGACTGATAGTTTCACCCGAATGTTGAAATGTTTCAGCCATGACCCTATTAGCCACCCCATGTCCTATGCAAAACATAAATATTCCTAACTGTTCCTCAATTGTCATATTGCGTGTGTTTGTAGCAATCCCTTTCGAACTAGCTCATCGCGCAGTGCAATGAAAGTCGTGGTCGGCATTCGAAACTGGTCATACCCACGATCAGGATGACCATTTAATATATCACATATTAGCTGGTGCCCCGTAAATGGACGGGTACAACACGGTTGCTTTTCGACGGTTTGCCTAAATATGAAGTAACCTTGCTGAATCAACATTGCAAGTACATCATCCCATATGTCATCATCATCATCTAAAAGGTCCCTTAAGGTGGTACTGATTGTGGAGGTAAACACATTACCATCATTCGAATCACCCATTTATGCTACAAGTACAATATATATTGAACAGTGACAATCGCAACATATGACGTTGAAATACAACACAACTTCAAGCATTATTGTTAATAAAGTCAATATTTACAAAGTACATCAAACATCATGCAAACAAAATATAATTGTCTACCTAGCATAATACATAGAATGGCAACGGTCTAAATAAAAAAACAAAAGCATAAACATTTTAAACGAAATCTACACTCCAGGAAAGAATTGCTTATATAGTACATTTTGCATTGTGACTTGTCGGTCAACCCACATTACAGCTAAGTCGTCTGTCATGGTCATAAAGAGTTGACGATTATTTGGATCTTTTAGGGCGTCGCCTGCAACAAGCACCCTTTCTGGAGTAATAGCTGGCATAGCATACACTCGGGTCATGCAATCCTGAATGGTTGGAATAACAGGTCTGCTCGTCTTTTCGGACTGATAAATTTCACGGGCAAGCTCAAGCTTTTGCCTGCCTATTTCAACCATCTCAAAGATTACACTAAGCCCGGCATCAGGTTTGCGCCGCCGTCCCCCAGAGGTCGGGGTATTTTTGGGTCTAGGGTTTGTGGGTTCTGGGGAGCGTGGTCGTTTTCCCCCGGAACCGCTACCACTAGCACTACCTCCGACAGTTGGGATTTCAGGAGTAGGGGTTGGAGAGTCGGAGGATTGCATCGCCCTGATATTCGCATATTGAGGCGCTGCAGAAGATCCTGCTTCAAATGGACTAGGTGAGATATTGAAAGTCGACATTCGTACCCCAAGTAGAGTATCATCCTCACCAGGGTAAGATGAGGATGAACTTTCAACATTTTGAGCTGCAGGCATAGTAGAAGTAAAACCATATTGGCCAGTGGCCGTTGTTTTTTCGGTCAAAAAGGCCAGATCCTTATATGCCGGAAAGGGTCTATCTCGACATTTTTCGTATGCCGGATTTTCCTGAAGAAAGATTAAAGGAATGTCTAATGTCAATTATGCGTATAGTACGCGAGCCTTTACAAAAATCTTTATGATTGTAGGTTCAATTTACCGCTATCACTGCATCCCAGTTAGTTGGATCACCGGCAGTCGGGATATTGTTTATATAGTCCCAGCCCCATCCACTCTTGTTGGCTAAACAGTTATAAAGCATGAATGTGCGCTTTAAAACTTTTAGTCGATTCTTGATCTGTTCTTTGCTCAATTGCAAGTTGGTCCTTGCATTGAATGCAGAAATGATTCGAACCCAGGCTACACTGGTGAACGACCCATTCACGAAGTTCCCCAATGCATGCTCTTCAGTGAGCAAAGCCAAAAAAATTGAGTCCATAATTTCAGACCAATTTTGAGTTCGGGTATGAGGTTGGGCACGCTGCCCAGAACTACCCTCCTGTGAACCTAGGATATTAGGGAGCGCGTCGAATGCCACACTTTTTCTTGCCTGATGCTTTGTATGCTTCTTGAATGGACGCATCTGGAATAAGAGTTATATGATGTATACGAAGGCACAAAGATAACAATAAGTTAAGTACAAATTAAAGTGAATTACTACTCGTAGTTCAATTGTGAATCATACAAGATGAAAAAGGTGTAGTTCAAATCATTCGGTGCTATCTAATTGAACGGGTATTGCCGGGGAATTTCAATCATTACAACTATTTAGTATATTTAAATACTTAATTGACTCAATTGATTGCCAAAGGGTATGGGGGGTGCAGTGGATTGCAAATCCATGCCATCCATCAGATACTTCTGGCAACCGTCATCATCGTCGATATTTTAAGCAATTATCCGACAAAGCCACTTTTCCGACTTTATATATATGCCCATTTGGTGGTTGTAGTGATATTGCCATATTGTTAGAGAGAAATGTGTGTTGGTTGAACTAATAGTGCCATCTTGTTAGAGAGAAATGTGTGCTGGTTGAAATAATAGTGTCATCTTGTTTGAGAGAAATGGATGCTGGTTGAACTTCTATTGCCATCTCCTTGCCTTAATGTGTGCTGGTTGTCACCCTGTTGCCATAATGTGCGCTGGTTGTGTGTAGGCTGCCTACCACCCAATTGCCTTCTTATATGCTATTTGTGTGTATGCTTCATATCAGCCGATTACATTTTTCTTTTTATTAAAAAAATTTGACTCAAATGATTGCCAAATGGTATGGGGCTGTAGTGGATTGTAAATCCATGCCATCCATCAGATACTTATGGCACCGTCATCATCGTCGATTTGTTTAGCAGATCTTAAACAAAAGCTTCTTGAGCGCATACACACAAAAATCACAAAAGAGGGCAACAGGGGATAGGAAGCATACACACAACCAGCAAACAAGATGCCAACAGGGTGACAACCAACACACATTATGGCAAGGAGATGGAAACATGAGTGCAACCAGCACACATTTATCTCAAACAAGATGGCAATATTAGTTCAACCAACTCACATTATCACTCCAAGATGGCACTATTAGTTCAACCAGCACACATTTCTCTCAAACAAGATGGCACTATTAAATCAACCAGCACAAATTTCTCTCAAATAAGAAGGCAATATTACTACAACCAGCAGACATTATGATATGGCACAATTAGTTCAAGCAGCACACAGTTCTCTCTAACAAGATGGCACAATTAGTTCAAGCAGCACACAGTTCTCTCAAACAAGATGGCACAATTAGTTCAAGCAGCACACAGTTCTCTCAAACAAGATGGCACAATTAGTTCAAGCAGCACACAGTTCTCTCAAACAAGATGGCACAATTAGTTCAAGCAGCACACAATTCTCTCTAACAACATGGCACAATTAGTTCAAGCAGCACACATTTCTCTCTAACAACATGGCACAATTAGTTCAAGCAGCACACATTTCTCTCTAACAACATGGCACAATTAGTTCAAGCAGCACACATTTATCTCTAACAACATGGCACAATTAGTTCAAGCAGCACACAGTTCTCTCTAACAACATGGCACAATTAGTTCAAGCAGCACACATTTCTCTCTAACAACATGGAACAATTAGTTCAAGCAGCACACATTTCTCTCTAACAACATGGCACAATTAGTTCAAGCATCACACATTTCTCTCTAACAACATGGCACAATTAGTTCAAGCAGCACACATTTCTCTCTAACAACATGGCATAATTAGTTCAAGCAGCACACATTTATCTCTAACAACATGGCACAATTAGTTCAAGCAGCACACATTTATCTCTAACAACATGGCACAATTAGTTCAAGCAGCACACAGTTCTCTCTAACAAGATGGCACAATTACTTCAAGCAGCACACATTTCTCTGTAACAAGATGGCACAATTATTTACCTTTTTGAAGTATTCCGAACCTGAGAAGAAGCAAAGGAGGGGCACCAGATGGGTCGGTCGCGGAGTGGGTTTCGGTAAAGCGCGGTGCTCCGAGCAAGATCCTCGGTTAGCGTACCGCGGCGGGGAAGTAGCTCACTCGGATCGGAGCAAGAGGGGGAAAGAAGGAGCTGGGCCGGCTACCGGGATGGAGGCAGAGAGGGATCCGGGTACGCGCGGCCCTCCGATCTACCTTCCTCGGTTACCGTGCCGCACCGGGGGAAATGCTCGCTCGGATCGGAGCAAGAGGGGGAAAGAGGGAGTTGGGCCGGCTACCGGGATGGAGGCAGAGAGGGTTCCGGGGACGCGCGGTCCACCGATCTACCTTCCTCAGTTACCGTGCCGCACCGGGGAAGCAGATCGCTCGGATTGGACCAAGAGGGGGAAAGAGAGAGCTGGTCCGAATGCCGAGATGGAGGCGGAGAGGGTTCCGGGGACGTGCGGTCCTCCGATCTACCTTCCTCGGTTAGCGAGCCGCACTGGGAAGTAGCTCAAGCCTGGATCGGAGCAAGAGGGGAAAAGAGGGAGCTGGAGGAAAAGGAGGGCTCGGAGCAGCGAAGAAGATAGAGTGAAGAGGGGAGATATGTTCCAACGTGATCACCTCTCGGGAAGAAGATGGAGTGCTTAGGCAACGAAGAAGATGGAGGAAGAGAGCAGGGAGGAAGATGGAGTGAAGAGGGTAGATGAGGCTCTGTTCCCGAATGCCTCGGTCACCGAGCTTGACCGCCTTATTCCACTATTTCGCAGAGGGGGGGGGAATTGCTAAACCCCCCCCCCCTTAGCGGGTTATCCCAGGATAACCCGCTAAGGGGGGGTTTAGCAATCCCCCCCCCCCCCCCCCCCCCCCCCCCCCCCCTCCCCCCCCCACAAAATCTCATTTGGGTATAATAACGGGGATAAGGGGGTTATCCCCCCTTATCCCCGTTACCAAACGCTACCAAAAAGTCCCAATCCTAACCCTAGATTTCAATTTCTCTAAAACTACTATGAAATTTTCGAAGAATCTTCAATCAAATTTTTGTAAAATCATCTAAAGAACACCAAGATCTCAATTTTAACGGATTTAACAAAAATCCTAACTTTACAATCGAAACTCTTTGTCACGCCCCGGGGGTAATTTGAAAGCGGAAAACAGTCCAATTTTTTTTCTGAAAGTCTTTATCCTCCAGCACGTGCCCAGACCCGCCACATACACAAGGTCACTTTCAATAAAACGGACAGAGTCATCCTTATATATGCACGACATTGCACAACATACAATCACCAATCACCACTAGTTTAACAAACATATGCTCAATTAAGGGATTAAATAAACTTTTATATCATTCAAAGAAAACTCGCCCACTCGACATACTCCAAGTTGAAAGGATAAAGACACAAGGTTTTAAAATAGTGCCTACCCGACACTCTTATTTTAGAAATCCATTTTCGCAATTGTTTAGCTTTTCAAAACCTTCAAATTCACATTCAATCATCACAAGATAAGAATGAAAGATCAAAAGTTTATCATCCCAAAGCCATCACTGCGTTCCAGTGTTCCAACATTCATATCACATCATCATCCACATCACAAGTTGTTCAAATGTCATGCATCAATATCCACTAAGTGTAATAACCAAAAAGATGAGTAAAAAGGGTCACCGGAATGACGAAAATGCAAGTCACTCGTGAGCCGACGCTTCTCCTCCGTCCCCACCGGAACCTGTCACATGGTGGGAGTCAGTGACCAAAATATGGAAAGGAAAAATAACCAACGACATAATAATAGCATGCTGTAATATGTACAAAAGGTAAATAGGACAACAAACTATAAACTGGAACATCCGTTCCATTCTTACCATCCCTTAGTCCGTAGACCTAAGGAATTACCAACATTGCTCAATCCTTTGGTGCCCTTTTTACCCTCCCCGTCGCACCTCAGAGGGCCCCTACGTAAACACCACGTAGAGTTTCACGGGTCCTTAGACCACTTCCCGTGAAAAGTACACCCTTGCGGTGGCCAAACCGCTGGTTCACGTGACTACGCCATGAGCTTCCAAAACTTGTATCTATAGACTAGATCGTGGTAGTTGTACTCGATAAAGTCAATTGTTTTTCCTTGTCCTCTTTTTGTATGTACCAATTTTGCCAAAACATTCAACACCCTGTCCTTCCTTACCCTTAAAATAGTTATGCTAAAAATTACAATAAAAATGGAGAGGAGGGCCGGACTCCATGGTCCAACAACATCCCCTACCTTGGTTCGATTACCCACCTCTTATCGGCGAAGAAAACGATGTGTGAAAACTCCCAAAACACCTCAAACTTTGTCCGAACAAAAACTACACCAAAAATCATTGTTAAAAACATCATTGTAACGAAATTCCACGAGTCGGGGGTCAAACCGGAGTTCCGACGGCGAAACCAGTGAAAAACATCGCTTATCGGAACAAAACGGCTAACGGTGCGACGAAACGGCGGAAACGGAGCGATGGTGAAACATCAAGTGGCGGAGGCCTGCTCCTGCACCGGCGCTACCATGGGGGTCCCCCGCGCGTGGCGCTTCGCACAGCCCGGCCCCTCCCCTTGCGGGTGGCGCCCCGTAAGTGTAGAGTACCGGGATTTCGGATAGTGCACCGACCTCGCAGGATGGCGTGATGTGGAGGATTTACATTGGACGGGTCCAAATCATGTTTACAGATGAGTTCGGGTTGATTCGGATCTACGCGGAAGCCCCAGGTTGATTCGGGGTTTTCCGGGCTTTGTGCGCCGATTGAGGACTAGTTTTGGGGAAGCATCGACTCCACGTAGTGTGCAGAAAAGTGGGAAATACCTGGAACAGGTGTACCTTGGAATTACAGCGGATTTCGGGAGGTTCCGGACTGACGCGGGGGACCCGAAGGCGAAAAGTGAGTTGGAACTGACAATTTTGGAGCCGGTTTTTGAATTGAGCACCCCGACTCAACGGTTGAGCTTTTTGGGGAGAAAAAAAGCTGTGGACACGTGTATTTTCAGATTACAGCGGAGTTCGGGAGGTTCCGGACTGGTGCGGAGACCCCGAGGGTAAAAAGTGAGTTGGTGGGGGGCTTTTGAAGGATTAATTAATTAATTATTTAATTAGTGAATTAGCCTGTGAGGAAACAAAAGGAAAGGAAATTAGTGGAAGTGAGAGAGGGAATAGAATTAAGGGTAGTGTGATATTTTTTTCTTCTCTGATGGTGCATTTATTACAGCCAACTACCACTTCTCACATTAATTAAGCCTTCTTAATTAATTGTTGCCTTGTCAGCATCTCCTTCTTAAGGCAAAGCAGAGGAACGGGAGGAGAATAGAGGAAGGAAGGAAAGAAAGAAAGAGGAAGAAGGAAGAAGAGAGAGAGGGAGTAAATGGAGGAAATGGATGTTGTGTTAGTGTGGACCTGCTGCGGAGAGCCGAGGAGCCGCGGAGCACGGCGAGCGGCACGCGCACGCGACGTTTTCTTTTTGATGGAGGTATGCTGCGGTTTTTTTGGGTTTTATTTTTGGTGTTTTGGTGTGAGTTAGTGTGGACTGCTGTCCACAGGAGCTCGGTTGGTCGCAGCTGGAGCCGCGCGTGCGCGCATGTGTGCCACGCGCGGCCGATGCTGATGCTACGCGGGCGACCATCGGCGCCGCGCGCAGCAGGCGGCGGCATTGCGCGCGCGTCAGGAGCGCGTGCAGCTGGTGCGCGCGGCTGGGGCGGCGCAGGCGGGCGCCGCTCAGCGCGCGGGCGCGCACATGCGGGGGCCGCACCGCGCGCGGGTGCGCCATGCGGGCGCCGCACAGCGCGTGGGCGCGCGCTGCGGGCCCGCATGGGCCGCGCGGGGGCGGGCCCCGGCCCCGCTTGGCGGGCCCTTGCGCCGCGCTGCGGGCCCAGGGTGCCGCGCAGCCGCAGCGGCAACGCCGCGCTGCAGCGGCAGCGGCGCAGCGGGCAGCGGGAGCTCCGCGCGCGGCGACGCGAGCGCGGCGAGCTCCTCGCGTGGGCGCCCGGCGTCGTCGTCGGCTGTGCCTGGGCTATTTTTGCCCAGGGTGTACTTATGTGTTTGTGTGTTGGCCAATCCTGACTGTGGTTTCCCTGGGTTTTTGGTGCTGCAGCTTCGGAACATGCGGCAAGCGCGGTGCCGTCCGAGCGGTTGGGGCCAGCTGTGACGGCGTGGAATACCATCAGAATTTGGAACCCCGGCGATGTGGGAGCCTTCACTTCTTGAGTTTGTGCCGTGGAGTTTGTGAATTGTGGTGTGGTGGATTGGTATAAGTGTGATAGTGTGCTTTGGAGCTTACAGATTTTATTGTGAGATAGTATGTGTTTAATTTGGGGTGTTTTTGTGATTAAATTAATGGTGGAATTAAGTGAATAATATTTGTGTGTGCAGAGTGTTATGGAGTGTGCTGTTGGGTGTTTGTGGATACTTGGAGCTTGCAATTGCGTGGGAGTTATGTGTTATTTGTGATGGTTTTAAATAAGGCAAATTAGTAGAGTGTAAGGGTGGATTCAAGGGATTGTATGTTTGTGAATATTGTTGTTAATGAGCAGATGTTGAGGAAAACCTGGGGTTGTGGACTTGAATGTGGTGTACTTGACCCTTTTTGCACAGTTTTAGCCATGGTGTGAGCCAAGTGTGCACGGATTTTTTTGTGAGGGACTCTGGGGATTTTTCTTGAGCTTCTGGGGATTTTTCCGGGTTCGCGGCAGTGTGCGCGTGCGTGGCACGATTTTCGAGGTTCCGTCAGCTTGGGGATCCGGCACTTCACCGACTTCAGCAACTGCCTGCGAAAAGCATTCCAGGTGGGTTGGAATTTCTCCAAAATTTATGGAATGCCCCTTAATGCTATTGAATGCAATTTGATCATAATTATTATGTTGTTTTTCCTGTATTAAATCTGATAGTTGCCTGGATTTTTTTGGAAAATTCATTTGAGCCCCAGATTATTTTAAGCGTACTCATGACACTATATGGCACCAGGTTTCATGTTCTATTGGCCTTATATGCGCACCTAGATCGTTTTAAAAATCGAGAAAAATCCGTTTGAAAGAAAATTAGCCTTTTCAAAGATGTTTTTTTTTAAAACTTTTGAGCTCGCCAGAGGTATGGCATAGATTCAGGGTGCATTAGACCTCGTGCCTGGGGGCCGAGGGGTCTCTTTTGAGTTTTGAGATGAGTTGTAGTGTCATTTGATGTTTGAGCTTCCTTACGGGATAGAGAAATTACTCTAAATCATGGGTCGTATTCTAATTTAGTGGTGGAGGTGGTTCTCCCACTTAGCTTCGAGGATTTTGGGGTTCCGGCAGATCGAGTCGTGGAGGTTTCCCGACTCAGCCATGGTCGTGCATTATCAGATTGAGTCGTTGAGGGTTCTCCGACATAGCTGTGAGAGTGTTTGGGCTTTTCATGTTTGAGTCGAGGTACTTTTCTGACTGAGTTGTGTTTTCGAGCTTTGAGATACCGATCTGTTTGATCGTGGATTATAGCCTGCATGTGCCGCATATTGAGACAGTGAGACAGATGTGATACTTGAGTTCGGTGGGGTCGCTCCCCTCGAGCTACGCCCCGGGTGCGATGATGATACCGAGCCTGACGAGGCTACAATGTGGATATGCGCCTAGTTGATTTACTAGTGGTCGCTTGATACCCCTAGCCGAGTTACCATGGGGTCACTTGTGTGAGTTTGAGATAGTCCATGTGGGACGCCCTACGTAAGTCCCGTCCCAGTGAGGATGTGGTTGTTCGGTTATGTATAATTGGATCTAAATAGGGGAAAAAACACCTAGAGGGGGGGTGAATAGGTGTAAACCATAAACACTCAAAAAATCATTGCGCAATAAAACCCAATGCGGAAATAAAAATAAACACGCAAGATTTTTACATGGAAAAACTCCAAACCGGAGTAAAAAACCACGGGACCGATCACACGGCGAAATCCACTAGAATTAAACACGTACAAGGTGATATACCGTACTCACAGATGACTCAACCTTTTCCATACGCTCCTAGTAGATCTTCTCCGCTCGCTCCGCAACGCTTCTCGAATCCACGATCAGCGCCCAACGCCGAATCCACGGCGTCCAACGTCGAGTCCACGACGTCCGACCGAATCCACGGTCTTCACCCAGTAGCACGTCTCGAATCCACGAACGTACCTCGCTCCGAATCCACGAGAGCGGTAGCACCTTGAATCCACAAGGCCACGCGAGTCCACGCGACGATTTTGGGAAAATCGTTGTTTTTGGGTGGTGATGATCCGCCGAATACTTAGATTAGAAATAGATCGAAAATACCATCTAAGTATTCATTAATTTGATTCTACTCAAAATCTGAGTTTGCAAAACCTAGAATCAAATTAATAATATAGATGAAGAAACATAGAATTAAATCTAGTATTTCCTTTCTTCTCTATATGTGGATTTTTCTATTTCGGTCGTATTTTTCGCGTACCCTAAAAGATGAATCATAGGGTCTATTTATAGGTCAGAAACCATTGGAAGAAGATAAGCATAAAAAACTAACCAATTCTGGTATTTTACAGGACGACAGTCCGGACTGGAATTGACGGTCCGGACTGTCTCAGCGAAACAGACTTTTTCCAGAAAAGACGACATTCGGGGTCCGGACTGCAATCCACGGTCCGGACTGTTCATGCAATTTCAACAATTTCACGTTCGGGGTCCGGACTTAAATTTCCAAGGTCCGGACTGGAATTGCACATGAACAAACCTACGTTCAGGGTCCGGACTGAGATCCACGGTCCGGACTCTGAACATGTAAAATGCCCAGTTTTTGATTTTTATGCAATCAAAAATTCATCCAAGTGTTTCTACACTATAAGAAGTATTCGGATCACCATAAATCTTTAGTTAAACATACCTGATCCTTTTGAATTCTTCTTTCTTAAGATTGAGGTATATGATTCAAACTTCTTCATCTTCAATCTTACGCCAACTCAAATTCCGTAACAATCTCCCCCTTTGGCGGTTTCGTGACAAAACACAAATCCACTCAAGAAAATTCAAAAAGATATTTTTGTTGATATCACCATACAACAAAAATTTATATTGGAGATCCAAATAAAGATAAATACATGAGTTAAACTCCTAAAACAGACTCTAGACTTAGACATCTGTAATCTCTGCAAAAAGAAATCATTTTTGACAAAAGAGATCGTTAGATACCTCAAGAATTTTCAACAATCAAAACCAAACACAGAGATAGAGTTTTTACTCATTATGACATTTGCAAATTCAGATATGTATGTAAATCACAATAAAAAATCGACATATCTTCTAAGCAATAGAAATCCAAATGTCATAGAAAGGTTAGACAACAAGCAACTTGTTAGTTATATTACATGCCCAAATAGTTAGTTGAATAGTTAGTTGAGGCATGCATCAAAACACATATAAAACCAAAGTTGAAAGTTATACTTACCTTAGTATAAAACCAAAGTTGAAAGTTATACTTACCTTAGTTTCAGCATTGTTCTCACACAAGTATAGTCATGGTCAATCACAGAGCATTGTGCATTGTTCAAAGTTCTCCTATACTCTCTCCCCCTTTTTGTCACAAAACTCAGCCAAAATGGAGAGAATAGTTAACAAGTTCAAGAACCAAAAGTTTGAGAGCTAAAACTAAAAAAAAATGAAAACTTGAAACCTGCACAAGAAGATTAAAAAATTAGAGTGCACAAATTAGTCATCTGAGTCGGATTCATCAGAGGCACTACATCCCATTTTTGAAAACATTCTCTTCATCAGCTTTTTCATTGATGAGACTGTTTTAGTCAAAGTGATCTGAGATGCAGTAATCAGTTCAAGTTCCTTTTTCACTACCTGAATTTCTTCTTTCATTTCAATGAATTCATTTGACATTCTCTCTTGCTCGTTGGAGAGACGTTGCCGTTCTTTATAAATAGATGAGAGTGATGCTTCATCCGCTGGTGCGGGTGCTGGTTGTGATGGTGATGCGGAAGTGCCGACACTGGGTTTCATTCCGCATGGAGGAATTGGAGTGACATGAGGCAACTTATGAAGGGACTTAACAATGGTGGACTCATCGATCATGCCCAAACAGTGATGATAAGTTGTTGAACTAATATCAACCTGAAATTTCTTTAAAATCCTCATTATAATAAATGGAAATGGGATTCTTTCCGTGGGATGAGGATGCTCAACATATCTTGTCATTCTATTCCAAATAATGTATGGAATGTTGATATTTAATTCCATTGCCTCTGACAGATGTCCTAAGAGATACAAAAACAGCATTCGATCCCATCTCAAGACTTTCGTCTGCATATTTGGAAGGATATTGTAACATGTGATGAAGTTTAGGAACCGGTACTCAAGACGAAGTTCTTTGGATTTGACAGATTTCTCCGTTGATTGAGTTCCCTCCAAACATATTCCCTTTATAACCATTTGCCACATCGTGTTTGTCAAACTCTTTCCTTTCAAGTAGTTAACTCCTGTCTTGCTGGCTTGCATTCCCAAAATCTCGCCAATCAATTATGGAGTAATTATAAACCTTGTGCCTTGGATATTCGTGTAAAACTCCATCGGACCGTTTTCATTTTCTCGAAGGTGCCGTGCATTTGTTTAGAAAGTCCTTATGCCATGCAGACAATATCCAAGCATTTTTGGGAATCGGCATACTTGAAGAAGGTTTGCTTGTTCAATCAAAATACCAAACTCAGGGGAGTGGTCTCGTAGAGCCTCAATATTACCATGCCTCTTGCCAATGCATTCACGATTCTCAAACGCCCTTAGGCGATCCGCATTAACGAACACTTGTTCCTCACGGGGTGGAGAATCCGGAGCTATTGGTTCATTAATTTCAAACCCTCGTGCTCGTCCAAACCGTCGAGCCAGTCTTTTTCTTTTCATCGAGATAGATGATGTCATTGGTGCTTTACCTTTATCCATAGCAGTCTTTCCTTTTAGTGAATCAGGGGTCTTTCGCATCGACTTGATAGGCATTGTTTCATCGTCCATCAATTCGTCCCAATTCACCTCTTCATTTTCAGATTCAGTCTCTGAGTCTTCAACATGAAGACATTCTCCCTTTTTTAAAGGTTTCTTTGCCCTCTTCAATTTATTAGTTGCTCTCGTGTGCACCATTGCAACTAGCAGAAAGATGATCCATGCAAACTCCATTGCTCTTTGTGCTTTAAGAAGGAAGTGTCCTGTGAAGACCAGCTCAAGAACACGAGAAAAAATTATTTATTTTCAAAAATTTTAAAAATTGTACCTAAAACAATCATTATCGTGTAGAGAGACTAGGGATCAAATTAGTTTTGCAAAAAGAATTTTAAAAATAGATCAATTCCATGATTTTCAAAAATTCTCAAAAATATGCCATAAAGCCGAATTTTTAGAAATCGAAGGCCAAAAATCCGTTTATCCTGAGAAAACCTAGCATAGAATCAAAACTAATGTTCCCAGAGTTCTTATTTTAAAAGAAGTTTGATAAAAAACCATCCAGAAACGAAAAAGATAGGAGATTTTCATCACGTTTTGCGCAAAAATATGAAAAACTGTGAAAAACCGAGATTTTGATCAAGATAACTTACTTTGAAGTGAAGAGAATGAGTTTAGAGGGCTCCAAGATCCTTGCTTTTTAGAGAGAGAAAGTTAGGAGATTTAGAAATGAAAACTTGTGATGAAATAAAATCAAAAACCACTTCGTTTCATATAAACCCTAGCCGCGGTCCGGACTGCCCGAAGAATGCAGTCCGGATCGACTACCCGCAGGATTTTCCTGCGTTCGGGGTCCGGATCGGCTTGTCCAGTCCGGACCGGCTCCAAACTTTTTCTTCAGAAAAATTCAGAAAAATTCCAGAGAATCTAGAAAAAGATTGTAAGCACTTTTGTGTATCAACTTTAAATGAAAATCATCGTTTCATACAACAAGAAATAGATTATGTCAAATCTATCAATAACATCCAACAAATGAAACGAAAATTTATAAAAATTAAATCCCTTAAAGTTGAACAACTTCAATCACATCTAACATGATCTTATGAGTAATGCCTTTATCAAATCATCAATTTGGTAAAGAAAATGAAATACCAAGATCAATAGATGTCTGAAATCCCAGATAAGTTAGATAATATATCTAGTCAATTTATTGTAAGGAGTGGCTCTTTGAGCATCTTTTAATAAAAATCCCACCTTATACCAACCTTGGAATTTGACAGAGTCAAGTATTCCAAAAAGCATTTTATCTAGACAACTTGAAAAACCATGCTTTGTATACATGTGGTAGCTGTACACAGTACTCGGACGATCGAGGTGGTAGCTCTTTCCTCCATGTGGTGGTAGTTTTCACACTTCTCATTGGGATGTAACTCTTTCCACATCTTTTGAGCATAACACTTTTTCTTTGACTCCCCCTCAATTGGCTATCAATTATTTAAAATATAAAGTATTCAACCAAAAATTGATCTCGATTTCATACTCGACAAAATAGTCAAATAAGATAAAAACTATACCAAGAGATCATTGAGAGAGAAATTGATTTTGATCAAAACAAAGATGATTTAATTGACATAAATGATCATTGCATCAAATGAATTATTATGATATCCAAAGCATAATAAATTTCTAAATAGACGAAAAGATGCTATTAAAGTCAATAATACACATGCTCAATTAATGTTCTATGTCTAACCATAGATAAAGAACAAAAATACAAAAACAAAACCTAACCTAAGGATTGGTTTCAAAAAGAAATTATTTCAAGGAAAGCATTCCAATTGCCTTTCGCAAATGAATAAAACGTTTTTGATCCAAAGGTTTTGTTAAAATGTCAGCTAATTGATCTTCAGTTGAAATATATGAAAGTTGAAGAATATTTGATTCAACTAGCTCTCTAAGAAAATGATATCTAAGTTCAATGTGCTTTGTTCTAGAGTGCAACACAGGGTTTTTGGAAATGTTTATAGCACTGGTGTTGTCACAGAGAATTGTTACCGAAGTTGCTGAAATTCGGAAGTCGCTCAACACACTCTTCATCCAAATAAGTTGGGTTGAACAACTACCCGCTGAGATATATTCCGCTTCGGCAGTCGAGAGTGCAATGCAGTTTTGCTTTTTACTATGCCACGCAACAAGGCAATGGCCAAGATAAAAACATGCACCACTCGTACTTTTCCGATCATCCACAGATCCTGCCCAATCCGCATCTGAATATCCAACAATATCTAGACTTGTTCCCATAGGATACCAAAATCCGAACTTTATGGTTCCTTTGATGTACCGGATGATCCGTTTCACCGCTTTCAGGTGAACCTCCTTTGGTGCTGATTGATATCTCGCGCAAATCCCAACACTAAAGGATATGTCTGGGCGACTAGCCATGAGGTAAAGTAGACTTCCAATCATGCTGCGATAAAGTTTCTCGTCTACATTCTCACTGAGAGATTCACTTCCTAATCCCTTATTGCTAGTTCCCATTGAAGTCGGAAAATCTTTAGAAATTTCTAAACCAAACTTTTTGACCAACTCCATTGCATACTTGGATTGACACAGATGGATGCCATCGTCACTTTGTTTCACTTGCAATCCAAGAAAATATGTCAGTTCGCCCATCATGGACATCTTAAATTCGCTTTCCATGGTTTCAGCGAATTTAGAAGCATCATTATCTCTTGTTGCACCAAATACGGTGTCATCGACATAGATTTGTGCTACAATGAAGTTATTTCGATAATGCTTCACAAAGAGGTCTTGTCTGCTCCCCCTCGAGTATAGCCCTTCTCCAAAAGGTGCTTCGTTAACCTTTCGTACCATGCTCGCGGTGCTTGTTTTAGACCGTAAAGAGCCTTTTTCAAACGAAAAACATGGTTATGTAGTTTAAGGTCTACAAAACCTTTCGGTTGAGCCACATAAACTTCCTCATTTAAAAACCCATTTAAAAATGCGCTCTTAACGTCCATTTGAAAGAGTTTTATTTTAAAATGACAAGCAATTGCAAATAGGATACGAATGGACTCGAGTCTAGCTACAGGGGCGAAAGTTTCATCAAAGTCTATACCTTCTATTTGAGAGTAGCCTTGAGCAACTAAACGTGCTTTGTTCCTAATGATGGTACCATCCTCATTTTTCTTGTTCTTGAAAATCCATTTAGTACCAATCACATTGTGTTGCTTCGGAGGCGTCGTTAATTCCCAGACTTTGTTCCGTTCAAACTGATGGAGCTCTTCCTGTATTGCTTCAATCCAGTAGTCATCTTGAAGAGCTTCATCGACGTTCTTTGGTTCAATTAAGGAAACGTAACAAGCGAATCCACAAACCAACAGTCTCCGAGTCCTGACTCCTTCTTGTGGGTCTCCAATAATATTAGATTCTGGATGATCCTTGGAGATGCGTAACGTTTGAGGTAACGGAGTACTCGGAGGTACATGAAATGATTCCTGCACATCAGATAAACTTGAAGAACCATTAGATGCATCATCATTATTGGAAGAATTGTTATGAGAAGATGCATTTGCAGGAGTATCATCATCAAGAGAGATATCAGGGGTAGATTTATCAGATGCAAAGTGAAAAGCTTCATCTACTTTAATATTTATAGATTCTACAATCGTTTTAGATTCTAAGTTAAATACCCGATATGCTCTGCTGTTTGTAGAATAACCCATAAAAATCCCTTGGTCACTTCGAGAGTCAAATTTTCTAAGATTTTCGCGGTCACGTAAAATGTAACACCGACTCCCAAAGATACGAAAATATTTGATGTTTGGTTTTCTACAAAACCATAGTTCATATGGTGTATTTAAAGTTCCCAGGCGCAAATAAACTCGATTAATAACATAGACTGCAGTGTTCACAGCTTCAGCCCAAAAATATAACGGTAAATTCCGGCTATGAAGCATAACACGTGCCATCTCTTGTACAACCCTGTTTTTGCGCTCGACTACACCATTCTGTTGAGGTGTATAGGGCGCTGAGAATTCATGTTTAATGCCGTTGGAAGTGCAAAAATCAATGAATTTAGAATTTATGAATTCTCCACCTCTATCACTTCTAACACGAATGATCTTTTCATTTTTTTCAATCATAATACGATGGCAAATCTCGTGAAAAGAATCAAAAGTATCAGCTTTCTCTTTTAAAAATGCTACCCATGAGTATCTAGAGAAATCATCAACCAATAAGAAAATATACCATTTACCTCCCAAAGATGGTTGACGTGTTGGCCCCATTAAATCCATGTGCAATAGTTCCAAAGGCCGTTTAGTACCAACGTGGTTCAAGTTCTTGTGTGCAGTCCAGGATTGTTTTCCCTTTTGGCAACCACCACACACAATGTTTTGTTTAAGTGAAAGTTTTGGAACCCCCTTGACCTCGTCTTTGTTTGAAATTCTAGCAAGTTCCTTAAAATTTATATGACCTAGCCTTTCATGCCAAAGTGTTTCATTATTCAAAGAGGCTAAGTTACAGTTTTCAGAAATTTTATTGGGAACAACATAACAATTGTTTTCAGATCTAACCCCCTTTAAAAAGAAAACATGGTCCTTATCAGTTACAACACATTCAACAGATGAAAAATTAACTGAAAAACCATTGTCACAAAGTTGACTGATACTTATGAGGTTAGTCTTAAGGCCTTCAACAAATAACACATTATTCAGAATCGGGCCATCTGGAATAGCTACTGTTTCCAACAATTTTGGAAGACCGACCGTCTCCGAAAACTACAAGTCCTCCGGAGATTTTCTCAAAATTTTGAAAGCAGTTTTTGTCACCGGTCATGTGACGGGAACAACCGCTATCCAGATACCAAGACGAATTATCATATGCATGCAAGGAAATATTAGTAAGAAGACAAGGGAAGATTTCACCTTTGCGTACCCAAACCTTTCGAGTTTTGGTGTACGTCGGAAATGATTGTGAAGTTGATACCTTTGGTGAAAGCGTCTTGATTGATCCATCGCTTTTTCTTGACGTCGTCGTCTTGTTTGATGAACTACCGATGTTCTTTCCTTTTGAAAGATCCTTCTTTGATTTGCGGGAAATGAACTCATTGGTAGTAGTTGCAAGATGTGCTTGATTTGATCTTTGCGCTCCATTCTTGCAGTTTCTTCTTATGTGCCCTGTATAACCACAACGAAAACATACCTTTATTTTAGACGATCCCGAAGAGGGGGAAGTAGGTTTGTCGTCGTTGTTTGTCGTCAATTCCGGTGTCGGAGGAGGAGAAACCGACTGAGGCACAAAAACTGTCCCAACCGAACAAAAATTGTCTTCAGTTCGATTGTATCCGAGGCCGAATTTGTTTGTTTGACCAAGACCAAGAATCTTATCCAACTTACTCCTTCCAGAAGAAAATTGCTTTAGATCATCCTTGAGTTGTAAAATGGTCTCCGTCATTTCCAATTTTTCCTGTCGAGCCTCGCCATAGAGCTTCAAGAAGTAATTCGCTTTGTTCACCATATCTACATAATTCTTCTTGAAATGCTCATTGGACTCTTGAAGGAAAACATTTACTTTAATCAGATTATCCCTTTCCACTTCAAGAGCGTTTGAGAGAGAAGATGCCCTTTTTGCTTCTTCTTCGAGATCCTGCAATCTCCCTCTCAAACTCTTGTTTTGCTTTGCCAGTTTCTTTGAATCCCTCAAAAGCTTATGGTAGGCAAGAGCAAAGTCTTCACCTTCCGAAATTATCCGATTCATCGTCCGTTGCAATCTTTTCAACAGTGGAGTTGGACAGTGAGTCGGATGTACTTGCCATTAAGCACATGAAGGGTGAAGATGTGGACGCGTGGAATGCCGTTGCGTTGTTCTCTTCATCACTGGAAGATGACTCATTTGACGTTGAGGTGTCATCCCAAGTGACGGCTTGCATCTGCCTTCTTCTTGGACGGATTCTTATTTGGACACTCCGTTGAGATATGGCCGTATTCTCGGCACTTGAAGCATTGGACTTGTCCTTCTGAGCTTTTCTTATCCTTTGAGAAGTTCTCTTGCTTTCTTGCTTGTAACTTGGAGAGCCTTTGCCTTTCTTCGACTTTCCGAAGGATGGAGTTTTGCATGAATTACCCCTTCGAAAATTTCGGCGAAACTTCCTTGTCAAGAGAGCGAGCTGCTTCTCAAAGTCCTCCATAGATAGGTTCTCGTCATCGTCTGAGGAGGATGAATCCGCGTCTTCTTCTTTTGTTGTTTTCAACGCATAACCTGAAGACTTAGAAGAGGATGCTTTTCCAGAAGAATAGTTAGTAGGAATATGTCATTTCATAAGTTTGTAATGAACCAACTAATTCTTCTACACGGATTTCGTCCGGGTGTTTAATAGTTTCAATGGCGTAACCTTGGAATCGAATCTTTCAGGAAGAGTTCTTAAAATTTTTCTTACAATTTTAAATTCTGGAATTTTTTCTCTCCCAAGTTAGCACATGTGTTTATAATGTCTTGCAATCATGTATAGTAGTCTGTGAAAGATTCATTTTCTGCCATGAAAATAGAGTCAAACCTGCTCGTAAGCATTTGCAGCTTTGAATCTTCACTAGGTTAGTTCCCTCATGTGTAACTTGAAGAACATCCCAGATTCTTTCGCAGTCTCACATGACGAGACGCGAGAGAACTCAGTTTGAGACAAAGCATTAAATAAGGCGTTAACACCTTCGCTATTGTAAGAAGATAAGTCTATCTCTTCCTTGGTCCATTTCGACCTAGGTTTGATGGTGCGAACATCAGCAATAATTTCAGTTGGATTAGACCATCCTAATTCAATTGATTGCCCACACCCGTTCGTCGATGGAAATTAAAAAGGCTTTCATCCGTACTTTCCAGTAGGCATAATTTGTTCCATCGAATAACGGGGGTCTGTTGATGTTTCCACCCCCTCAACCATTGTTACAACCCTATTCCCGCTCTGATACCACTTGTTGGGTTATGTATAATTGGATCTAAATAGGGGAAAAAAACACCTAGAGGGGGGGTGAATAGGTGGTAAACCATAAACACTCAAAAAATTATTATGCAATAAAACCCAATGCGGAAATAAAAATAAACACGCAAGATTTTTACGTGGAAAACTCCAAACCGGAGGTAAAAAACCACGGGACCGATCACACGGCGAAATCCACTAGAATTAAACACGTACAAGGTGATATACCGTACTCACAGACGACTCAACCTTTTCCATACGCTCCTAGAGTAGATCTTCTCCGCTCGCTCCGCAACGCTTCTCGAATCCACGATCTGCGCCCAACGCCGAATCCACGGCGTCCAACGTCGAGTCCACGACGTCCGACCGAATCCACGGTCTTCACCCAGTAGCACTTCTCGAATCCACGAACGTACCTCGCTCCGAATCCACGAGAGCGGTTGCACCTTGAATCCACAAGGCCACGCGAGTCCACGCGCCGATTTTGGGAAAATCGTTGTTTTTGGGTGGTGATGATCCGCCGAATACTTAGATTAGAAATAGATCGGAAATACCATCTAAGTATTCATTAATTGATTCTACTCAAAATCTGAGTTTGGAAAACCTAGAATCAAATTAATATATAGATGAAGAAACATAGAATTAATCTAGTATTTCCTTTCTTCTCCTATATGGGATTTTCTATTTCGGTCGTTATTTTT